>OZ025262.1:11185260-11296950 GCA_964019135.1 Arenicola marina
TCCCTACCTCCCTCTCCACCCCCACCCCACCCTGCCATAGCAGCCCACCTACCACCACCGGCGAAATTGTGCGCCGCACCACACGCAAAGGCATGCGACGACAGCTGATCACAGTGCAGTCAGTAAGTGCATCCCCCATTGGTCAGTGTATCATGGTGACCCCCATCACCTTTGGTGGTCAGACAGTGTACCCCAGTGACCCACAACCTTCAGTGGCCAGACAGTGTACCCCAGTGACCCACCCCCTTCAGTGGTCAGTCAGTGTAGCCCAGTGACCCACCCCCTTCAGTGGACAGTCAGTGTACCCCAGTGACCCACCCCCTTCAGTGGTCAGTCAGTGTACCCCAGTTACCCACCCCCTTCGGTGGTCAGACAGTGTACCCCAGTGACCCACCCCCTTTAGTGGACAGTCAGTGTACCCCAGTGACCCACCCCCTTCAGTGGTCAGTCAGTGTACCCCAGTTACCCATCACTTTTGGTGGTCAGACAGTGTACCCTAGTGACCCACCCCCTTTAGTGGTCAGTCAGTGTACCCCAGTGACCCACCCCCTTCAGTGGTCAGTCAGTGTACCCCAGTGACCCACCCCCTTCAGTGGCCAGACAGTGTACCCCAGTGACCCACCCATTTCAGTGGCCAGTCAGTGTACCCCAGTTACCCACCCCCTTCGGTGGTCAGACAGTGTACCCCAGTGACCCACCCCCTTCAGTGGTCACTCAGTATACCCCAGTTACCCACCCGTTTCGGTGGTCAGACAATGTACCCCAGTGACCCACCCCCTTCGGTGATCAGTCACTATACCCCAGTGACCCACCCCTTTCAGTGGTCAGTCAGTATACCCCAGTGACCCACCCCCTTCAGTTGTCAGTCAGTGTACCCCAGTGACCCACCCCCTTCAGTGGTCAGTCAGTGTACCCCAGCCCCCCTCCCCCACCCCCAAAGTGCCCCTCCGCCCTTGCTAGTGCCTCAGACGATTCCCGGTAATCCATTGCGGTAATCCATTGCGGGTTTTTCCTTCCAATACCTGGCTCCTGGCCAGCTGTCTGCTGTTTACGGTGCCAATTGCCCCCTCACCCCAGACCAAAGTCCTTACCTGCGGACTCTTTTATATTTAACGCAGGGAGGCAGGCTATTCAGAAATAAAATTCATTTCTGTTCAATCGAACTTTCGACCTATCAAACCTATGGTGCCGTCCAGAACATGAAGATAATACACTTAATCTGATGAGACTAAATAATTCCCCATCGTCCATATAGATATGACATTATTTAGGTAACCCACGAGAAAGTTGCCTCCCCCCCGACCCACCCACCCCTTCGCTGCACACACACGCACACTGCCCCCTGCTATCAAATATTCATTCCTACTCTCTCTCAGCTGATTCATTATTAGACGCAAATGTGTTTTCTTTTTCTCCTTTGTTGTATTTCTATCATAGTATATAGCAAGACGTGATGCTTGGATTGTGATGTCAGACAGACACGGAACACCTCATGTTCCGCCCAGTGAAATATTTAGATCTTTATTAAAAACACTCTATGAAACCTTGAAAAAGTGTAATTTGTAAAACTATTCTTGTCGTCCAGTCATGAAGATATGATTAATTAGACGGGAAGTTGGCGATGTTCCCATGCATCGCTGGCATAAAATACCTTTGGATTGATTAAAATAAGTGCGTTGAACTCATGTTTTGGGACGATGCTGTGCCTATGAAGTATGCCTTGGTTGCAGTATCCCTGTCCACACGTGTTATGAAACTCCTGGTCGGACCCGCGTCATGCATGGGGAGTGCTCCACAATCGATCGATCAAACAGTACAACAGCTTGCCATGTGTGTGCTTACTCACCGGGTATAAACTCCCAACGTCATTGCATAATTCAATATTGAGGACGTCGACAGTCGGGTGAAGTAAGAGATGAAACATTTGACAACTGGTTGAGGGATTATCGATCACTTTCAAATTGTACTTTGGTCCTGTGGGTGAAATCTGCACTCATCGGTTTGGAACCGTTAAAGCTGCTCACACGACATTGGTTTCTCTCGTCATACAATATGCCAACGATACTCTGCATTAAGGTTGATTTGATTGAGGCTTAACGGCACTTTCACCCTGTAAGGCTATATCGTGTCATACTGGTTCAGTTCAATTTAAATAACTAATCAATCAATACTAAAACCCTGAAAGTATCAATACATGTGAGATTGAAGATAAAAAAATTGCAAAAATTATTAAAGTGTCAAGTAACTCTGCATTTAGGACCTTAATGAATAAATACAAATGTGTAACTGACAAAAAGTGTCACGTGGTTTAGAAAGTGACTGAAAGTCATCAATCGTTAGAAATGTCTCACGTTTTTTACCTTTTAACATGAGCACAAGGAATTGGACACATATATATTTCTTAAAGATTTAACTTTAACAAGTTCAGAAAATATATCAACAATTAACAGTTAGTGAACACGATTTAGAAATGTATTAATATATATCGGTCGAAAATATCTGCATGAGCGTCTTTAACTGAATTGTGGAATAGTCCATGCGGCGTTTATATCCACGAAAAAGTCGGTTTCAGAAAGTTATAGGACATAGGCCTTACTAGCCTTTAAGCAGTATGTAGACACAAGCAACCCAGTGGGTACGGTGACTAAGGGTGCGAGGTCTCACGCAATTTTGTATGGCCTCGGAAGAAAAAAGTAGACGCCTAACTTAGTCGCTCTGATTCGTTCGTTCCGATGTGTCATGTTTCATGTTCTCCGACCTCCGACCCTCCCCCCCCCGTCGGCTTCTTGGAATCGTGTAGCCGTAGACGCATTCACACCGGCGACCAGGAAGTTCACCGTCCGATCTTGTGGCACTTAGTATTCTCGCCGATACCACGCCCCCCACCCCCCACCACACACAAACCCTTCTTTTATTTAAGCTCCTACCAACCAGTACCCCCACGCCCCCATCCCCTCGCCCCGCGCATGCATGCGACTTCGCCGTTGGAGTGCTACAAGTTTTGTTTTAACTTACATATATATAAGGGCTTTTAAAGCGGTAATATAGTACCTACATTTGAAAGCTTGGAAATATTAATCCAGAGAAAACAATAGCACGTCGATCTCGTCGCATACCACGTCTATCTCGTCACATACCAAGTCTATCTCGTCACATACCACGTCGATCTCGTCACATACCACGTCTATATCGTCACATACCGCGTCTATCTCGTCACATACCACGTCTAGCTCGTAACATACCACGCCTATCTCGTCACATACCACGTCTATCTCGTCACATACCACGTCTATCTCGTCACATACCTCGCCTATCTCGTCACATACCACGTTTATCTCGTCACATACCACGTCTATCGCGTCAGATACCACGTTTATCTCGTCACATACCACGCATATCTCGCAACACACCACGCCCATTTCAAAGGCATATTGAACACATTTTAGTGCACGTTAACAAGGTTGTCTTTTCCACGGTCCGTTGAACTGTCCAAAGCCTTACATCAGTTGTGTTCTTACATGCCCGACAGTTTGACAGGGTATTAGGACTGTATTTGCATCATGACTGTAGGTCTTTGGGACCCCTTACATCATACACGCTCTTTGGTTGACATCCTTCTTCTGTGTAAGACGAAGGATTTGCAGCTTTGGTTGTGCTTAATTCCATCTCGCATGAGCCGTTCCCACCGGCTCTCATGGGCCGCCAAATCCGCCCAGGAATCCAAGTCGATGTCGAAAGCATGACAGCTTACCGTAAGTTGGAAACCACGTGCACTACGTCACAGTTTTGTGTGTAGCTCACTGGGTTTTCACACCGTTTGCGGGATGTTGAGCGGGCTCCAAGCAATGGACATCAGTGATAGTTAAGTGATCAAAATAGATAATTATTGCACTAATCAGGCCGTAATATGTAAGAAATTTAGATCATGACCTGGTTTTGGCGGCAAAGTACTGTTCGAATAGCCTAAATTGGGGGGGGGGGGGGGGGTGGGCAAGGGGTATTTCTGTTCCTCGGGAATGAGCTTTTTATTTCACCGTGAACTGGGAATGAGGAAAATAATTCTTCGTGAACTGGGAATGGGGTATTAACCGACCGTCGTGATCAAGGATTTCATTAATCGTGAACTGAGAATTTTAATACTAAGTAACCGTGAATTGGGAAGTCGCCAATTTATATCATGAATCCGCCCCTTCCATTGTATGCGGGGAATTCTCTATTTAATTCATCGAGATCTGGGAATAAGGTAATGTATTCTAACTTCGTGATTTAGGAACAAGATCCTCCCCCCCCCCCCCTCCCTCACCCTAAATTGGCCGTCGAGTTTATACTGCATACGATGAACGCACCCATGGGTAAGAATGCTTGGTAAGCTGGCCGTGACTAACACTTCAGCATTGGTTGAACCGTCGAGTCTTTATGGAAGGAACGAATAAGGTCAGGAAAAATATACGTTACTCACTTAAACTCTTCAACGTTCAGACATGTTCAAGTTGAAAGTATTTACGATCTGCAAACGGGTAAATAATTAATTACATGCAATGACGATTTTCATTCGGACTACTTCAATTAATCTTTGCTGTAACAATTGGCAGCGCGACAAGGAAGAAATGCGTTATATTGGATGTCCCCCTGTGTTTGTCTTACAGAGTACTTGCAAAGCCATATAATATGCTAATTTTGACCCTGCAACCTGCATCTGGCGCCTGTTTTATTTAATACCTTTTTGCATTGTTCCGGGAAGTGTCTGGGTCAAGTGTCCCTTCCCGGGCTGTGTAACGACGGAACATACTGCATACTGGTGCCTAACTAAAGCATGGCGACCGCGCTGTGTCGTAAATTTTACCTTTGCACGCATTAACAGCTGTCTGACAGAGGGATACAGTGTCCAGTGTCAAGGACTGATCCAGGGGGCTTAGGGCCCCCTGGACCCCCCCTTCCCTTTTTGGGGCCAAAAATTGGTGGATCCCCCGGTCGCAATGACCCCCCCCCCCTTTTTTTTTAATTCTTGGATAGGCCCCTTGGTGTAATTTTTCAGAATCCTCAATGTCTCTGCACTGTCGATTTTTCACTATGTCCAAGTGTTTTTTGTTTCACAATTCCAGTCGGATTTTCAAGAAGTTGCTCTGGCTGTATCGGATGCCAATGTCCATGTCAGTGTCGATATTTTTGTTATCAACGGCCATGTCGAGCGTCGCCATTTGCCACCTCCCTATCCTGGGGCCTGCGAAAGTAAGGGTTCCCACACTTGGTGGCCGTAACTTCCATGTGACAGAGGGCGCTACTGTTGCCCTCAGTTTCGCTTCAAAGTGAGCGACTGACATCTAACCAAAGCATGGGAACCAAGTTACATACATGTATGTATATAGATACTAGCATGCGCCAAAATCAAAAATGGCGTCTGGGGGGCACGTTAATGCTCCGTAAAACGTCTTGAAAAATAGACACAGATGACAAATATTTTTGATTGTTTGGAAGAATGTCCAATAATCTAATATGGGGGGGGGGGGGGGGTATTAGCCGACCGTCGTGATCAAGGTTTTTTTTATCGTGAATTGGGAATTTGAATATGAAATAATCGTGAATCGGGAAATCGTCAATTTATATCATGTATCCACCCTTCCTTTTTAATTTCTAATTAATCGTGACCTGGGAATAAAGGAATTTATGCTTCGTGATCTGGGAACACGACCTCCCTTGCCTAATATCAAAAACGGAAAAGATTATTCAGAATGTCCGAATGTGTTTTATATATTTTTTTTGGAAACGGGTAATATGCGACCTGGAACAAAGACCCGACCCAACGGAGTGGGTCTCCTGACCCAACGGAGTGGGTCTCCCGACCCAACGGAGTGGGTCTCCCGACCCAACGGAGTGGGTCTCCCGACCCAACGGAGTGGGGCTCCCGACCCAACGGAGTGGGGCTCCCGACCCAACGGAGTGGGTCTCCCGACCCAACGGAGTGGGTCTCCCGACCTAACGGAGTGGGTCTCCCGACCCAACGGAGTGGGTCTCCCGACCCAACGGAGTGGGTCTCCCGACCTAACGGAGTGGGTCTCCCGACCCAACGGAGTGGGTCTCCCGACCCAACGGAGTGGGTCTCCCGACCCAACGGAGTGGGGCTCCCGACCCAACGGAGTGGGTCTCCCGACCCAACGGAGTGGGTCTCCAGACCCAACGGAGTGGGTCTCCCGACCCAACGGAGTGGGTCTCCCGACCCAACGGAGTGGGGCTCCCGACCCAACGGAGTGGGGCTCCCGACCCAACGGAGTGGGTCTCCCGACCCAACGGAGTGGGGCTCCCGACCCAACGGAGTGGGGCTCCAGACCCAACGGAGTGGGGCTCCCGACCCAACGGAGTGGGTCTCCCGACCCAACGGAGTGGGTCTCCCGACCTAACGGAGTGGGTCTCCCGACCCAACGGAGTGGGTCTCCCGACCCAACGGAGTGGGTCTCCCGATCCAACGGAGTGGGTCTCCCGATCCAACGGAGTGGGTCTCCCGACCTAACGGAGTGGGTCTCCCGACCCAACGGAGTGGGTCTCCCGACCCAACGGAGTGGGTCTCCCGACCCAACGGAGTGGGTCTCCCGACCCAACGGAGTGGGTCTCCCGACCCAACGGAGTGGGTCTCCAGACCCAACGGAGTGGGGCTCCCGACCCAACGGAGTGGGTCTCCCGACCCAACGGAGTGGGTCTCCCGACCCAACGGAGTGGGTCTCCCGACCCAACGGAGTGGGGCTCCCGACCCAACGGAGTGGGTCTCCCGACCCAGCGGAGTGGGTCTCCCGACCCAACGGAGTGGGTCTCCCGACCCAGCGGAGTGACCAACGGAGTGGGTCTCCCGACCCAGCGGAGTGGGTCTCCAGACCCAATGGAGTGGGTCTCCCGACCCAACGGAGTGGGTCTCCCGACCCAACGGAGTGGGTCTCCCGACCCAGCGGAGTGGGTCTCCCGACCCAACGGAGTGGGTCTCCCGACCCAGCGGAGTGGGTCTCCCGACCCAACGGAGTGGGTCTCCCGACCCAGCGGAGTGGGTCTCCCGACCCAACGGAGTGGGTCTCCCGACCCAGCGGAGTGGGTCTCCAGACCCAACGGAGTGGGTCTCCAGACCCAACGGAGTGGGTCTCCCGACCCAACGGAGTGGGTCTCCCGACCCAACGGAGTGGGTCTCCAGACCCAACGGAGTGGGTCTCCCGACCCAGCGGCGTGGGTCTCCAGACCCAGCGGAGTGGGTCTCCCGACCCAACGGAGTGGGTCTCCCGACCCAACGGAGTGGGTCTCCCGACCCAACGGAGTGGGTCTCCCGACCTAACGGAGTGGGTCTCCCGACCCAACGGAGTGGGTCTCCCGACCTAACGGAGTGGGTCTCCCGACCCAACGGAGTGGGTCTCCCGACCCAACGGAGTGGGTCTCCCGACCCAACGGAGTGGGGCTCCCGACCCAACGGAGTGGGTCTCCCGACCCAACGGAGTGGGTCTCCCGACCCAACGGAGTGGGTCTCCCGACCCAACGGAGTGGGTCTCCAGACCCAACGGAGTGGGTCTCCCGACCCAGCGGCGTGGGTCTCCAGACCCAGCGCAGTGGGTCTCCCGACCCAACGGAGTGGGTCTCCCGACCCAGCGGAGTGGGTCTCCAGACCCAACGGAGTGGGTCTCCCGACCCAACGGAGTGGGTCTCCCGACCCAACGGAGTGGGCCTCCCGACCCAACGGAGTGGGTCTCCCGACCTAACGGAGTGGGTCTCCCGACCCAACGGAGTGGGTCTCCCGACCCAACGGAGTGGGGCTCCCGACCCAACGGAGTGGGGCTCCCGACCCAACGGAGTGGGTCTCCCGACCCAACGGAGTGGGTCTCCAGACCCAACGGAGTGGGTCTCCAGACCCAACGGAGTGGGTCTCCCGACCCAACGAAGTGGGGCTCCCGACCCAACGGAGTGGGTCTCCCGACCCAACGGAGTGGGTCTCCCGACCCAACGGAGTGGGTCTCCCGACCCAACGGAGTGGTTCTCCCGACCCAACGGAGTGGGGCTCCCGACCCAACGGAGTGGGTCTCCCGACCCAACGGAGTGGGTCTCCCGACCCAGCGGAGTGGGTCTCCCGACCCAACGGAGTGGGTCTCCCGACCCAGCGGAGTGGGTCTCCCGACCCAACGGAGTGGGTCTCCCGACCCAACGGAGTGGGTCTCCCGACCCAGCGGAGTGGGTCTCCCGACCCAACGGAGTGGGTCTCCCGACCCAACGGAGTGGGTCTCCCGACCCAACGGAGTGGGTCTCCAGACCCAACGGAGTGGGTCTCCCGACCCAGCGGCGTGGGTCTCCAGACCCAGCGCAGTGGGTCTCCCGACCCAACGGAGTGGGTCTCCCGACCCAGCGGAGTGGGTCTCCAGACCCAACGGAGTGGGTCTCCCGACCCAACGGAGTGGGTCTCCCGACCCAACGGAGTGGGCCTCCCGACCCAACGGAGTGGGTCTCCCGACCTAACGGAGTGGGTCTCCCGACCCAACGGAGTGGGTCTCCCGACCCAACGGAGTGGGGCTCCCGACCCAACGGAGTGGGGCTCCCGACCCAACGGAGTGGGTCTCCCGACCCAACGGAGTGGGTCTCCAGACCCAACGGAGTGGGTCTCCAGACCCAACGGAGTGGGTCTCCCGACCCAACGAAGTGGGGCTCCCGACCCAACGGAGTGGGTCTCCCGACCCAACGGAGTGGGTCTCCCGACCCAACGGAGTGGGTCTCCCGACCCAACGGAGTGGTTCTCCCGACCCAACGGAGTGGGGCTCCCGACCCAACGGAGTGGGTCTCCCGACCCAACGGAGTGGGTCTCCCGACCCAGCGGAGTGGGTCTCCCGACCCAACGGAGTGGGTCTCCCGACCCAGCGGAGTGGGTCTCCCGACCCAACGGAGTGGGTCTCCCGACCCAACGGAGTGGGTCTCCCGACCCAGCGGAGTGGGTCTCCCGACCCAACGGAGTGGGTCTCCCGACCCAACGGAGTGGGTCTCCCGACCCAGCGGAGTGGGTCTCCCGACCCAGCGGAGTGGGTCTCCCGACCCAACGGAGTGGGTCTCCCGACCCAACGGAGTGGGTCTCCCGACCCAACGGAGTGGGTCTCCCGACCCAGCGGAGTGGGTCTCCCGACCCAACGGAGTGGGTCTCCCGACCCAACGGAGTGGGGCTCCCGACCCAACGGAGTGGGTCTCCCGACCCAACGGAGTGGGTCTCCAGACCCAACGGAGTGGGTCTCCAGACCCAACGGAGTGGGTCTTCCGACCCAACGGAGTGGGTCTCCCGACCCAGCGGAGTGGGTCTCCCGACCCAGCGGAGTGGGTCTCCCGACCCAGCGGAGTGGGTCTCCCGACCCAACGGAGTGGGTCTCCAGACCCAACGGAGTGAGTCTCCCGACCCAACGGAGTGGGTCTCCCGACCCAACGGAGTGGGTCTCCCGACCCAGCGGAGTGGGTCTCCAGACCCAACGGAGTGGGTCTCCCGACCCAACGGAGTGGGTCTCCCGACCCAGCGGAGTGGGTCTCCCGACCCAGCGGAGTGGGTCTCCCGACCCAGCGGAGTGGGTCTCCCGACCCAACGGAGTGGGTCTCCCGACCCAGCGGAGTGGGTCTCCAGACCCAACGGAGTGAGTCTCCCGACCCAACGGAGTGGGTCTCCCGACCCAACGGAGTGGGTCTCCCGACCCAACGGAGTGGGTCTCCCGACCCAACGGAGTGAGTCTCCAGACCCAACGGAGTGGGTCTCCCGACCCAACGGAGTGGGTCTCCCGACCCAGCGGAGTGGGTCTCCCGACCCAGCGGAGTGGGTCTCCCGACCCAACGGAGTGGGTCTCCCGACCCAACGGAGTGGGTCTCCCGACCCAGCGGAGTGGGTCTCCCGACCCAACGGAGTGGGTCTCCCGACCCAGCGGAGTGGGTCTCCAGACCCAACGGAGTGGGTCTCCCGACCCAACGGAGTGGGTCTCCCGACCCAACGGAGTGGGGCTCCCGACCCAACGGAGTGGGTCTCCCGACCCAACGGAGTGGGTCTCCAGACCCAACGGAGTGGGTCTTCCGACCCAACGGAGTGGGTCTCCCGACCCAGCGGAGTGGGTCTCCCGACCCAACGGAGTGGGTCTCCCGACCCAGCGGAGTGGGTCTCCAGACCCAACGGAGTGAGTCTCCCGACCCAACGGAGTGGGTCTCCCGACCCAACGGAGTGGGTCTCCCGACCCAGCGGAGTGGGTCTCCAGACCCAACGGAGTGGGTCTCCCGACCCAACGGAGTGGGTCTCCCGACCCAACGGAGTGGGTCTCCCGACCCAACGGAGTGGTTCTCCCGACCCAACGGAGTGGGGCTCCCGACCCAACGGAGTGGGTCTCCCGACCCAACGGAGTGGGTCTCCCGACCCAGCGGAGTGGGTCTCCCGACCCAACGGAGTGGGTCTCCCGACCCAGCGGAGTGGGTCTCCCGACCCAACGGAGTGGGTCTCCCGACCCAACGGAGTGGGTCTCCCGACCCAGCGGAGTGGGTCTCCCGACCCAGCGGAGTGGGTCTCCCGACCCAACGGAGTGGGTCTCCCGACCCAACGGAGTGGGTCTCCCGACCCAACGGAGTGGGTCTCCAGACCCAACGGAGTGGGTCTCCCGACCCAGCGGCGTGGGTCTCCAGACCCAGCGCAGTGGGTCTCCCGACCCAACGGAGTGGGTCTCCAGACCCAACGGAGTGGGTCTCCCGACCCAACGGAGTGGGTCTCCCGACCCAACGGAGTGGGCCTCCCGACCCAACGGAGTGGGTCTCCCGACCTAACGGAGTGGGTCTCCCGACCCAACGGAGTGGGTCTCCCGACCCAACGGAGTGGGGCTCCCGACCCAACGGAGTGGGGCTCCCGACCCAACGGAGTGGGTCTCCCGACCCAACGGAGTGGGTCTCCAGACCCAACGGAGTGGGTCTCCAGACCCAACGGAGTGGGTCTCCCGACCCAACGAAGTGGGGCTCCCGACCCAACGGAGTGGGTCTCCCGACCCAACGGAGTGGGTCTCCCGACCCAACGGAGTGGGTCTCCCGACCCAACGGAGTGGTTCTCCCGACCCAACGGAGTGGGGCTCCCGACCCAACGGAGTGGGTCTCCCGACCCAACGGAGTGGGTCTCCCGACCCAGCGGAGTGGGTCTCCCGACCCAACGGAGTGGGTCTCCCGACCCAGCGGAGTGGGTCTCCCGACCCAGCGGAGTGGGTCTCCCGACCCAACGGAGTGGGTCTCCCGACCCAACGGAGTGGGTCTCCCGACCCAGCGGAGTGGGTCTCCCGACCCAACGGAGTGGGTCTCCCGACCCAACGGAGTGGGTCTCCCGACCCAGCGGAGTGGGTCTCCCGACCCAGCGGAGTGGGTCTCCCGACCCAACGGAGTGGGTCTCCCGACCCAACGGAGTGGGTCTCCCGACCCAACGGAGTGGGTCTCCCGACCCAGCGGAGTGGGTCTCCCGACCCAACGGAGTGGGTCTCCCGACCCAACGGAGTGGGGCTCCCGACCCAACGGAGTGGGTCTCCCGACCCAACGGAGTGGGTCTCCAGACCCAACGGAGTGGGTCTCCAGACCCAACGGAGTGGGTCTTCCGACCCAACGGAGTGGGTCTCCCGACCCAGCGGAGTGGGTCTCCCGACCCAGCGGAGTGGGTCTCCCGACCCAGCGGAGTGGGTCTCCCGACCCAACGGAGTGGGTCTCCCGACCCAGCGGAGTGGGTCTCCAGACCCAACGGAGTGAGTCTCCCGACCCAACGGAGTGGGTCTCCCGACCCAACGGAGTGGGTCTCCCGACCCAGCGGAGTGGGTCTCCAGACCCAACGGAGTGGGTCTCCCGACCCAACGGAGTGGGTCTCCCGACCCAGCGGAGTGGGTCTCCCGACCCAGCGGAGTGGGTCTCCCGACCCAGCGGAGTGGGTCTCCCGACCCAACGGAGTGGGTCTCCCGACCCAGCGGAGTGGGTCTCCAGACCCAACGGAGTGAGTCTCCCGACCCAACGGAGTGGGTCTCCCGACCCAACGGAGTGGGTCTCCCGACCCAACGGAGTGGGTCTCCCGACCCAACGGAGTGAGTCTCCAGACCCAACGGAGTGGGTCTCCCGACCCAACGGAGTGGGTCTCCCGACCCAGCGGAGTGGGTCTCCCGACCCAGCGGAGTGGGTCTCCCGACCCAACGGAGTGGGTCTCCCGACCCAACGGAGTGGGTCTCCCGACCCAGCGGAGTGGGTCTCCCGACCCAACGGAGTGGGTCTCCCGACCCAGCGGAGTGGGTCTCCAGACCCAACGGAGTGGGTCTCCCGACCCAACGGAGTGGGTCTCCCGACCCAACGGAGTGGGGCTCCCGACCCAACGGAGTGGGTCTCCCGACCCAACGGAGTGGGTCTCCAGACCCAACGGAGTGGGTCTTCCGACCCAACGGAGTGGGTCTCCCGACCCAGCGGAGTGGGTCTCCCGACCCAACGGAGTGGGTCTCCCGACCCAGCGGAGTGGGTCTCCAGACCCAACGGAGTGAGTCTCCCGACCCAACGGAGTGGGTCTCCCGACCCAACGGAGTGGGTCTCCCGACCCAGCGGAGTGGGTCTCCAGACCCAACGGAGTGGGTCTTCCGACCCAACGGAGTGGGTCTCCCGACCCAACGGAGTGGGTCTCCCGACCCAGCGGAGTGGGTCTCCCGACCCAGCGGAGTGGGTCTCCCGACCCAACGGAGTGGGTCTCCCGACCCAGCGGAGTGGGTCTCCAGACCCAACGGAGTGAGTCTCCCGACCCAATGGAGTGGGTCTCCCGACCCAACGGAGTGGGTCTCCCGACCCAACGGAGTGGGTCTCCCGACCCAACGGAGTGGGTCTCCCGACCCAACGGAGTGGGGCTCCCGACCCAACTGAGTGGGTCTCCCGACCCAACGGAGTGGGTCTCCAGACCCAACGGAGTGGGTCTCCCGACCCAACGGAGTGGGTCTCCCGACCCAACGGAGTGGGTCTCCCGACCCAGCGGAGTGGGTCTCCCGACCCAACGGAGTAGGTCTCCCGACCCAGCGGAGTGGGTCTCCAGACCCAACGAAGTGGGTCTCCCGACCCAACGGAGTGGGTCTCCCGACCCAACGGAGTGGGTCTCCCGACCCAACGAAGTGGGTCTCCCGACCAACGGAGTGGGTCTCCCGACCCAGCGGAGTGGGTCTCCAGACCCAACGGAGTGAGTCTCCCGACCCAACGGGGTGGGTCTCCCGACCCAACGGGGTGGGTCTCCCGACCCAGCGGAGTGGGTCTCCCGACCCAACGGAGTGGGTCTCCCGACCCAACGGAGTGGGGCTCCCGACCCAACGGAGTGGGTCTCCCGACCCAACGGGGTGGGTCTCCCGACCCAACGGGGTGGGTCTCCCGACCCAACGGAGTGGGTCTCCCGACCCAACGGAGTGGGGCTCCCGACCCAACGGAGTGGGGCTCCCGGGGGTTAATCTCATTAATGACATTTCTCTCCCAAATCGCTGATATTATGTTAACATTCATATATGGCAACAAACAAAGAAGACCGCAGCAGTACTAACATTGCGTGAAACATATATGATAAGAGCATGTGAACAACTACTGCACCAAGTGCTTGATTGAGATCAATGATATGACATAACATAACGCTACCAATTGCTTTTACATTATACAGTAAAAAAATGAATGGAATGTCATTAACAGATGAAATCTATTAAACTACATATGTTAGCCTTCAGGTAAGAATGTGAAGACTTTTTTTCATTTTAAAAAATAGGCTAGTTAAAGTATGTTATGTAATATTTAACAACATAACTGTAGCACTCCGAAGGACTCTCATGTCTGTTATAAATATTGAAAGTTTAGGAGGGGCGTTCGACAAAACCCGGCCACCAGATTTGTATAATAGTCCCCCCACCCCACCCCACCCCCCGGGCCCTATAACAACTACACTACCTTCCCCCTTTCTTCTTAAACCCCTACCCAATCCCCCATCCCCTCCCTCCTCTCTCCTTAACCCCCTACCCATCCCCAAGCCTCTCTCCTTAACTCGGGACCTAACTTAATTTAAAGCACTATATTTTTTGTTGTACCAACCTCTTCTCTATGTCAAAAAAGTATATTCTGTCTTGAATTTAATTCCTGAAAGCCTGTGGCTATCCGGAGAGAGCGAATTTGTTTTCCGGAGCAAAAGGGTTGGTGGCCAGCTTTATATTCCTACGCGCCTGTTCGCTGTTCGGTAGAGTCATCAATAAAACGTGGAAAACTGCGGAAAACTTTTTCGCGGCGGAGATTCCGAAGTTTTACCCCTTCGGTATTCTGTGTGATGTCGAACACGGCTCGCTAGGATGTCCGCGCGGGATACAAATAAACCACGTAGTTTTATATTAAAATTGTTGTTTTACAGACTCAAAGAGATCAACAATATATGCATCATAATTTTAAGATACTTTAGTCTTGATTGTAAAGTGTAAAAAATCTAAGATGGCGCATGTAAGTATATTGCTTTAATTACATACGCTCATTTCAGTCATACGTTTTTCACATGTGCCTCTCTCATGAGGCAGGAGGCATCAGAGATCGGAGGCGGGACCTTATTAAACCAGTGCTCTTGTAGGTCTATGCCTTACATGACGAAGCGACGAAGCGAAGCGTGTAAGAAACTGCCAAACAAGCGACGATATATGTGAACATTCGTTGGCGCCTTGGACCTGTGCCAGTAACTTCCTTATTGTGTCGGAACTCTGTGTCTCCGTTCGTGTGCCGTGTTGACGGGTATTTCCCCAGCCTACATAAAAGGCGCCCATGCCGTGGCCAACCATGCCGTGGCCAACCATGCCCCTATGTTCGTTTGTGTGCGTCATGCGCACTAGACTGAAAATGACTTGTTATACAACGGCCTGGGGGGAGGGGGGTGGGGGCGTCAAGATTCGCGTGCATGCTCGGGTCGACTGTGGAGGGCGAGGGTGGGGGGGGGGGGGGGAGTGAGGGTAGTGGCGGGTACAGTGCAGAAGGGGAGGGGATGGGAAAGTGAGTAGAGGCCAGAGGGTTAAGGAGAGAGGGTTGGAGACGGAGAGGTGATGCCTGAGAAAGCAAACATTTGTGATGAAAAGATACCCTATGGAGCGAATATTTATGATGAAAAAGAAACCCCTATAGAAAGGCTATTTTAAAGCTTGCGACCGGGGGACCCCCTGAAAATGTGCGTTCATAGAGCGGGTGGCCAGAAAAAAATGCTTCTTCCGAGCGGATTTTGGCGGTGAACACGGTGGGGGAGGGGCTAACCCGCGGAACCGGTGAGTTGGGGGTTAAGGAGAGAGAAGGAGAGGGTGCGGGGAGTCGGTAGCGGGTTAAAGATAGTGAGGAGGGATGTGTTTCTATGCTTGAGAAATATGTCTGTTGCCTCAAGTAATGCGCGCTCGGAATTTGTTCGCCTGGGATACTAAGTAAGGATTCACAATCACCAGTCTCGTAAGGCCGGGGGGCGGGGGGGGGGGGGCAGGCAAGGGGGATGGCAAAATTACGGGATGAAAGGCCCTTTCAGTTTGATTTATCCCCATTTGATTGTCAAGGGTGATGTTTTGTCAAAATTTAACTACGATGTGCTCCTAGAAAGGTTGCCTAAAACATGTCAGTTCAACGCGTCGCTGCCCTAGTTTCGCGTACGTGGAGTCATTGTATGCTGACCATACGTACACACATAAGGAACGTGTTTGCCCGAAAGGTATATATATATTTGCATAATTATGGCCCCAAAAGATACCTACGATTGGTGGCTATACGTAGGTGACGTACCAATATCTTCTGGGACTATACCGTGGAAAACGTTCACTACAACCTGTAGAATAAACCCCACGTGATTTGCTTGGTAGGCTGGTTTTAACTAGGGAGCTTCAAGTAGAACATGTCGCACTGATGGAGACGGTCGAAGGTAGAGGAGCCAGGTCTGCGGGGGGGTAGCTCCCGTAAACCATGAGATTGCTCTTATACTTGGCATCGTCACGTCCTTGGCGGAATCGTTTCCCCCTCCCCCCCCCCCCCCCCCCCCCGCACATTGACGGATCCCCACCCCCTGGACGAAATCCAGGATACGTGCCTGAGCCCTTTACTCGCTGCGAAGAAAGATCCCTGTACACTGCATACACATTTGCACAGGTGCGAGTCGAACACAGCATCGGCCACCTGGCTTAACAGAGCACGACCGATCCACAGTCCGACACTAAGCCCAGGCCCACGATTGAGTACTTTTTCTTAAGCGTGACTATGAAATTGACAATCATAGCTGATGGTAGGTACACGCAAGGATTATACACTATCCTTGGTACAAGTGAGGGTGCAGTACTCATCTCTGAAACGGAAAACAAAGTGACATGCTTCACGTCAGTGAATGATTGACAGCCTGTATCGGTCTATGGCAGAGATAGCTCTGACATCAAAACCACCACCACGGTGAAGGTTTTGAATAGCACTATACTTTTCAATGTAGAAAACAAGCATGGCAGCGTATGCAAACTGAACTCGTAAATGGCTTGTATTTTACATGTTAGTGGATATTTCGACTTCAGAAAAGGCGCCGGGAGTAAGCATACAGTTTCTAGATTAAAAAAAAGCTAATATTGTAAACATTAGTTAAAACATTTTTCGCCGGGAGCTTTCAAAAGGTGCTCTACATTGAAAAGTGTTGTGCTGTTCAAAACCTTTTGATGTCACAGAGTGCTTCCTGCTGGGGCATTGGGTCACCCCGAATGGTATATTCGCTATAGTCGGTTGTTCGGTAAGTACGATATTTACATACAAATCAGAAATCTGGAAAAAATACTCGATAGTGACAGAATTTTGATTTCGGTTTAGTCACCGTTCGGTTCAGGCAGGTTCTACTCTTGGAGTGAATGCCCCCCCCCCCCGGGGTGGGGGGTGGGGGGTGGGGGTGTATGTAAACTGCATGCACACCAAAAAACAGTTAGCGGCACTATAGTCGGCAGGGAAACTATTCGCCGCCTCGTTTTCTAATTTGACACGAAATGTTTCATTGACAAGCCTTAAATCAGTTTATATTTGTCAACTTAAAGCAAAGACCCAACAGAATTTGGCGTACTGACAGCAAAGATATTAGTACACCAAGATAGGTCATACGGCAAAAGCCCATTGTAAAATGTGTAATGCGGCGAGTAGTTGCGCCGCTGTGCGGCGAGCGCGTAACGTTGGGCTGCCACTGCGCTGACGATAACGCAGACTGCGTGATAAGCGGCGCCCTGTGAACTACAAATTGGATTTTAGCGCTATTAATTCGGGTGATATAAAGCCTGGTGGTGTTCTTTCATGCTGTCAGGTATATGTTATTTTTTTATTTTTTATGCGGCAATAAATAGTTGTTAGTGTCATCAAGGCGTCATATTTTGAGAACGTCATTGACTGGCAGTCAACAGTTTGGCTTCCCTAATTCGCTGATAACCTTGCTGGTTGAAAACTATGATGTACCCTTGACTGATGGGTTATAAAACACAAAAACTTCATAATTTTTTAGCATTTAGCGGTCTCCTGTCTTTGTTTGATTGACACATTTCGTTGGAAAATAGACTCGTCTACCCTTCAACGCCACTGCAAACAGTTTCCCAACAAGTGTACAACAAACGCAACGACGCCCGAAGTTCAGTCTCAGAAGTAAAACTCGGGCTTTCCGACGAAATACACTTGAAAGAGACATGTTAAAGTCGACATTTTTTCCACCCCTCCCATTGTTTGTAAAAATTAGCGGACATGTGCGGCCGCTTTTACGCCCCCCCCCCTTCCGCTTCAAAATTCCTAAATCCGCCCAGAGATATATTCTGAGCCTAAATATAAATGAAAACAACAAAGCCATGCTCAACCAATTGATATTTTTCATACAAAAATACGAACATGAACAAGATTGTTCATTTCTACAGAAACTCTCAGACATGAGCAGCTTTTAAAAATATAAACTACGTCAGCTGAAAGGGATAGGCCTAAAGAGGCGGATCCAGAAAATCTGGATAGGTGGGGGGCGCTTTCAGGGGCGGATATAGATATGCTGGATAGGGGGGACATTTCGGTCCTAAAAGAGGGGCCCGGGCCGGGTCGGCCCCCCTGCACCCGCCCCTGGCCTACTGGACTTATTGAACAAGTCTTTCCTTCTTGCATTGAGCACCCATCTCTGGCATCTAAAAGATAATAATAAAAAAAACAACATTTATAAATGCAAATGCTTATAAACCTAAAAAAAATTTACTCGACAAGCGTTCAGTAGAAATGCAGACAAATACTATGCTTTTCCCCTGGCTAGCTCTGTCAAATGTAACCAGAGCCCGGAACCCGAACACCCAGGCCAAGACAGTAGGTCCATGATCATACTATATGAGTTCACCCAATTTTTATTCAAACCCCAGGACATCGATTAGGACACCTCATTACACATTCGTTAGGCATTAGCCGGTACTTAGAGCTTGTTGTCTTCTGGTAATTGTTGAGTAATAGATAGTGGCGACGATAGAACTTTGACTTGGTTTGCTCACATGAGCCGCCCGCTTCGATGTGGGCGATAATAGAGAATTATCAGAAATTGTGGTGGTGATAAACGATGCACGATATCAATGACTGATAAATTAACGCAAGAAGCCGGTCTTATCTTTCCTTCTCCTTGGGGAATCTCAAAAATGGCTTTCCTAGACATGTCTTTCGTGAATTCGCGCAAGTTATGGCAGAACAAACTTGAAGTTGATGCCTGTCGACGGCGGTTCTTTGCAACACTGCGCGCTCACCGCTTGGCGGCGCCACCGGAGAACGATTACAAGGAAATCGCCGTATGACCTATCTTGGTGTACTAATATCTTTGCTGACAGTCCTGTTGTCAAAGAATTCACATGATTCCAACGTTAAAAGTTTCACGCAAACGAAGCAGAAAGGTTTCGCTATGGCCGTCGATCTGTTTACTTTGTCATCTGTCATATCTGTGGGCGATAGTATTGCTGGTATTTTGGGCCGGGGGGTTAGGTTGTGTCAATATCCAGCCGTAACTTGAATTAAGCTTACATGCGTTTAGAGTTCCTCTCATATATATGAACATTGAAGCTACAAACTCTTTCCTTTTGCATTGCTTTTGCTTTGAGACGCTAAAATTACTGTTGCATGGGCACATAATGCTCTGTCCCTTTTCTAGTGCCTGATATTAGACTCTTCCATGGGCTTACTTCTTTTAACCAATGAAAGCGCGGTAATATGACCTTCACCTTACGACGTCATAAAAAGGCGGCTGTCAACACCCTTTCGTCTGCTATACTTTATGCTAGAGACTATCGTGTTGTGCTGTTATTAAACAAGACACACTTTCAAAAATATTAAAATCACAAGGGTCTCGTGTAATAGAGCAAATAAATACATAAATCGTGGCTGCAAATGGTGCACGGACAAAAATATTTACGAAAGCGAGGCAGCAGGTATTAAACGCGCCGACTATAGCACGATTTCTATGCTCAAGTCGTTATACGGGTTGGTATGCAATGTCCCACGTGAAGAAAGTTTTGTGAGTGAAATTTAACGGCACCCCGTGATAAGTAAGCGAGAGGCCTGAAGCCCTGCAACATACACTGTGACATCGCTTCCACTACCATAAAACCCATCCGCGGCGCTGCCGCATACGGCATACCGACGCTTTACGCTTGACGTCACAGACGACACAGACGACACAGTCCCCATAGATACATAACCTCATAGGCAGTGCCTATTAGACACTACGCACCACGCACCTGATGCACACTGGTGCTGAGACCAGAGTGGCTACATCGCCGCGTCATTACTAGGAGACAAACGGATCTCCGAGGATAGCACAAACATAGCGTGCGGATAAATCAAACCCTGGACAAGGACAATACACACCCCTAAAATATATTAGCGATGGCCATTCTCAGGATTCTAGTGAAATTATCGACCTTGGCACTAGTTGCTGAGGTGTGCTGTGGAGGTAAGCATCTTCTTACTTATTAATCATACTTCAAATGTAACAGGTCTGTCTGTAATTTGCATATAAGCACGTTATATCTCTAATGAACGCCTGTACCTGATGTACAATTACGTGGACGAAATAGCAATTACTTCGACGAAATGCAAGTTTTTCCTCGAAGAAAGTTGCATTTCGTCGACGAAATTGAGGGAGTAACACTTGTCGCCCCATGACACGGTCAGATAATATGCCCAAAATATGTGCGCAAAAGATTTTGAACACCGTAATGTAGGTGCAAAAAACAACTTTTGTATCCATTTAAAACACTATCTGTTTAAACATGACTCCGCCTTTGACGATGACATTCACATGCTACTTATGTTCTATTGTTAGGTATTACATGACCTAACGTCAGTGACGGTTGAAAACCAATTTCTTTCCGAAGCTTATCTTTCTGAGTTATGATAGGTTATGACTAAGGTGAGATATGGCTTGTCACGGCCCCCGCCCAGGTACCCTGTCGTTGGTTGTAGGTTGCATAACCAAGACGTTTTAACCTCTTTTGGTCATATCGCGTTAATGGGAGAAGGAATGGGGAGTGGAGCCCTGTCCCCGGGGGTAACCCCCTCCTCTTTGCGAAGAAGGACATGGGATATGTGTCCTGCGACCACACAGACATGGCCATAGCAGGGCTCGAGCCACCGAACCACGTGCCGTTAGGCTCTCAGTGGCCAGAGCGAGCGCTGTAACCCACTGAGCACCGGCCCTGGTGCCTTGTTGTGCCGTACCCGTGATACAGTACTTCCGCGTTGCGTCTCACAAACCTATTCGTACATTCGTTATCTGCCTCATACCGCATACCGACGCTTGTCACCCGCGTAAAAAGATTCGGCTTCTGGCGAATCTGCACAGAAATGATAGATATATAGGCACCACGCACCTGACAGCATCACACTGGTGGGGGCATCGGAGAGGCTACATCGCCGCGTCGTTACCAGAAGTCAAACGGACCTCCGAGGATGACACAAACATAGCGTGTGGATAAATCAAACCCTGGACAAGGACAATACACACCCCTAAAAGATATTAGCGATGGCCATTCTCAGGACTCTGGTCAAGTTATCGACCTTGGCACTGGTCGCTCAGGTGTGCTGTGGAGGTAAGCACCTTCTTACTTATTAATCATACTTCAAATGTAACAGCTCTGTCTGTAATCTGCATATAAGCACGTTATATCTCTAATGAACACCTGTACTCACCTGCACCTCAATCTAATTCATATTTACCTGTACCTGTACAAACAGTATGTCATTAATATTTACCTATACCTAAATATGTATATGTCTTTCATATACATTTACTTGTAACGCCTGAAGCTACAACTCAACTGAAGCTACATTTCCCGCGGAACGAGCTTTGACCAAGAGTATTCGAAAATGAAACGAAATAAGAATACCATTGCGGATAATTGATCGTACCAGTTTATACTGGTCTTATATTCTCGCCTATGTATCTGCCTTCAACAGCATCCCTGTTGTCAATCACTACTGGTTTAATATGGTAACACCTCTTTTAATCTCTTGGCTATTACTCTCGAAGTTACTTATAAGCAATGTTAGCGGCCTAAAATTGTTCAAATAATATAAGTACCGTAGTTGCTCGATTAAGCGCCCCTGTTTGAATAAGCGCCCGTTTGAATAAGCGCCCGGTCAGTGAGACACACAAAATAAATAAGCGCCCGGGCTTGAATAAGCGCCCGGACTTGAATAATGCATTACGTTCTTTGCAATGCGAGGTATTATACAATTACAGCTATAGTATTTGATATAAGATTATATTAAAACTGAGACAGGGCTGATCCTTGTGCGGATGAGTTAATATGAAAGAAACTGTTTTCGCTTGCTTGTCTTTGTAATATCCATCTACTGATTTCTATAGGTAGGGGTGGACTTCGCAATAGTGATTGTGTTGTGGACGAAGGTGTTATGTGGGATGGGGTAGGGGTGCGTAAAAGTGTCGCGGCCTATGCTTGTTCAATTAAATGGCTTCCTCACAGATAATCGTGTTCAGATAAAGGAAACAATCTGTTGCACTGAAGGTGTTAGGTGGGGGGTAGTAGGGGGCGGGTAAAAGTGGCGCGGCTTCTCATGATTGCACACATTTACCGTAACATAAAAGACGCAGTTGTTCGCTTGGATACATTTTTTTAAATTGCACTTAACAAACAGAGTTCACCAGTTTATATAAATATCGGTGTGTCGAGGGCCTGTTATCACAATTCGATCAGTATCCGACAATGGCGGACGAGAGAAAACGAAAGCGCGATGCATCCCCAGAGGCGAGTGAGAACAAGAAGAGAAAATTGCATAGCTACACTCTAGAGTTTAAGCTTGATGCTATAGATGAGATAAAACTAGGCAAATCGAAAGAGGCGACAGCACGGAAATTTGCCGTTGCTCCAAAGAGGATACGTGAATGGTGTAAACAAGAAGATAAGCTTCGATCTATCGCGGCTCACTCCAGTCAAAGCGCACGGAAGAGGCTTCATGGCGGTGGCCGTAGACCCTTGTCCGAGACACTAGAGGAGGAGTTGTATGCCTGGATAGAGGACAAACGATCCAACAGGTTACGCGTCTCAAGGAAAATGGTCAAATACGAAGCCCTGCGCAGGTTTGCAGATGGCGGCGGACACAATCATGACCCAAACACAGAGTTTGTTGCCAGAGATGGATGGCTGCGTAACTTCTTCACGCGTAACAGGATCACCGTACGGCAGAAGACGACTGTTTGCCAAAAACTACCCGACACTTTATCGCCCAAGGTGTTGTCATATCTCATGTATGTGCGCAGCAAGCGGATTCGGCTAAACCTGGCACTACAACAGATCGGGGCAATGGACGAGACACCTGTCTGGTTTGATATGGCTGCCAACACCACCGTCGACTTTGTTGGAAGCAAGTCAGTGCCATTGAAGTCAACTGGGCATGACAAGACGAGAGTGACGGTGGTGTTGGCTGCGAAGGCCAGTGGAGCCAAACTTCCGCCCTTTATCGTCTTCAAAGGAAAGCGTGTAGACAAAGGTCTGAAGACAGTGTCTGGTGTCGTGTGCGAGTACAGCGAGAACGGTTGGATGAATGAGGCACTGACCCACACATGGCTGAACAAGGTGTGGGGATCCCTATCATTCTCTCCTCGCCTTTTGTGCTGGGACGCGTACAGGTGTCACATACAAGACTCAACGAAGCGTGTCCTTAAGCAGTTAAGAACAGAGGCAGCGGTTATTCCTGGAGGCTGTACTTCGCTCCTCCAGGCTCCAGACGTCTCATGGAATAAGCCGTTTAAGAGCTTCTACCGAGAGATGTATGAAGAGTGGATGGCCCAGGGGGACCTTCCCACGACAAAGGGCGGAAACCTGAGACCCCCGACCCGTGTACAGCTGGCTACGTGGGTCAAGGCAGCCTGGGACAAAGTGCCCACCGAGCTCATCAAGAAATCGTTCGTTGCCTGCGGCGTTTCGAACGCCCTTGACAACTCACAAGATGAGGATATCAACGTCCTGAAGCCGGGAGGTATTCTTCACGATTCAAGGGATGAAATACTACGTGAGCTGCAGAAAGCCGCAACTGCCAAGGGGGACAACTTGTTAGGTGCCTTGCCTGTGGAGGAAGACATTGAAGCCGCTGCAGAGAACGAGCTAGCCGTGGATGAGGACGAGGATGAAGATGACGATAACATTCCTCTTGCCGAGTTTCGCCTCCGATGATGTCATGTTACATAGTCAATAAACGCATTCACAAAAAAAAAAAAATTCTTGTCAAAATCGTCACAAAAAATTATTAAGCACCCGGGTTCGAATAAGCGCCCGTTTGAATAAGCGCCCGGGGAATTGTATGCTCGAAAAAAATAACCGCCCGGGCGTTTACTCGAGCAACTACGGTAATCTTTATTAGTGATGGTCCAACATGGTTTGGTTGGCCCGTGGTATTTTGGAAGTATATACGTTCCCTATTTGTTTCACTATCTAAAGTCGTGCCTTTGATATTGTTTGTAAGGTATCTATTTTGGAGTTTGTGACTCTGTGTCCGTACTGTGTTGCCGCTCAAATACGTTCACCCACCTCTCGTCGTACACTTACCATTCACACAGTCAGATAATATGCCCAAAATATGTGCGCAAAAGATTTTAAACACCGTAATGTAGGTGCAAAAGACACCTTTTGTATCCATTTAGAACACTATTTGTTTGAACGTGACTCCGCCTTTGACGATGACATTCACATGCTACTTATGTTCTATTGTTAGGTATTACATGACCTAACGTCAGTGACGGTTGAAAACCAATTTCTTTCAGAAGCTTGTCTTTCTGAGTTATGATAGGTTATGACTAAGGTGAGACATGGCCTGTCACGGCCCCCGCCCAGGTACCCTGTCGCTGGTTGTAGGTTGTATACCCAGGACGTTTTAACCGCTTTTGGTCATATCGCGTCAATGGGAGAAGGAATGGAGAGTGGAGCCATGTCCCCGGGGGTAACTCCCTACTCTTTACAAAGAGAGAAATGGGATCTGTACCCTGCGACCACACAGACATGGCCACAGCAGGACTCGAACCACCGACCCACGTGCCGTTAGGCTCTCAGGTGACCAGAGCACTCAATGCGAGCGCTGTAGCACACTGAGCACCGGAGCTGGTGCCCTGTTGTTTTTTACCCGTGATACAGTACGTCCGCATTGCGTCTCACAAACCTACTCATACTTTCGTTATCTGTCTCCTCAAAGAAAAGACATATTAAATCTATCAAGTAACTGGTACTTTACAGGCGTGTTGTCGTTCCGCTGTCTTTGCCGCTGCGTTCTTGTGTGTGTGGGGGGGGGGGGGTATTTCCTTTCCTCGGGGGCGGGGGGGGGGGGGGGGGCGGGGTGCAAGGGGTATTTCCGTTTCTCGGGAATGGGCTTATCATTTCACCGCGAACTCTTGGGTGAGGGAAACAATTTTTCGTAAACTGGGAATTGGGGTATTAGTTAACCGTCGTGATCAAGGACTTTCATTTATCGTGAACTGGGAAGTGGGAAGGTGATAGGCATGAAACGGGAAATCATCAATTTATATCATATATCCGCCCTTCCTTTGCATGCGTCGAGTTCGCGCTTTAATTCATCGTGACCTGGGAATAAACAAATTTATTCTTCGTGATCCAGAAATAGGAAAACCCCTTGCCCCTGATATGACTTATGGAAAAGCTGCAAGGCGTTCCAATGCCTTTACAATCTGTCAAAAAAACAATTTCCGAAATAAATAACATGTTTCGTTTGCCTCTATATAGTAACGGCGGACGGGCCTTGGTGGGACAGCTACGGGCTGGATGTCGGAATGCTGCAGGCAACCACTCACAATGTGAAGGGATCCCTCATCGTGGCTGACAGCACTCACTTCCGGTTGGTGGACTTCACCTACGATGGATCGTGCACGAGTGAGTAGATCGCTGAGTACTTCTCCGCCACGGCACGATAGATGGACCATGGAATCGTCACCATAATACGCATGAAATTTCCACTACCTCTGTCTTTTAATATAAGGATAATAAATAGACGGGTAACCTGATGTAATCCGGGGGAGTGGAGTGGGGGGGGGGGGGCACTGTTATACAAATCTGGTCGTGGAGTTCTGCGGGTGCCCCTAGATGCCTGAGGGAGCGGACATTCGTAATGCAAAAGATACCCCTATAGAGCGGATATTTGAAAACTTGCGACCGGAGGGGGGGGGGGGGGGTACTCGACCGAGCGTATTTGTGTGGTGAAAAAAGGAGGGCTTTACCGCAGACCCCCGCCCCACCCACTGTGATGCATGAAGTCCCCCCCCCTCCCCCAGCCGCCCGGTACAGGGTCCCATCATTTGACTGTGTGGTCAGTGACCATTGGTAGTTAGGATATCACGTATTATGCCCCATTAGGTACTATAATATAGTCAGTAGTTAGCATATCATGTTTTACGTCATATCAGGTAATATGATAAATATATTTAGGATATCGTGTACCGGGGCGGATCCAGGAATTTGAAAAGGAAAAGGGGGGTTGGGTCCAAATTTGCGACCGGGTGGAGGGGCCTCTAAACAAAAACGGCATTCTTCCTTTTCCTTCCCCATGCCACATCATGTAACATAATATAATTCGTTGTATTTAGGATACCGTGTATTTTGTCCCATCAGGTAATATGATATGATAATTATATTTGGAATATCTGGTTCAGGCGCCAAGTTCCTGGTGAACGCCATGGGAGCCACGGGAACCACACCCGTGTCCACAGGGACCCAGGTACCGGATGAGGACGGCATGTAAGTCCCAGGTCCTAACACAGCCACAGACACACCACGCGGCATGCAAAAACGTTTAAACCAGTTGGATTTGAGGCGTTACACCGACCAACCTTTCGCAAAGCGACCAATTATTCGCACAAAGCGACCAACCATTCGTACAAAGCGACCGACCATTCGCACAAGCGACCAACCATTCGCACAAAGCGACCGACCATTCGCACAAAGCGACCAACCATTCGCACAAAGCGACCAACCATTCGCAAGGCGACCAACCACTCGCACAAGCGACCAATTATTTTCGCACAATTTATCAACCATTGCCATAATCGACCATCTTAACTGACTCTTCACCTTGTCAGATGATGATATACGCTTTAGTACAGTACTTTTAGTACAAGAGTGGCCAGACTACCTTATTCTTATATAGTAAATATATTGTATAGCGATAACAAGAAGACGAGTGACTTGGCACAGGCACGTTTCCTGTACATATTGTTACTATGTTTTAATGTTACACGACCACATGTCTACTTAATGACCTGCATGGGTGCCTAATGACGCACGATTGGCAAACTAACGACTGCAACTTTCAGAAAAGAACAGCTTTCCAGTTATGGAAAGAAATACACATGTAAGGGAAATCTAGCAATGGAATTCATCAACATAATCTTGGCCTTGGGTCAAAATTTCCCTATAGCAATTATCAACAATTATAGGACCTATTTAAAATATACAGATAATCCAGTAACGTCTTTGATATTGTCAATTCTGAATTTATATGGTGTGTGGTCGCCAAACTGAACTCACTTGTCGCGGCACGTGCGTTATGCTCGACCAACAAGTCCCACAAACAAGGGAGCATGTCACTTTCTTGTAAGTTTCAAACATGAGTACTTCTCAGCGATGAGTGTCAATTTCATACTCACGATTAAACGAAAATGGAAACTCAAGCGTGGGCGGCTTATCTCGGAATTCAAATGTATTGAACCCATTTATCTTGACACCAGCCACATTTGAGCTGGTCACGTGCTGATCACGTGTCTCTTCCCTTCCAGGATGGATGACCTTGGAATATACCGCGATGCTGACGTCACGCTGACACTACCCGCTGATAGGACCGTCGATGACGTCAAATGGTTCGCCGTCTGGTGTGACTCGGTACGTATCTTGCGCTTTCACCGCTAGAGGGCGAGCTATTACCGGCATTACTGAGTTAGGATGTCACTTTTATAAAAAGCGTTCTTTTGTATGTTAACAGTAGGTGCGAATACTTATGCATTACGTAAGCTATGCTGAAATATATGTTCGCGTAAACGTGAAGGACCGCTGGACCATAAGGGCACGATTTTTCATCCTATATATATTACAGGGATCGATACTTAATATATCATGATACATTGTTCGCTGAGGATCAATCTAACATAATTTCTGCAAATGAATCGCCCTTCAAATGAAATGTCATCATTTAACCCTGTTTTGCCCATAAGTGCTCCCCATATACAGGACGGCCATCTTAGTTTTGTGTGTGTTGCAATAGACCGATCCAAGCTGTCAATCATTCACTAACGTCACTGTTCCTTTATCCAATCATGTGGTGACAAAAGTTATTCCACGTGCGTTATGTCGGACACACAAGTCGGACAAACAAAGCAGCATGTCACTGTACTTCTCACTTCTACCTATCATCAGCTATGATTGTCAATTTCATACTCACGATTAAGAAAAAAGGACTCAAGCGTGGGCGGGGCTTAGTGTGGGAGTATGAATCGGTCTATTGTTAGGCGTGACAAAAGACCTTTTAATCCTGTTTTGCCTGGACGTGCCTCCCCATTTACAAGAGAACCATCTTGTGTGAGTGTGACGTTTCCCCATTTACAAGAGGGCTATTTTTGTGTATGTCGCAAATATTAGGCGTGACAAAGGATCTTTTAACCCTGTTTGCCTGGACGTGCCTCCCCATTCAAGAAAAGGGCCATCTCAGTTTTGTGTGTGTCGCAAATGTTAGGCGTGACAAAAGACCTTTTAACCCTGTTTTGTCTGGACACGTTTCCCTATTTACAAGAGGGCCATCTTGTGTGTGTCGCAAATGTTAGGCATGACAAAGGACCTTTTAACCCTGTTTTGCCTGGACACGTTTCCCCATTTACAAGAGGGCCATCTTGTGAGTGTCGCAAATGTTAGGCGTGACAAAGGACCTTTTAACCCTGTTTTGCCTGGACGTGCCTCCCCATTTACAAGAAGGCCATCTTGTGTGTGTCGCAAATGTTAGGCACGACAAAGAACCTTTTAATCCTGTTTTGCCTGGACACGTTTCCCCATTTACAAGGGGGCCATCTTGTGTCTGTCGCAAATGTTAAGCATGACAAAGGACCTTTTAACCCTGTTTTGCCTGGACACGTTTCCCCATTTACAAGAGGGCCATCCTTCGTGTATCGCAAATGTTAAGCGTGACCAATCATGCAGCGAAACAAAAACAAAAACACTTTGCATATGTAAATCCATTCATAATTGACTTATATAACAGATGAGTGCCGGACAAGTGATCTTCCCATCGCCTCTGGGGACAGTTCCTGCCCCGAAGGTCATAGGTGAGATCGCGACAAAGGCACATGGCGTCAGCTCGGATGACGTCATTATTCGGGACGCCAAGACCATCAGAATTATGAACTTCAAATACGATGGACAAGGTCCAGGTGTGTAGAGGCCATTATATGTCTTATAAACATGTTGTTTTATTTAGTAGTCCCACAGAAATATATAATACTGTCCTTCATACCAGCCGGTCTAGTCTATCAGCCAGCCTTCATGAAACTCGTTGCTGGTGAAATAAAACACTGCGTTAACGATAAAAGACCATTTATTTCTAAATGACTAAACATATTTACATATTAAAGCAATATACTTAAATTTTGTACATTTTAGAATCAAAACTAACAGTATCTCAAAATTATGATGCATATATGTTTTATATCTCTGAGAATATCTAAAGCAACAATTTCAACATAAAAATGCGCGGTTTATTTATATCGCGCGGACGTGATAACAATCACACACAAAATACCGAACAGCGAACAGGCCCCCAGGTATATAAAGCCGGCCACTAACTTCTGCTCCGTTGACCAAATTGCTTTTCTCCGGACGGCCCACAGGCTTTCATGATGACAGAATATACTTATTTCACATGGGGAAGAGGTTGGTAATACGGAAAATTACAGAATATATTGCTTTAATGATCTTGCGTATTTGACGCTAGATGACATAAGATAATGGAATAAGTGTAACCTTTCATAATGGTTATATAGACACTTAAGCGGTCCACAGTCCAACGTCACATTACGTACCCTTACGTAATATTACGCCGGACTGTGTAATTGGGTATATAGATAAGTAACCAGGATGGTGGGGGTCAAACAGGCCCACGAGAAACATGGAAGTGACCGTACGTAAGGTGATAGGAAGGGGGCGGTGGATGGGAAACTCGATTGGCGATGCTGCTGAGTTGCGCCACTGGTCAGAGAGAGGGATTCTGTCTGGATCACGGTTTGACCCCCGCGATGACCGGAAATGAGTGCGCCGGATGTAAACAAACGCACGTGTTAGGGTACATAGATTACCGTAAACATTTGAATAGCAGATGCCTTGATTAAAATACGAATTACGGAAAGAAATAACAGTACTCTGTAACTAAGGATAATCGACCACCGCTTAAATGCACTTATCGCGTTGCTGATAAGTTACATATAAATATATAATGTACGTCGTATAAATACTGTCTTATAATTATCTAATGTACATCTTATAATAATATCTTCATTTGACAATAATATGTCATACAGATATCCAATAATATGTTGATAAAGATCGTGTAATATCTTATAAATATTATGTAGCATTTAAAAATGTTGTTGGTGAATGCTTATAACATCTTATGGCCATCTTATAATCATTCGTGTAATATTTCCTTTTCAGATGCCTACTTCGTCGTTGGCCTCGGAACCCCGTCGAACCCCACTGCTATGTGGAAGGTCCCGGATGAGTCTGGAAGGTAAGCTGTCCGCATTCCTTATATAGGCTTAATGCAAGTCGAGCGGTCCCCTGCACATTCCTTATATGGGATTGTCGCACGTCTAGCGGTCCACTCCACATTCCTTATATAGGATTGTCGCACGTCTGGCGGTCTACTCCACATTCCTTATATAGGCTTGTTGCACGTCTAGCGGTCCACTCCACATTCCTTATATAGGCTCGTCGCACGTCTAGCGGTCCACTCCACATTCCTTATATAGGCTTGTCACACGTCTAGCGGTCCACTCCACATTCCTTATATAGGCTTGTCGTACGTCTAGCGGTCCACTCTACATTCCTTATATAGGCTTGTCACACGTCTAGCGGTCCACTCCACATTCCTTATATAGGCTTGTCGCACGTCTAGCGGCCCACTCCACATTCCTTATTTACGGTTGTCACATGTCCAGTGGTTCACTCCACATTGCTTGTATAGGATGGTGGCACCTCTAGCATAGAGACCCGAGTCCCCGTAGCTATCTGTATGACCATCAGTTGTATCTTCTATTCTCTCGTGAATCCATTGTGTATTTATCTATTTCTGTTTCATTAGCATGGATAAGGCCCGACAGTACAACGGCGAGACAATCGAGCTGACACTCCCCAAGTGGCTCACAGTCAAGGACATCGACTGGCTCAGCATGTACTGCATCCAGTTCTCCGAGGATTTCGGCAGCATCATGATACCAGACAAGGCGAACCTGATGGTGCCACCCTCTCCGAGTAAGATGTGGCATGGTGCCGCGGTTGTTAGCACTTCAATTATTCAAATCATCTTAATGGCTGATCTGCAACTTGGCCCCCCCCCCCTCCTCTCCCCTGGCAATTTTCTTTTTATATTTCAATTTATCCCAGCCCCCACGTTGCTCCTTAACATACATTTCTCCTGATTTAATTTAGTGCAAAATACCTCTTTTGAGACATCTGATACTCCGCTCCCACCCCGTCTGGATTTTTTCCGAAAGCTCGGTCCACCAAAATTGGATCGTCCCCCCCCCGCTCCCCCCACGCTCAATCCTGCATATTTTCGCCCATGTATTGTATAGGCGTTATGGAGAACAAGATATACACGACATCACACAAGCCCTAATTAGCCTGTGGCTCGATGTTCGCGCATCGTTGCTACTGTTAATACAACAAACAATGATACGGTATTTATTTACTATAAAATAATTTGTTATTATTATTTATGAATATATCGCATTTGTTGAAAGGAAAACCATGTGCCATATTAAAGAAAATTTCATTTCATCCATGGTATCAAATACAACTTCTTTGATGGCATGAAACAAACATATCTCAAGCCTTAGTCCTGGGAGTTATGCTGTTATGGGTGATTGTGACGTCATTTGTTTCCACGGTAGACCCCGATGGTACCGAGTACTACGGTCAGATGCTGGGTCGTCTGGACAACTTCGCTCACGACGCCCGAGGCGAGCTTTACATTGTGGATGCCAGACACCTCAGGATCCGACACTTCTACTATGACGGCCAGGGACCAGGTAACAAAGGGTTAATATTACGCATCTACAGCAAAAGCCAGGGAACAGGTAAAAAAGGGTTCATGTTACACTTCTACTATGACGGCCAGGAACGAGGTTACGAAGGGGTTAATGTTACACTTCTACTATGACGGCCAGGGACCAGGTAACAGGATTAAATTTACACTTCTTCTAAGGCGCCCAGGGACCAGTTAAATACGGATTAATGCGACACTTCTACTATGACGGCCAGGGACCAGGCAAATAAGGGTTGATTTCATTCTTCTACAGTGACGGCCAGGGACAAGGTCACTTGCGTTAATTACTTTGATGGCCATTAACTAGACGGCAGTCCGAACGCACTTTTTCCATTGTTACCTGGCAGCAATACAGTTCCTAATGAAGTATTAATAAAAAGGGCGAACTAAAAAATAAAACTCTTAGCTAGGTTTTTAAAATTGGCATGAAATCAAGCTTCATGAATGTGCTGATTACGTTACGTGCAAACTAAGAAATAATGCATGATTTAAAAATTAAAAATGATTATGTACATAATTTATCGAAGTGTCGTTTTCTTTGAATCAGTTATTACATAACGTTACGTGTAAAAATATGTTTCGTATGCTTTGTATAACTTCAGATGCGTTCTTCTGGGTGGGTAAGCGCGGAAATGTGACCAATGCCATGGAGCCGGATGGCACAGGGGTGGCACTGCGGGATGAGAAGGGCAGGTTAGTAGAGCAATCCTCATATGGAACACCTTCAGTCAAGTATTCTTCTTAATTATTTTTTTAGCGGTTTGCTAAATATTTAGATATGGATCCGTATAATGTAAACATAATGTAATTTTTCTACAGGCGAATCCGATAAATTGCCAAAAATGAGTCAATTTTTGCAGGTCAGACAGTCATGACGTACTACAGTCAGAATCAAAGTGATGAAATATATTTTTATCTTAGTTTCAGACAAACAGGGCACTTCGCTTAAAGGGAACCGCCAGCCTGGCCTCTAACGCTGCTTTACCGATTCATATAATACCTAATTGTCTATCGTCCAAATTACAGAATTTTTTGTTCTATCTGTAGCTCACAATAAAATTTAGAAGTAACCGCCAGGAATGATTTCGCCGCCTACCCAGGCGGCAGCCCTTTTTGGCGGCGTGTCCGCGATTGACCAATCAAGAGGCGATAATCTAATTTATTCAAACCGGAAATTACGCCTATTGTGTGAGCAAAACAAGAACGCGTGATATAAATAGCTGCGATTCTAACTCCAATCATGGCATCGTTGCGGAGTCAATCGTCGCAAGACGTACATCAATTTGTTTGGACGGTACTTTTCCATGAAACACTAAGATCTTGCGCTACTGCGCGGTTTGGAACGGCCGCTGTTCATCGGTAAATCGCGGTCCTGATCTCTCTCTCCGCGAGTTATAACGTATAGCGGCGCCATATGAATATATGTCACAATATGCGTCACTGCTCCCGGCAAAATGGCGCGCTGCTTGACATTGCTGGGGGCGGGTTGCCTTAATTTTTTTCTCCTTACCAGTCGGCCGAAACGAAGCGTTAACACTCGCCAATATAATTTTAAGATGTAAACTTTCGGTGCAGAAAGCGATTAAATTAGGTTGGACACCCGCTTTAATCAAAAGATATGTTTGTCAGGAAAATTACAGCTCGGGAATTTCCGCGGAGATATTCAGGAGACACTTAGTTCATGACTTACTTACGAAGTCCATCCTATATTGTTACAGGAACCAGAAGTTAGGCGCTTACGAGGACGCCGACATCATGCTCACCCTCAACGATGACCTTCAGCTCGGTGACCTTGTCTGGATTTCAGTCTGGTGCAAGCAGGTGGCGGTAAGTAAAATTTTAATTATGTTATGGTCACTGCCAGTGAGATTATCTGCGTCCGTCCGCTGTATGCATCGGAACGGTCTCGCGGAATGGGACGTACCGTTGACACTCCAGACCCTGAGGACGCGAGCGACCTCTACCGTCCGGAGAGAGACGGTGTAACAGTTTTACTTTGTTTATCGTTAAACCGCTTTTGTCACTTCGTAGTGTATGATACCGAACAAGGTGACGATCGGTCTTAATCATCCATATTATTATTATTTATATTATTATCTTTGTATTATTATCATTATTTTACTGACAATCAAAGAGGGACGCCCCGTGGTATTTTCAAAACAGCCGGCTTTGAGGGTGTGGGTGGGAGAGGGGGCCGATATAAAGTCTCTACAGCCAACGCACTTCCTAGAAACACCAGTCTGCAAGGCCCAAGCACTCTGGGGAGGGGAGGTCCCACAAAGATGATGATGATAACGATGCTACTGTTACAGATGAAGATGATGGTGATGGTCATACTAGGTGTCCGGTAGCTCGCTCCTGGATAGGTCTATGTTTTCAATGCCATACTAATCCCACCCGATCTGACACAGGTGAACTTCGGGAGCTTTCTCTTCCCGGACACGCTGCCCGCGATCCCAATGGCGGCTGGCCTCGGGTCCCTCAGCGGCACTGGGCCCACAGCCACCAGCGTCATGGTCACCGACTCCATGACCATCAAGCTGATGGGCTTCACGTACGACGGTCAGACAGCCGGTAAGCATCCACCCTTATTGGAGGCTTCGGCAGGGCGTATCCCAACAGCTTGAACCGAATTTGTTATCATAAAACATACTGGGGAACGGTGACGAATGGAAAACACATGACGCTACTTCCTGATTAATCTTCCTGATACTGGTGGCGGCCATCTTGGAAGAATTGTGATAAACTTGTGGAAACCATGTTCAGTCAATCATTCATTGCTATAACGACACTACATCGTCTGCCGGAATTACCAATTTCCGATTATAATATAAATTTAAATGGTATAAATGGTATCCCTATGCAAAGTTTAGTGTTTACTTCGTGATAAACTTTGATCGATTAATTATTTTACTGAACAGTTCAACCAGCAGCCCATTTATTCCTTTCGAGAAGTTAATATAACGTTGTAGTTTTCAATTACTACTAATGCAGCCGGACAGTGAAAGTTATCTTGTTGTGAATGCGGGCAGTGTGCCTATGCCTTTGATGGCGTGGAATTTTTGTACAACGTAACTAGCTAGGTTAGCAGCAATGACAATGGAATTGTCTTGTTTTCAGACACCTTCTTCCTGGCCGGAAAAGGTCCTGTTCAGGGCAGTGACGCCACAATGTTCAACAAGTTGGCTGATGAGATGGGCGGGTAAGGTCGGCTAAACACCGAATACCGATTATTATAGGAAGCCTTATGTCAGAAGGGTGCACATTAAATAACGCACATCGCGAACTTATGCAAGACTTCCGAGATATGCCGAATGCAAGGTTTTCTGTGCGTTTAGCATCCTTTACCGAAGATCACCATTGTATGCAGCACAAGGTACGGAAATCGAGTGACCAAGCTTCATAAACGAGCAACACATGCCTCATATCCGACTATTATCACCTTATACGTTATTAAGCACACCGGCCCACACGCTCACGTGCTATATGTAGTACACCAATAAGTTCGTTAGGTTGTGCACCCAAAAAGATCTATTCAGGCGCTCGTCTTGAGGATCTATTTAATTACGTCACCTTTTGTTTCCCTGCTACTCAGGATGGAAAATCTGCGGGCCTACAACATGGAGGACGTGACACTGATGCTGCCTGACGGGGTGACTGTCTGGGACATCGACTGGTTCAGCGTGTTCAGCACCAGCACGGGGCAGAGTCTGGCCACTTTGATGATCACCGACAAGTTCTCACTGCTCGTGCCTCCTTACATGTCAGCAGTCATGGTAGGTTCGCACCTAATGCACTGGAGAAACAGCCATTGGCTGAAACTTCGCTCGTTATGATGCAATAATTCGAATATATGCATAAAGACCGTTTAGAGCACTTAGATGCTCCTGTGTCATTGTTTCTCTGTTAATCGTAGACAATCCACCGGCCTCATTGTTTTTTCTTCCCCTCCAGGTGCTGGCCAACTGTGAGACCCTTCACGATCACCTCAATGTGGCCTGGCAAATAGACGGCCAGTTCATCACCATCGAGCTCAGCGGCGCCCTCAGTAAGTCACGTGACTCCATTTATTACCTATTCGGGTCTTAATTAAGTTTCCGCCTTAACCATATTATCGATATCAACACCTCACTGAAAGACGCACTTAAAATGTGGTATATTAAGCTACATCGGTATAATGGTGTCAAGAGCCAATTAATTGAGACGAGTAAATCCCTCATCAAAATACCGTTTGATATAATATATATAATGATACACGGGTATTGCATACGTTATGACGATTGCGCGTCCCCTATCATTCATTTTTCTCTCTTCCCCCCTACCCCTTACCCACTCCCCACTCCCCCCTCACCACTTCCCCCACCCCCACCAACTCCCACCCCACCCTTACACCCCCCAGTCCAAGACGGGTACATGGCGTTTGGCCTGAGCGGTTCCAGCAGCGGCTTAGCCATGATACAAGCCGACCACACCGCGGCCTACTACGACAGCGAGCAGGGACCCATGGCTGTCGACTACTACAACAGCGACTACTCCCTGGTCAGTACCAGCTAGACTCTGTACCTGTCAGTACCAGCTAGACTCTGAACCTGTCAGTACCAGCTAGACTGTACCTGTTACTACCAGCTAGACTCTCTGTACCTGTCAGTACCCGCTAGACTATGTACTTGTCAATACAAGCCAGACAGTAACTCGCTTTACCTGTCAATACCTGTCAGTACCTGCTAGACAGTAACTCGCTGTACCTGTCAGTATATGTCAACCTGTCAGCATCTTCCATAGCCCGGCCTCCGTACCTGTCATTATTAACTATTAGTACCCATCACTATCAGTCAGAACCCGTCATTAATCTCCAGCCCAGCCAATTCTACCTGTGCAAGCATCTATATTTGTGCAGGATAAAGATTCCATATCTTCTTCCCCAAAGAAAAGGGGGTTAATTACTCCCGGAGACATGGCTCCTCTCTACCTTGGTGGTTTTCATTGTCGCGATATGACCTTGCTTCATGGGCACAGCCCACGTCCCAACCAACCAATGCCAACCAGCCTTTGTACCTGTCTCTCCCTGCCGCAGTGTTCAGCCGGTAACGGGGTATGCCCAGACACTGAGCGGGGTGGAACTGATAACAGCATGGTGGTGCTGGGCGACATGCTGGACGGAATCACCACAGTACGCTACAGGCGGCCGCTGCAGTCAGGTATGTACAACATCCCCCAGCCCGATCTCCCGGTAGAGGGCGTTCCGCTTACGCTATAATCTGCCCCCAGCCCGATCTCCGGGTAGAGGGCGTTCCGCTTACGCTACAGTCTGCCCCCAGCCCGATCTCCCGGTAGAGGGCGTTCCGCTTACGCTACAGTCTGCCCCCCAGCCAGTGAAAGGAAATGAATTGGCGTCTTCTGCCAAACAGGGGCGGCTAAACTGGGCCAAGGAACCTCCAGGGACGACTAAGTGCAAATGGGTGATCCCATGCTCCAGATGACGTGCCCGGGCCGGGATTCAAACCGTCAAATTATGAAAAAATGGAGTTCCGAGCTTGTAGCTGTCAGTAAAAACGATCCCTATGAGTAGACATAGTTTGGGGTTTGTGGGTGGCGATGGCGATATCCAATGGGTTATAAGCCATGGTCACTGTTACAATGTACTCTTACTCACTACAAGTTCTTAAAGACTGCTCCTACATTTCACTTATATTTATAAATGAATGATGGTCGCAAAAGTGCAAATTAATTGGCACTATTGATCTTCATTCAGAGAATTCGGAATTTGAAAAAGTTTTAACGATATATGGCAAGAGAAATCTCTCTCTACGAGGGAGAGTGACTGTTGTTAAAGTGATCGCCTTGCCAAAACTTATCCATGTCTTAACCGTACTTCCAACGCCCGGAAAACAATATATTGATAGAATAAACAATGTCATTCGTAGGTTTGTGTGGAACAACAAAAAACCCAGAATATCTCTGAATAGAATGGCCCAATCTGTCGAAAATGGCGGAGTAAACCTGCCTCTAATACAACTGAAGATACAAGCTCTTAAGATAACTTGGATACAAAGATTAATATCCAACGAAGGTTCATGGCAAGAACTCTTCTGTGAGACTATATGTAGTGAACGTCGAATGTGCTGGGAATTGGATCTCTTTTCTTTAAAACAGTTTACAACGGTATCAAATCCTTTTTGGGCCGAAGTCTTTATGGCATGGTATAAATACAGATCGAGCTTAAATGAGGTGCAAACGGTTTTTGAATATCCACTTTGGAACTCGTTCTTTATGAAAAACGATAATCTTCGAAAGCGAAAACACGACCTTATTAGATGTGGCGTGATGTTTATTAATGATCTTGTTGATGACAACGGAAATTTATTCGGTTGGGAAACGTTTGTACAGAAACATCATGCAGATCTAAATTTCGTAGACTTTTATAGTTTGATTCATTGTATACCACGCGAATGGAAAGAGGCGTGTAAAAATGCAAATGTAAAACTACCACATGTACCTTGGAGCTGGACAGCATCTATTTTAAATTCACAACACCTATGCAAATATGTTCATAGAAAACTGGTTGGGTCATGTAAATCATGTAAAGAATGAAGAAAAGTGGGCAGCAGTGTTTAACGAGCAAATAGATAGCGGCAAATGGAGTCAAATATATAATTTACCATTGCACTGTACCATTAATGAAAGTACGAGAAGTTTCCAGTATTTAATCTTACATCGAGCACTTGTGACGAATATTTTTCTTCATAAATGTAAGTTAAAACCCAATGATAGATGTGATTTTTGCGGAAGCGAACCAGAAACTATAGAACATTTGTTGTTTAGTTGCCGGCATATAAAGCCTTTGTGGTCTTTTTTGGTACTATGGTTAAATGAGTCATGCAATATATCCTTACCAGTCGATTTTCAGTCATGTATATTGGGTGAACGTAAGACCTTATACAGCCAACTCATTAATCATGTATTTTTAATAACTAAGAAGTATATATATAGATGTAAATGGATGAATATAGCTCCGAATTTTATCGGTATTAAAAACACTATTATATATCATTATAAATTAGAAAAGTACACGTCCAAAATCTCCAATTTTGCAAAGAAATGGGACCCTCTCTCAAGCTCTTTAAAGTGTAACTAAATATTGTGATATAAATTGACGAACTTGTTGTATATCTGCATTTTGGTTATGGAAATAAAAAAAAAAAAAAAAAAAAAAAAAAAAATCTTCATTCAGAGAAACATAATGTAACAGATTAATTCATAAAATATGGTTTGACATATTTTTTTGAAGATGCATGTTAATTTTGTAAATAAGTATGTCTTCAATATGGTTTCCATTTTTAATGGGTTGCTAGGTGATTGTCCTCTTGAGTTATTATCAAAACTACGTAATCAGTAGTGAAGTAACTCGTCTTACTCAATTCCCTTCAAGATGATAGCAGTGACAAGGCGTACCCCGCGTCAGGATCCACCCAGATTGTCTGGGCGATGGGACCGCTAAACATTGAAGGCATGGTGACCAAACATCAGGAGAGAATAACAGGTCAGTGGGTATCAGGGCATGGTGACCAAACATCAGACGAGAATAACAGGTCATTGGATATCAGAGAATGGTGACCAAACATCAGGATAGAATAACAGGTTAGTGGATATCAAGACATGGTGACCAAATATCAGGAGAAAATATCAGGTCAGTGGATATCAGGGCATGGCGACCAACCATCAGGAGAGAATAACAGACCAGTGGATATCAGGGCATGGTGACCAAACATCAGGGGAGAATAACAGGTCATTGGATATCAGAGAATGGTGACCAAACATCAGGATAGAATAACAGGTTAGTGGATATCAAGACATGGTGACCAAATATCAGGAGAGAATATCAGGTCAGTGGATATCAGGGCATGGTGACCAAACATCAGGAGAGAATAACAGACCAGTGGATATCAGGGCATGGTGACCAAATATCAGGAGAGAATAACAGGTCAGTGGATATCAGGGCATGGTGACCAAATATCAGGAGAGAATAACAGGTCAGTGGATATCAGGGCATTTGGTGACCAAACATCAGGAGAGAATAACAGGTCAGTGGATATCAGGGCATGGTGACCATACATCAGGAGAGAATAACAGGTCAGTGGATATCAGGGAATGGTGACCAAAAATCAGAAGAGTATAACAGACCAGTGGATATCAGGGCATGGTGACCAAACATCGGGAGAGAATAACAGGTCAGTGGATATCAGGGCATGGTGACCAAATATCAGGAGAGAATAACAGGTCAGTGAATATTAGGGCATATGGTGACCAAACATCAGGAGAGAATAACAGGTCAGTGGATATCAGGGCATGGTGATCAAATATCAGGAGAGAATAACAGGTCAGTGGATATCAGGGAATGGTGACCAAACATCAGAAGAGAATAACAGACCAGTGGATATCAGGGCATGGTGACCAAACATCAGGAGAGAATAACAGGTCAGTGGATATCAGGGCATGGTGACCAAACATCAGACGAGAATAACAGGTCATTGGATATCAGAGAATGGTGACCAAACATCAGGATAGAATAACAGGTTAGTGGATATCAAGACATGGTGACCAAATATCAGGAGAAAATATCAGGTCAGTGGATATCAGGGCATGGCGACCAACCATCAGGAGAGAATAACAGACCAGTGGATATCAGGGCATGGTGACCAAACATCAGGGGAGAATAACAGGTCATTGGATATCAGAGAATGGTGACCAAACATCAGGATAGAATAACAGGTTAGTGGATATCAAGACATGGTGACCAAATATCAGGAGAGAATATCAGGTCAGTGGATATCAGGGCATGGTGACCAAACATCAGGAGAGAATAACAGACCAGTGGATATCAGGGCATGGTGACCAAATATCAGGAGAGAATAACAGGTCAGTGGATATCAGGGCATGGTGACCAAATATCAGGAGAGAATAACAGGTCAGTGGATATCAGGGCATTTGGTGACCAAACATCAGGAGAGAATAACAGGTCAGTGGATATCAGGGCATGGTGACCAAACATCAGGAGAGAATAACAGGTCAGTGGATATCAGGGAATGGTGACCAAAAATCAGAAGAGTATAACAGACCAGTGGATATCAGGGCATGGTGACCAAACATCGGGAGAGAATAACAGGTCAGTGGATATCAGGGCATGGTGACCAAATATCAGGAGAGAATAACAGGTCAGTGAATATTAGGGCATATGGTGACCAAACATCAGGAGAGAATAACAGGTCAGTGGATATCAGGGCATGGTGATCAAATATCAGGAGAGAATAACAGGTCAGTGGATATCAGGGAATGGTGACCAAACATCAGAAGAGAATAACAGACCAGTGGATATCAGGGCATGGTGACCAAACATCAGGAGAGAATAACAGGTCAGTGGATATCAGGGCATGGTGACCAAACGTCAGGGGAGAATAACAGAGCAGTGGATATCAGAGCATGGTGACCAAATGTCAGGAGAGAATAACAGACCAGTGGATATCAGAGCATGGTGACCAAATATCAGGAGAGAATAACAGGTCAGTGGATATCAGGGCATATGGTGACCAAACATCAGGAGAGAATAACATGTCAGTGGATATCAGGGCATGGTGATCAGATATCAGGAGAGAATAACAGGTCAGTGGATATCAGGGCATATGGTGACCAAACATCAGGAGAGAATAACAGGTCAGTGGATATCAGGGAATGGTGACCAAACATCAGGAGAGAATAACAGACCTGTGGATATCAGGGCATGGTGACCAAACCTGGGGAGAGAGCGAATAACATGCCAGAATAACAGATATGGTGACTAGCATGATGAGAGAATAACATGTCAGTTGATCATATCAGGGTGACCAACCATCAACAGATTTATCCATAGACCATACAGACATTGGAAAATCCGGAGCGCTTAATCGCTCTTTCGAATGACCAATTTGTAGGAGTTTCGCTGTGTATCACCGCCTCTCATCTCTCGTGTTCCAGTTCCCAAAACCCTGGATTTCGGCCGGCCTGCGGCCTACAGCTGCACCCCTGTGATGCCCCGACAGGCCAGCACTGTGACCCCCTGGCCCGCCCGCATGTTGTCTGGGATGAACACCAAGACCTTCAGGGTCAACTTGGGACCCACGGGCGGGGACCGCGGATACAAAGGCACCACAGGTCGGTACTCCGCTCTAATTGCTTTCACTTTTAGCGCCGCTATATCGCTTTTCGTATTGAGAAATAACAGATGCATGTATATTTATATAGTTACTTTTAGCATATTGACCGCTCAACAGAAATATCGATTTGAGATTACATGTGCGGACTTGGCCGACCTACCCTATAAATCACGTATATATGAATAGAATCACACGGGATTATCCAGGCACTCATATTGCATCAATTATTTACTGCCGCAACTGAGATTCGATGTCTCACAAAATGCGCATTTCATGTTGGGACGTCTGAACATGAACTGTATTGATGGTGACGGCTAGGAATGCATCAGCGCACGTCATTTCGGTGCCGCATTCCGTAGAAGCCACGTGGCGCAGTGGTATTATCTGGTAAACCAAGTACAACAATCTGCGCATATACGTGTGGTGGCAGGGGGTGAGGGGGTGGGGTGCATTGCTCGGCCAGTAGATGGCAGCTTTGAACCATAACCACCTACGGGAAGCGGTAATGAAATGAAAAGAATTGATCATTCCCATTTAGCTTCACTGCAATCCCGCCTGCCCGCTATGTCTATGCAGGCCTTCATATATATATATATCTCACGTCCCACTCCACACACCTTGATATATATATATATATGATATAAATGTATATATAAATAAGCTGCAATACTATTTTGGTTTGCTTTTTTCGCCAGGTTTCAACTCCTGGGGTATCGCTTGGTACGTCAATGGCCTGCTGATTCCCGAACTGACCCTGAAGCGTGGGGAGAATTACACGTTTATAGTGGAGGGGGGCGATGACCCGTCCAACCAGGCCCAGTTCCACCCCTTCTACATCACGGACGACGCGATCGGGGGCTACAAGGACAAGAGTGCCGCCGAGCGTGACGTAAGCTGCCTCTTCTGGTGACGTCATTCAGCGACGCATCCGTCGGGCCCGAGAATAAATAGCAGACAAAAATAACGTCCCCTGACCGTCTTCCCGCCTGGCTGTGACCACACCATCTGACTTTATTCCCGATCTTAAAGCGATTAGGGTTACCGCTGTCAGTTGGAGGTGGTCGAAAGGTAGCATGTCAAATAACACAGACTAACCAGTTACGGTTCGAATCCCACCTGTTTCTGTGACCCTTTCATCCTGGCCGTTACTTGGGCCATTTGAGCCAATGTATGAAAAAATGTGGCGTAAGATACAAATTCGCCATTTGAACGGGCAATTGATCGCTCCGGATTTGTAGTTTGCCTTCAATTACGACAAACCTAGAATGGAAGGCCCGACCATATCATAATGCAGATATAACATGTTTATTATTTTCACGATTCAGGAGGTCATGGTGTACGCTGGGGTTGACCAAAGTGGAAACTACACTGCAAGTAAGTAGTTACAGAAATAGGATATATATCTGACTTGCACGGTATTCTTCATGGTTTTAATGGTCAGTGCGGAGTGGAAGTCCATCATATCTAACCGACGTTAGTGCGTTTGTGCGTTTGTGAGTAATTAATCAAGGTCTTTAATTATCTTAATATACCACTCGTATGTCCATCTTATATCGATTGACGAGAGAGTCTCTAGCTCTGTTGGTAAGCTCAGCTCAGGTTGCGTGTGTCATCCAATCCATTTTCTTTGTCTCGGGAATTAAGTTTCTTAATTGCACTTGGTTAGATAATTTTAAAAACTAGTTCGCTTCTTTTGCCAAATGTTGCCTTTATGTGCACAAATGTGGCATACAAGTCCAAAAAACATTTAATTGATATCCCTTCCCAAGAGGCGAAAATTCATTTTGATAGCCAGAGAATCCACGTAAAATGTATCTTTATGATCTCCATCATAATTCCTCCATGGACTCTCATGCCGTGAATCCAGCACCAGTTAATAGAGTGTGTGTCTATGCTTCAGTCGGCCGCTACTGTGACTACATCCAAGACGCCAACGTGAACCCCGATGACTACACTACCTTCAGCGCCTACGCCGCCCAGCTGAGCCTGAACTGTCCGGACGGGGACTCCGGCTCGTTCACCTGGACTCCGGATGACAACACGCCGGATCTCGTGTACTACCAGGTGAGTCCGAAGGAAGCCATCTGTCCGGAAGGCGTATCCAGGGGGGTATCCCACGTCCCACTCCACCCACCCACCTTGATTTCCATGTAGGGATGGATATGTTTATTCAAATTGAAACACTGGAAACAAATTACCTAAATTATCCTGTTTTTCTTAATGAAGGTTTGACATATCTCCATGTCGATCTTGCCTTAATTGTGAATATGTAATATGTATGTCAACGATGGTAACAATGCTCTGGGTCCCCTGATGTTTCTAGTGCTACACCCACAACTACTTGGGCTGGAAGATACACGTGGTGGACGATGACGTGGACGATGACGTGGACGACGACGGTCCAGGTACCCTGTCGCTGGTTGTAGGTTGCATAACCAGGACGTTTTAACCCCTTTTCGTCATATCGCGTTAATGGGAGAAGGAATGGGGAGTGGAGCCATGTCCCCGGGGGTAACCCCCTCTTCTTTGCGAAGAAGGACATGCGATCTGTATCCTGCGACCACACAGACATGGCCACAGCAGGGCTCAAGCCACCGAACAAATTGCCGTTAGGCTCTCAGGTGGCCAGGGCGAGCGCTGTAACCCACTGAGCACGGGCCCTGGTGCCTTGTTGCGCCGTACCCGTGATACAGTACGTCCGCATTGCGTCTCACAAACCTACTCATACTTTCGTTATCTGAGAAGAAATAAATCTATCAAGCAACTGGTACTTGACAGGCGTGTTCTCGTTCCGCTGTCTTTGCCGCTGCGTTCTTGTGGGGGGGGGGGTATTTCCGTTCCGCGGGGGGCGGGGGTGCAAGGGGTATTTCCGTTTCTCGGGAATGGGATTATCATTTCACCGCGAACTCTTGGGTGAGGGAAACAATTTTTCGTAAACTGGGAATTGGGGTATTAGCTGACCGTCGTGATCAAGGACTTTTATTAATCGTGAACTGGGAAGTGGGAAGGTAAATAGCCATGAATCGGAAAATCGTCAATTTATATCATATATCCGCCCTTCCTTTGCATGCGTCGAGTTTGCGCTTTAATTGATCGTGACCTAGGAATAAACAAATTTATTCTTCGTGATCCAGAAATACGAAAACCCCTTGCCCCTGATATGACTTATGGAAAAGCTGCAAGGCGTTCAAATGCCTTTACAATCTGTCAAAAAAACAATTTCCGCAATAAATAACATGTTTCGTTTGCCTCTATATAGTAACGGCGGACGGGCCTTGGTGGGACAGCTACGGGCTGGATGTCGGAATGCTGCAGGCAACCACTCACAATGTGAAGGGATCCCTCATCGTGGCTGACAGCACTCACTTCCGGTTGGTGGACTTCACCTACGATGGATCGTGCACGAGTGAGTAGATCGCTGAGTACTTCTCCGCCACGGCACGATAGATGGATCATGGAATCGTCACCATAATACGCATGGAATTTCCACTATCTCTGTCTTTTAATATAAGGATAATAAATAGACGGGTAACCTGATGTAACCCGGGGGAGTGGGGCGGGTGGGGGGGGCACTGTTATACAAATCTGGTCGTGGAGTTCTGCGGGTGCCCCTAGATGCCTGAGGGAGCGGACATTCGTAATGCAAAAGATACCCCTTTAGAGCGGATATTTGAAAACTTGCGACCGGAAGGGGGGAGGGGGGGGTGGGGGATACTCGACCGATGGATTTGGGCGGTAAAATACCTCGACCGAGCGGATTATGGCGGTGAAAAAGGGGGGCTTTACCGCAGACCCCCGCCCCACCCACTGTAAGGCATGAAGTACCCCCCCACCCCCCCCCCCCCCCAGCCGCCAGGTACAGGGTCCCATCATTTGACTGTGTGGTCAGTGACCATTGGTAGTTAGGATATCACGTATTATGCCCCATTAGGTACTATAATATAGTCAGTAGTTAGCATATCATGTTTTATGTCATATCAGGTAATATGATAAATATATTTAGCATATCGTGTACCGGGGCGGATCCAGGAATTTGAAAAGGAAAAGGGGGCTTGGGTCCAAATTTGCGACCGGGGGGAGGGGCCTCTAAACAAAAACGGCATTCTTCCTTTTCCTTCACCATGCCACATCATGTAACATAATATAATTCGTTGTATTTAGGATACCGTGTATTGTGTCCCATCAGGTAATATGATATGATAAGTATATTTGGAATATCTGGTTCAGGCGCCAAGTTCCTGGTGAACGCCATAGGAGCCACGGGAACCACACCCGTGTCCACAGGGACCCAGGTACCGGATGAGGACGGCATGTAAGTCCCAGGTCCTAACACAGCCACAGAGACACCACGCGGCATGCAAAAACGTTTAAACCAGTTGGATTTGAGGCGTTACACCGACCAACCTTTTGCAAAGCGACCAATTATTCGCACAAAGCGACCAACCATTCGCACAAGCGACCAACCATTCGTACAAAGCGACCGACCATTCGCACAAAGCGACCGACCATTCGCACAAAGCAACCAACCATTCGCACAAAGCGACCAACCATTCACAAGGCGACCAACCATTCACAAAGCGACCAACCATTCACAAGGCGACCAACCACTCGCACAAGCGACCAATTATTTTTGCACTATCGACCAACTATTCGAACAATTTATCAACCATTGCCATAATCGACCATCTTAACTGACGCTTCACCTTGTCAAGTGATGAGATACGCTTTAATAGAAAAGACTGGCCAGACTACCTTATTCTTATATAGTAAATATATAGTATGGCGATAACAAGAAGCCGAGTGACCTGGCACAGGCACGTTTCCTGTACATATTGTTACTTTGTTTTAATGTTAAACGACCACATGTCTACTTAATGACCTGCATGGGTGCCTAATGACGCACGATTGGCAAACTAACGACTGCAACTTTCAGAAAAGAACAGCTTTCCAGTTATGGAAAGAAATACACATGTAAGGGAAATCTAGCAATGAAATTCATCAACATAATCTTGGCCTTGGGTCAAAATTTCCCTATAGCAATTATCAACATTTTAGGACCTTTTTTTAAAATATACAGATAATCCAGTAACGTCTTTGATATTGTAAATTCTGAATTTATCTGGTGTGTGGTTCGCCAAACTGAACTTCTCGCGGCACGTGCGCTATGCTCGACCAACAAGTCCCACCAACAAGGCAGTATGTCACTTTCTTGTCAGTTTCAGCAAAGACCTTACATAGCAAGGTCTTTGGTTTCAGACATGAGTACTTCTCAGCGATGAGTGTCAATTTCATACTCACGATTAAACGAAAATGGAAACTCAAGCGTGGGCGGGGTTTATCTCGGAATTCAAATATATTGAACCCATTTATCTTGACACCAGCCACATCTGGGCAGGTCACGTGCTGATCAGGTCTCTCTTTCCCTTCCAGGATGGGTGACCTGGAAATATACCGCGATGCTGACGTCACGCTGACACTACCCGCTGGTAGGACCGTCAATGACGTCAAATGGTTCGCCGTCTGGTGTGACTCAGTACGTATTTTGCGCTTTCACCGCTAGAGGGCGAGCTATTACCGGCATTAATGAGTTAGGATGTCACTTTAATAAAAAGCCTTCAACATGAACTCATATTGAGGCCATAAATTGCGATTACGGCAGTTAATTGTTTTTTTTTGTATATTAACAATAGGTGCGAATACTTATGCATTACGTAAGTTATGCTGAAATATATGTTCGTGTAAACGTGAAAGACCGCTGGACCATAAGGACACGATTTTTCATCCTTTATATATTACAGGGATCGATCCTTAATATATCATGATACATTCTTCGCTGAGGATCAATCTAACATAATTTCTGCAAATGAATCGCCCTTCAAATGAAATCTCATCATTTAACCCTGTTTTGCCCATACGTGCTTCCCCATATACAGGACGGCCATTTTAGTTTTGTGTGTGTTGCAATAGACCGTCCCAAACTGTCAATCATTCACTGACGTCACTGTTCCTTTATTCAATCATGCGGTGAAAAAAGTTCTTCCACGTGCGTTATGTCGGACACACAAGTCGGACAAACAAAGCAGCATGTCACTTTGTTGTCAGTTTCAGAGATGAGTACTTCTCACGTCTACCTATCATCAGCTACGATTGTCAATTTCTTACTCACGATTAAGAAAAAATGACTCAATCGTGGGCGGGGCTTAGTGCGGAACTATGGATCGGTCTATTGTTAGGCGTGACAAAAGACCTTTTAACCCTGTTTTGCCTGGACGTGCCTCCAAATTCACAAAAGGGCCATCTCAGTTGTGCATGTGTTGCAATTGTTGGGCGTGACAAAGGACCTTTTAACCCTGTTTTGCCTGGACACGTTTCCTCGTTTACAAGAGGGCCATCTTGTGTGTGTCGCAAATGTTAGGCGTGACAAAGGATCTCTATTATTCCTGTTTTGCCGGGACGTGCCTCCCCACTTACAAGAGAGCCATCTTGTGTGTGTCACAAATGTTAGGCGTGACAAAGGACCTTTTAACCCTGTTTTGCCTGGACGTGCCTCCCCATTCACAAAAGGGCCATCTCAGTTTTGTGTGTCTCGCAAATGTTAGGCGTGACAAAGGACCTTTTAACCCTGTTTTGCCTGGACACGTTTCCCCATTTACAAGAGGGCCGTCTTGTGAGTTGCAAATGTTAGGCGTGACAAAAGACCTTTTAACCCTGTTTTGCCTGGACGTGGCTCCTCATTTACAAGAGGGCCATCCTTCGTGTATCGCCAATGTTAATCGTGACCAATCTTGCAGCGAAATAAAAAACAAAAACACTTTGCATATATGTAAATCCATTCATAATTGACTTATATAACAGATGAGTGCCGGACAAGTGGCCTTCCCATCGCCTCTTGGGACAGTTCCTGCCCCGAAGGTCATAGGTCAGATCGCGACAAAGGCACATGGCGTCAGCTCGGATGACGTCATTATTCGGGACGCCAAGACCATCATAATTATGAACTTCAAATACGATGGACAAGGTCCAGGTGTGTAGAGGCCATTATATGTCTTATAGACATGTTGTTTTATTTAGTAGTCCCACAGAAATATATAATACTGTCTTTCATACCAGCCGGTCTAGTCTATCAGCCTTCATGAAGCTCGTTGCTGGTGAAATAAAACACTGTGTTAACGATAAAAAGTCATTTTTTTCTAAATGACTAACCATATATACATATTAAAGCAATATACTTAAATGCGCCATCTTAGATTTTGTACATTTTAAAATCAAAGCTAAAAGTATCTCAAAATTATGATGCATATATGTTTTATATCTCTGAGAATCTCTAAAACAACAATTTCAACATAAAACTGCGCGGTTTATTTATATCGCGCGCGGACGTGATAGCGAGCCGCGGTCGACATCACACACACAATAGGGCTGTACAGTCACTTCGGGATCTTATCGAGACCCCACGAGACAGGGATACCTATGCTCTGCGTCAATGCCTAGCATCAACAGCCTGTAGGTGCTGCCTACCTTCCGGTTGTTTGCCTTCGCTCACCTCACACACAAGATCGGCTAAAGCTGTCTTTGGAAGCGCAACTAACCACTGAAGTTCTGTGCATATCCGAATTATAACCATCTGAGTAGATGTATGTAATGTATGAGCGATTAGGCAGTTGATAAACCAGAATGCGGTTGTCTCATGAGTGACTGTCAGTGTCAGGCGATCTAATGTGCTGCGCGGGGTTTTCCATGTCGTATGACGTAATAATCATCATGACGCGCGTGTCTGCGCGCGGTATCTATGGTTACGTAACAACGCTCCTTATATGGACTGAGCAGGTAAGGACAATGGTGCTCTGTTTGTTGTAGAACTGTAAACATCGATGACTTGGCTCAAAATACAACGCTTTCAACGGTCTCATCGAACGGACCACATGCATTATGGAGAGATAAATGTCTTGTCTTTAACTATATTATGATTTTATAATTAACAATGCCTGGACCAAAGCAAACAAAAAATAGTTTCAGACCCACTCGATTCTTTACGCACAAAACGCGCAGCTGGCCGGTTCCCAACACTAAAACGTTGACTACAATGAGTGCGCGTCACGCAGTTGCAGCAAGGCACCAGCGTGATGCGCACTCGTTCTAAGAGCACGTGTTTTTTTGTTGGTCCCCAAAAGACCTAAACCGGAAACAGATTCCGCGAGAACTGTACAGCCCTATACCGAACAGCGAACAGGCGCGCAGGGCGTTTGTTTTGTTTCGCTGCAATAAAACCGGCCACCAACTTCTGCTCCGGTGACCAAATTGCTTTTCTCCGGATAGCTCACAGGCTTTCAGGATTTAAATTCAAGACAGAATATACTTATTTGACATGGGGAAGAGGTTGGTAATTACGAACAATTACAGAATATATTGCTTTAATGATCTTGCTTATTTGACGCAAGATACCCTAAGATAACGAAATAAGTATAACCTTACATTATGGTTCTGCAGACACTTAAGGGGTCCACAGTCCCACGTCACACTACGTACCCTTACGTAAGATCCCGCCAGACTGTGTATAGCTGATCTTGCGTATTGTTACGCAAGATGACACAATATAATGCAATAAGTATAACCTTACATAATGGTTATACAGACCCTTAAGGGCTGTCGTGACATAAGATAATGGAATAAGTATAACCTTACATAATGGTTATATAGACACTCCACAGTTCAACGTCACGTTACGTACCCTTACGTAATATTACGCCAGACTGTGTAACTGGGTATATAGATCAGAAACCAGGATGGTGGGGGTCAAATAGGCCCACGAGAAACATGGAAGTGACCGTACGTAAGGTGATAGGAAGGGGACGGTGGGTAGGAAACTCGATTGGCGATGTTTCTGAGTTGCGCCACTGGTCAGAGAGAGGGATTCTGTCTGGATCACGGTTTGACCCCCGAGATGACCGGAAATGAGTGCGCCGGATGTAAACAAACGCACGTGTTAAGGTGCATAGAATCCCGTAAACATTTGAATAGCAGATGCCTCGATTAAAATACGAATTACGGAAAGAAATAACAGTATTCTGTAACTAAGGATAATCGACCACCGCTTAAAGGCACTTATCACGCTGCTGATAAGTTAAATATAAATATATAATGTACGTCGTATAAATACTGTCTTATAATTATCTAATGTACATCTTATAATAATATCTTCATTTGACAATAATATGTCATACAGACATCCAATAATATGTTGATAAAGATCGTGTAATATCTTATAAATATTATGTAGCATTTAAAAATGTTGTTGGTGAATGCTTATAACATCTTATGGCCATCTTATAATCATTCGTGTAATATTTCCTTTTCAGATGCCTACTTCGTCGTTGGCCTCGGAACCCCGTCGAACCCCACTGCTATGTGGAAGGTCCCGGATGAGTCTGGAAGGTAAGCTGTCCGCATTCCTTATATAGGCTTAATGCAAGTCTAGCGGTCCCCTGCACATTCCTTATATGGGATTGTCGCACGTCTGGCGGTCTACTCCACATTCCTTATATAGCTTTATTGCAAGTCTAGCGGTCCAGTTCACATTCCTTATATAGGCTTGTCGCACGTCTAGCGGTCCACTCCACATTCCTTATATAGGCTTGTCACACGTCTAGCGGTCCACTCCACATTCCTTATATAGGATTGTCGCACGTCTGGCGGTCTACTCCACATTCCTTATATAGGCTTGTTGCACGTCTAGCGGTCCACTCCACATTCCTTATATAGGCTTGTCACACGTCTAGCGGTCCACTCCACATTCCTTATATAGGCTTGTCACACGTCTAGCGGTCCACTCCACATTGCTTATATAGGCTTGTCGCACGTCTAGCGGTCCACTCCACATTCCTTATATAGGCTTGTCGCACGTCTAGCGGTTCATTCCACATTCCTTATATAGACTTATTGCACGTCAAGCGGTCCACTCCACATTCCCTATATAGGCTTGTCGCACGTCTAGCGGTTCACTCCACATTCCATATATTGACTTATTACACGTCAAGCGGTCCACTCCACATTCCTTATATAGGCTTGTCGCACGTCTAGCGGTCCACTCCACATTCCCTATATAGGCTTGTCGCACGTCTAGCGGTCCACTCCACATTCCTTATATAGGCTTGTCGCACGTCTAGCGGTTCACTCCACATTCCTTATATAGACTTATTTCACGTCAAGCGGTCCACTCCACATTCCTTATATAGGCTTGTCGCACGTCTAGCGGTCCACTCCACATTCCCTATATAGACTTGTCGCACGTCTAGCGGTTCACTCCACATTCCTTATTTAGACTTATTGCACGTCAAGCGGTCCACTCCACATTCCTTATATAGGCTTGTCGCACGTCTAGCGGTCCACTCCACATCCGGTACATAGGCTTATTGCACGTCTAGCGGTCCACTCCACATTCCTTATATACATTGTCGCACGTCTAGCGGTTCACTCCACATTCCATATATTGACTTATTGCACGTCAAGCGGTCCACTCCACATTTCTTATATAGGCTTGTCGCACGTCTAGCGGTCCACTCCACATTCCTTATATAGGCTTGTCGTACGTCTAGCGGTCCACTCCACATTCCTTATATAGGCTTGTCGCACGTCTAGCGGTCCACTCCACCTTCCCTATATAGACTTGTCGCACGTCTGGCGGTTCACTCCACATTCCTTATATAGACTTATTGCACGTCTAGCGGTCCACTCCACATTCCTTATATAGGCTTGTCGCACGTCTAGCGGTCCACTCCACATCCGGTACATAGGCTTATTGCACGTCTAGCGGTCCACTCCACATTCCTTATATACATTGTCGCACGTCTAACGGTCCACTCCACATTTCTTATATAGGCTTGTCGCTCGTCTAGCGGTCCACTCCACATTCCTTATATAGGCTTGTCGCACGTCTAGTGGTCCACTCCACATTCCTTATATAGGCTTGTTGCACGTCTAGCGGTCCACTCCACATTCCTTATATAGGCTTGTCGCACGTCTAGCGGTCCACTCCACATTCCTTATATAGGCTTGTCGTACGTCTAGCGGTCCACTCTACATTCCTTATATAGGCTTGTCGTACGTCTAGCGGTCCACTCCACATTCCTTATATAGGCTTGTCACACGTCTAGCGGTCCACTCCACATTCCTTACATTGGCTTGTCACACGTCTAGCGGTCCACTCCACATTCCTTATATAGGCTTGTCGTACGTCTAGCGGTCCACTCCACATTCCTTATATAGGCTTGTCACACCTCTAGCGGTCCACTCCACATTCCTTATATAGGCTTGTCGCACGTCTAGCGGCCCACTCCACATTTCTTATTTACGGTTGTCACATGTCCAGTGGTTCACTCCACATTGCTTGTATAGGATGGTGGCACCTCTAGCATAGAGACCCGAGTCCCCGTAGCTATCTGTATGACCATCAGTTGTATCTTCTATTCTCTCGTGAATCCATTGTGTATTTATCTATTTCTGTTTCATTAGCATAGATAAGGCCCGACAGTACAACGGCGAGACAATCGAGCTGACACTCCCCAAGTGGCTCACAGTCAAGGACATCGACTGGCTCAGCATGTACTGCATCCAGTTCTCCGAGGATTTCGGCAGCATCATGATACCAGACAAGGCGAACCTGATGGTGCCACCCTCTCCGAGTAAGATGTGGCATGGTGCCGCGGTTGTTAGCACTTCAATTATTCAAATCATCTTAATGGCTGATCTGCAACTTGGCCCCCCTCCCCTCCTCTCCCCTGGCAATTTTCTTTTTATATTTCAATTTATCCCAGCCCCCACGTTGCCCCTTAACATACTTTTTCCTGATTTAATTTAGTGCAAAATACCTCTTTTGAGACATCTGATACTCCGCTCCCACCCCGTCAGGATTTTTTCCGAAAGCTCGGTCCACCAAAATTGGATCGACCCCCCCCCTCCCCCCACCCCCCCACCCTCAATCCTGCATATTTTCGGCCATGTATTGTATAGGCGTTATGGAGAACAAGATATACACGACATCACACAAGCCCTAATTAGCCTGTGGCTCGATGTTCGCGGATCGTTGCTACTGTTAATACAACAAACAATGGTACGGTATTTATTTACTATAAAATAATTTGTTATTATTATTTATGAATATATCGCATTTGTTGCAGGGAAAACCATGTGCCATATTAAAGAAAATTTCATTTCATCCATGGTATCAAATACAACTTCTTTGATGGCATGAAACAAACATATGTCAAGCCTTAGTCCTGGGATTTATGCTGTTATGGGTGATTGTGACGTCATTTGTTTCCACGGTAGACCCCGATGGTACCGAGTACTACGGTCAGATGCTTGGTCGTCTGGACAACTTCGCTCACGACGCCCGAGGCGAGCTTTACATTGTGGATGCCAGACACCTCAGGATCCGACACTTCTACTATGACGGCCAGGGACCAGGTAACAAAGGGTTAATATCACGCATCTACAGCAAAAGCCAGGGACCAGGTAAAAAAGGGTTCATGTTACACTTCTACTATGACGGCCCGGGACGAGGTTACAAAGGGGTTAATGTTACACTTCTACTATGACGGCCAGGGACCAGGTAACAAAGGGTTAATATCACGCATCTACAGCAAAAGCCAGGGAACAGGTAAAAAAGGGTTCATGTTACACTTCTACTATGACGGCCCGGGACGAGGTTACAAAGGGGTTAATGTTACACTTCTACTATGACGGCCAGGGACCAGGTAACAGGATTAAATTTACACTTCTTCTAAGGCGCCCAGGGACCAGTTACATACGGATTAATGCGACACTTCTACTATGACGGCCAGGGACCAGGCAAATAAGGGTTGATTTCATTCTTCTACAGTGACGGCCAGGGACAAGGTCACTTGCGTTAATTACTTTGATGGCCATTAACTAGACGGCAGTCCGAACGCACTTTTTCCATTGTTACCTGGCAGCAATACAGTTCCTAATGAAGTATTAATAAAAAGGGCGAACTAAAAAATAAAACTCGTAGCTAGGTTTTTACCATTGGCATGAAATCAAGCTTCATGAATGTGCTGATTACGTTACGTGCATACTAAGAAATAATGTATGATTTAAAAATTAAAAATGATTATGTACATAATTTATCGAAGTGTCGTTTTCTTTGAATCAGTTATTACATAACGTTACGTGTAAAAATATGTTTCATATGCTTTGTATAACTTCAGATGCGTTCTTCTGGGTGGGTAAGCGCGGAAGTGTGACCAATGCCATGGAGCCGGATGGCACAGGGGTGGCACTGCGGGATGAGAAGGGCAGGTTAGTAGAGCAATCCTCATATGGAACACCTTCAGTCAAGTATTCTTCTTAATTATTTTTTTAGCGGTTTGCTAAATATTTAGATATGGATCCGTATAATGTAAACATAATGTAATTTTTCTACAGGCGAATCCGATAAATTGCCAAAATGAGTCAATTTTTGCAGGTCAGACAGTCATGACGTACTATAGTCAGAATCAAAGTGATGAAATAGATTTTTATCTTAGTTTCAGACAAACAGGGCACTTCGCTTAAAGGGAACCGCCAGCCTGGCCTCTAATGCTGCTTTACCGATTCATATAATACCTAATTGTCTATCGTCCAAATTACAGAATTTTTTGTTCTATCTGTAGCTCACAATAAAATTTAGAAGTAACCGCCAGGAATGATTTCGCCGCCTACCCAGGCGGCAGCCCTTTTTGGCGGCGTGTCCGCGATTGACCAATCAAGAGGCGATAATCTAATTTATTCAAACCGGAAATTACGCCTATTGTGTGAGCAAAACAAGAACGCGTGATATAAATAGCTGCGATTCTAACTCCAATCATGGCATCGTTGCGGAGTCAATCGTCGCAAGACGTACATCAATTTGTTTGGACGGTACTTTTCCATGAAACACTAAGATCTTGCGCTACTGCGCGGTTTGGAACGGCCGCTGTTCATCGGTAAATCGCGGTCCTGATCTCTCTCTCCGCGAGTTATAACGTAAGGCGGCGCCATATGAATAGTCACAATATGCGTCACTGCTCCCGGCAAAATGGCGCGCTGCTTGACATTGCTGGGGGGGGGGGGTTGCCTTAATTTTTTTCTCCTTACCAGTCGGCCGAAACGAAGCGTTAACACTCGCCAATATAATTTTAAGATGTAAACTTTCGGTGCAGAAAGCGATTAAATTAGGTTGGACACCCGCTTTAATCAAAAGATATGTTTTTCAGGAAAATTACAGCTCGGGAATTTCCGCGGAGATATTCAGGAGACACTTAGTTCATGACTTACTTACGAAGTCCATCCTATATTGTTACAGGAACCAGAAGTTAGGCGCTTACGAGGACGCCGACATCATGCTCACCCTCAACGATGACCTTCAGCTCAGTGACCTTGTTTGGATTTCAGTCTGGTGCAAGCAGGTGGCGGTAGGTTAAATTTAAATTATGTTATGGTCACTGCCAGTAAGATTATCTGCGTCCGTCCGCTGTATGCATCGGAACGGTTTCGCGGAATGGGACGTTCCGTTGACACTCCAGACCCTGAGGACGCGAGCGACCTCTACCGTCCGGAGAGTGACGGTGTAACAGTTTTACTTTGTTTATTCGTTAAACCGCTTTTGTCACTTCGTAGTGTATGATACCGAACAAGGTGACGATCTGTCTTAATCATCCATATTATTATTATTTATATTATTATCTTTGTATTATTATCATTATTCTACTGACAATCAAAGAGGGACGCCCCGTGGTATTTTCAAAACAGCCGGCTTTGAGGGTGTGGGTGGGAGAGGGGGCCGATATAAAGTCTCTACAGCCAACGCACTTCCTAGAAACACCAGTCTGCAAGGCCCAAGCACTCTGGGGAGGGGAGGTCCCACAAAGATGATGATGATAACGATGCTACTGTTACAGCTGAAGATGATGGTGATGGTCATACTAGGTGTCCCGTAGCTTGCTCCTGGATAGGTCTATGTTTTCAATGCCATACTAATCCCACCCGATCTGACACAGGTGAACTTCGGGAGCTTTCTCTTCCCGGACACGCTGCCCGCGATCCCAATGGCGGCTGACCTCGGGTCCCTCAGCGGCACTGGGCCCACAGCCACCAGCGTCATGGTCACCGATTCCATGACCATCAAGCTGATGGGCTTCACGTACGACGGTCAGACAGCCGGTAAGCATCCACCCTTATTGGAGGCTTCGGCAGGGCGTATCCCAACAGCTTGAACCGAATTTGTTATCATAAAACATACTGGGGAACGGTGACGAATGGAAAACACATGACGCTACTTCCTGATTAATGTTCCTGATACTGGTGGCGGCCATCTTGGAAGAATTGTGATAAACTTGTGGAAACCATGTTCAGTCAATCATTCCTTGCTATAACGACACTACATCGTCTGCCGGAATTACCAATTTCCGATTATAATATAAATTTAAATGGTTTAAATGGTATCCCTATGCAAAGTTTAGTGTTTGCTTCGTGATAAACTTTGATCGATTAATTATTTTACTGAACTGTTCAGCCAGCAGCTCATTTATTCCTTTCGAGAAGTTAATATAACGTTGTAGTTTTCAATTACTGCTAATGCAGCCGGACAGTGAAAGTTATCTTGTTGTGAATGCGGGCAGTGTGCCTATGCCTTTGATGGCGTGGAATTTTTGTACTAACGTAACTAGCTAGGTTAGCAACTAGCAATGACAATGGAATTGTCTTGTTTTCAGACACCTTTTTCCTGGCCGGAAAAGGTCCTGTTCAGGGCAGTGACGCCACAATGTTCCACAAGTTGGCTGATGAGATGGGCGGGTAAGGTCGGCTAAACACCGAATACCGATTATTATAGGAAGCCTTATGTCACAAGAGTGCGCATTAAATAACGCACATCGCGAACTTATGCAAGACTTCCGCGATATGCCGAATGCAAGGTTTTCTGTGCGTTTAGCATCATTTACCGAAGATCACCATTGTATGCAGCACAAGGTACGGAAATCGAGTGACCAAGCTTCATAAACGAGCAACACATGCCTCATATCCGACTATTATCACCTTATACGTTATTAAGCACACCGACCCACACGCTCACGTGCTATATGTAGTACACCAATAAGTTCGTTAGGTTGTGCACCCAAAAAGATCTATTCAGGCGCTCGTCTTGAGGATCTATTTAATTACGTCACCTTTTGTTTCCCTGCTACTCAGGATGGAAAATCTGCGGGCCTACAACATGGAGGACGTGACACTGATGCTGCCTGAATGGGTGACTGTCTGGGACATCGACTGGTTCAGCGTGTTCAGCACCAGCACGGGGCAGAGTCTGGCCACTTTGATGATCACCGACAAGTTCTCACTGCTCGTGCCTCCTTACATGTCAGCAGTCATGGTAGGTTCGCACCTAATGCACTGGAGAAACAGCCATTGGCTGAAACTTCGCTCGTTATGATGCAATAATTCGAATATATGCATAAAGACCGTTTAGAGCACTTAGATGCTCCTGTGTCATTGTTTCCCTGTTAATCGTAGACAATCCACCGGCCTCATTGTTTTTTCTTCCTTTCCAGGTGCTGGCCAACTGTGAGACCCTTCACGATCACCTCAATGTGGCCTGGCAAATAGACGGCCAGTTCATCACCATCGAGCTCAGCGGCGCCCTCAGTAAGTCACGTGACTCCATTTATTACCTATTCGGGTCTTAATTAAGTTTCCGCCTTAACCATATTATCGATATCAACACCTCACTGAAAGACGCACTTAAAATGTGGTATATTAAGCTACATCGGTATAATGGTGTCAAGAGCCAATTAATTGAGACGAGTAAATCCCTCATCAAAATACCGTTTGATATAATATATATAATGATACACGGGTATTGCATACGTTATGACGATTGCGCGTCCCCTATCATTCATTTTTCTCTCTTCCCCCCTACCCCTTACCCACTCCCCACTCCCCCCTCACCACTTCCCCCACCCCCACCAACTCCCACCCCACCCTTACACCCCCCAGTCCAAGACGGGTACATGGCGTTTGGCCTGAGCGGTTCCAGCAGCGGCTTAGCCATGATACAAGCCGACCACACCGCGGCCTACTACGACAGCGAGCAGGGACCCATGGCTGTCGACTACTACAACAGCGACTACTCCCTGGTCAGTACCAGCTAGACTCTGTACCTGTCAGTACCAGCTAGACTATGTACCTGTCAGTACCAGCTAGACTGTACCTGTTACTACCAGCTAGACTCTCTGTACCTGTCAGTACCCGCTAGACTATGTACTTGTCAATACAAGCCAGACAGTAACTCGCTGTACCTGTCAATACCTGTCAGTACCTGCTAGACAGTAACTCGCTGTACCTGTCAGTATATGTCAACCTGTCAGCATCTTCCATAGCCCGGCCTCCGTACCTGTCATTATTAACTATTAGTACCCATCACTATCAGTCAGAACCCGTCATTAATCTCCAGCCCAGCCAATTCTACCTGTGCAAGCATCTATATTTGTGCAGGATAAAGATTCCATATCTTCTTCCCCAAAGAAAAGGGGGTTAATTACTCCCGGAGACATGGCTCCTCTCTACCTTGGCCGTTTTCATTGTCGCGATATGACCTTGCTTCATGGGCACAGCCCACGCCCCAACCAACCAATGCCAACCAGCCTTTGTACCTGTCTCTCCCTGCCGCAGTGTTCAGCCGGTAACGGGGTATGCCCAGACACTGAGCGGGGTGGAACTGATAACAGCATGGTGGTGCTGGGCGACATGCTGGACGGAATCACCACAGTACGCTACAGGCGGCCGCTGCAGTCAGGTATGTACAACATCCCCCAGCTCGATCTCCCGGTAGAGGGCGTTCCGCTTACGCTACAGTCTGCCCCCAGCCCGATCTCCCGGTAGAGGGCGTTCCGCTTACGCTACAGTCTGCCCCCAGCCAGTGAAAGGAAATGAATTGGCGTCTTCTGCCAAACAGGGGCGGCTAAACTGGGCCAAGGAACCTCCAGGGACGACTAAGTGCAAATGGGTGATCCCATGCTCCAGATGACGTGCCCGGGCCGGGATTCAAACCGTCAAATTATGAAAAAATGGAGTTCCGAGCTTGTAGCTGTCAGTAAAAACGATCCCTATGAGTAGACATAGTTTGGGGTTTGTGGGTGGCGATGGCGATATCCAATGGGTTATAAGCCATGGTCACTGTTACAATGTACTCTTACTCACTACAAGTTCTTAAAGACTGCTCCTACATTTCACTTATATTTATAAATGAATGATGGTCGCAAAAGTGCAAATTAATTGGCACTATTGATCTTCATTCAGAGAATTCGGAATTTGAAAAAGTTTTAACGATATATGGCAAGAGAAATCTCTCTCTACGAGGGAGAGTGACTGTTGTTAAAGTGATCGCCTTGCCAAAACTTATCCATGTCTTAACCGTACTTCCAACGCCCGGAAAACAATATATTGATAGAATAAACAATGTCATTCGTAGGTTTGTGTGGAACAACAAAAAACCCAGAATATCTCTGAATAGAATGGCCCAATCTGTCGAAAATGGCGGAGTAAACCTGCTTCTAATACAACTGAAGATACAAGCTCTTAAGATAACTTGGATACAAAGACTAATATCCAACGAAGGTTCATGGCAAGAACTCTTCTGTGAGACTATATGTAGTGAACGTCGAATGTGCTGGGAATTGGATCTCTTTTCTTTAAAACAGTTTACAACGGTATCAAATCCTTTCTGGGCCGAAGTCTTTATGGCATGGTATAAATACAGATCGAGCTTAAATGAGGTGCAAACGGTTTTTGAATATCCACTTTGGAACTCGTTCTTTATGAAAAACGATAATCTTCGAAAGCGAAAACACGACCTTATTAGATGTGGCGTGATGTTTATTAATGATCTTGTTGATGACAACGGAAATTTATTCGGTTGGGAAACGTTTGTACAGAAACATCATGCAGATCTAAATTTCGTAGACTTTTATAGTTTGATTCATTGTATACCACGCGAATGGAAAGAGGCGTGTAAAAATGCAAATGTAAAACTACCACATGTACCTTGGAGCTGGACAGCATCTATTTTAAATTCACAACACCTATGCAAATATGTTCATAGAAAACTGGTTGGGTCCTTGGATTATCATGTAAAGAATGAAGAAAAGTGGGCAGCAGGGTTTAACGAGCAAATAGATAGCGGCAAATGGAGTCAAATATATAATTTACCATTGCACTGTACCATTAATGAAAGTACGAGAAGTTTCCAGTATTTAATCTTACATCGAGCACTTGTGACGAATATTTTTCTTCATAAATGTAAGTTAAAACCCAATGATAGATGTGATTTTTGCGGAAGCGAACCAGAAGCTATAGAACATTTGTTGTTTAGTTGCCGGCATATAAAGCCTTTGTGGTCTTTTTTGGTACTATGGTTAAATGAGTCATGCAATATATCCTTACCAGTCGATTTTCAGTCATGTATATTGGGTGAACGTAAGACCTTATACAGCCAACTCATTAATCATGTATTTTTAATAACTAAGAAGTATATATATAGATGTAAATGGATGAATATAGCTCCGAATTTTATCGGTATTAAAAACACTATTATATATCATTATAAATTAGAAAAGTACACGTCCAAAATCTCCAATTTTGCAAAGAAATGGGACCCTCTCTCAAGCTCTTTAAAGTGTAACTAAATATTGTGATATAAATTGACGAACTTGTTGTATATCTGCATTTTGGTTATGGAAATAAAAAAAAAAAAAAAAAAAAAAAAAAAATCTTCATTCAGAGAAACATAATGTAACAGATTACTTCATGAAATATGGTTTGACATATTTTTTTGAAGATGCATGTTAATTTTGTAAATAAGTATGTCTTCAATATGGTTTCCATTTTTAATGGGTTGCTAGGTGATTGTCATCTTGAGTTATAATCAAAACTACGTAATCAGTAGTGAAGTAACTCGTCTTACTCAATTCCCTTCAAGATGATAGCAGTGACAAGGCGTACCCCGCGTCAGGATCCACCCAGATTGTCTGGGCGATGGGACCGCTAAACATTGAAGGCATGGTGACCAAACATCAGGAGAGAATAACAGGTCAGTGGGTATCAGGGCATGGTGACCAAACATCAGACGAGAATAACAGGTCATTGGATATCAGAGAATGGTGACCAAACATCAGGATAGAATAACAGGTTAGTGGATATCAAGACATGGTGACCAAATATCAGGAGAAAATATCAGGTCAGTGGATATCAGGGCATGGCGACCAACCATCAGGAGAGAATAACAGACCAGTGGATATCAGGGCATGGTGACCAAACATCAGGGGAGAATAACAGGTCATTGGATATCAGAGAATGGTGACCAAACATCAGGATAGAATAACAGGTTAGTGGATATCAAGACATACTGACCAAATATCAGGAGAGAATATCAGGTCAGTGGATATCAGGGCATGGTGACCAAACATCAGGAGAGAATAACAGACCAGTGGATATCAGGGCATGGTGACCAAATATCAGGAGAGAATAACAGGTCAGTGGATATCAGGGCATGGTGACCAAATATCAGGAGAGAATAACAGGTCGGTGGATATCAGGGAATATGGTGACCAAACATCAGGAGAGAATAACAGGTCAGTGGATATCAGGGCATGGTGACCATACATCAGGAGAGAATAACAGGTCAGTGGATATCAGGGAATGGTGGCCAAAAATCAGAAGAGTATAACAGACCAGTGGATATCAGGGCATGGTGACCAAACATCGGGAGAGAATAACAGGTCAGTGGATATCAGGGCATGGTGACCAAATATCAGGAGAGAATAACAGGTCAATGAATATTAGGGCATATGGTGACCAAACATCAGGAGAGAATAACAGGTCAGTGGATATCAGGGCATGGTGATCAAATATCAGGAGAGAATAACAGGTCAGTGGATATCAGGGAATGGTGACCAAACATCAGAAGAGAATAACAGACCAGTGGATATCAGGGCATGGTGACCAAACATCAGGAGAGAATAACAGGTCAGTGGATATCAGGGCATGGTGACCAAACATCAGGAGAGAATACCAGACCAGTGGATATCAGGGCCTGGTGACCAAACGTCAGGGGAGAATAACAGAGCAGTGGATATCAGAGCATGGTGACCAAATGTCAGGAGAGAATAACAGACCAGTGGATATCAGAGCATGGTGACCAAATATCAGGAGAGAATAACAGGTCAGTGGATATCAGGGCATATGGTGACCAAACATCAGGAGAGAATAACATGTCAGTGGATATCAGGGCATGGTGATCAGATATCAGGAGAGAATAACAGGTCAGTGGATATCAGGGCATATGGTGACCAAACATCAGGAGAGAATAACAGGTCAGTGGATATCAGGGAATGGTGACCAAACATCAGGAGAGAATAACAGACCTGTGGATATCAGGGCATGGTGACCAAACCTGGGGAGAGAGCGAATAACATGCCAGAATAACAGATATGGTGACTAGCATGATGAGAGAATAACATGTCAGTTGATCATATCAGGGTGACCAACCATCAACAGATTTATCCATAGACCATACAGACATTGGAAAATCCGGAGCGCTTAATCGCTCTTTCGAATGACCAATTTGTAGGAGTTTCGCTGTGTATCACCGCCTCTCATCTCTCGTGTTCCAGTTCCCAAAACCCTGGATTTCGGCCGGCCTGCGGCCTACAGCTGCACCCCTGTGATGCCCCGACAGGCCAGCACTGTGACCCCCTGGCCCGCCCGCATGTTGTCTGGGATGAACACCAAGACCTTCAGGGTCAACTTGGGACCCACGGGCGGGGACCGCGGATACAAAGGCACCACAGGTCGGTACTCCGCTCTAATTGCTTTCACTTTTAGCGCCGCTATATCGCTTTTCGTATTGAGAAATAACAGATGCATGTATATTTATATAGTTACTTTTAGCATATTGACCGCTCAACAGAAATATCGATTTGAGATTACATGTGCGGACTTGGCCGACCTACCCTATAAATCACGTATATATGAATAGAATCACACGGGATTATCCAGGCACTCATGTTGCATCAATTATTTACTGCCGCAACTGAGATTCGATGTCTCACAAAATGCGCATTTCATGTTGGGACGTCTGTACATGAACTGTATTGACGGTGACGGCTAGGAATGCATCAGCGCACGTCATTTCGGTGCCGCATTCCGTAGAAGCCACGTGGCGCAGTGGTATTATCTGGTAAACCAAGTACAACAATCTGCGCATATACGTGTGGGGGGAAGGGGTGAGGGGGTGGGTGCATTGCTCGGCCAGTAGATGGCAGCTTTGAACCATAACCACCTACGGGAAGCGGTAATGAAATGAAAAGAATTGATCATTCCCATTTAGCTTCACTGCAATCCCGCCTGCCCGCTATGTCTATGCAGGCCTTCATATATATATATATCTCACGTCCCACTCCACACACCTTGATATATATATATATATGATATAAATGTATATATAAATAAGCTGCAATACTATTTCGGTTTGCTTTTTTCGCCAGGTTTCAACTCCTGGGGTATCGCTTGGTACGTCAATGGCCTGCTGATTCCCGAACTGACCCTGAAGCGTGGGGAGAATTACACGTTTGTGGTGGAGGGGGGCAATGACCCGTCCAACCAGGCCCAGTTCCACCCCTTCTACATCACGGACGACGCGATCGGGGGCTACAAGGACAAGAGTGCCGCCGAGCGTGACGTAAGCTGCCTCTTCTGGTGACGTCATTCAGCGACGCATCCGTCGGGCCCGAGAATAAATAGCAGACAAAAATAACGTCCCCTGACCGTCTTCCCGCCTGGCTGTGACCACACCATCTGACTTTATTCCCGATCTTAAAGCGATTAGGGTTACCGCTGTCAGTTGGAGGTGGTCGAAAGGTAGCATGCCAAATAACACAGACTAACCAGTTACGGTTCGAATCCCACCTGTTTCTGTGACCCTTTCATCCTGGCCGTTACTTGGGCCATTTGAGCCAATGTATGAAAAAATGTGGAGTAAGATACAAATTCGCCATTTGAACGGGCAATTGATCGCTCCGGATTTGTAGTTTGCCTTCAATTACGACAAACCTAGAATGGAAGGCCCGACCATATCATAATGCAGATATAACATGTTTATTATTTTCACGATTCAGGAGGTCATGGTGTATGCTGGGGTTGACCAAAGAGGAAACTACACTGCAAGTAAGTAGTTACAGAAATAGGATATATATCTGACTTGCACGGTATTCTTCATGGTTTTAATGGTCAGTGCGGAGTGGAAGTCCATCATATCTAACCGACGTTAGTGCGTTTGTGCGTTTGTGAGTAATTAATCAAGGTCTTTAATTATCTTAATATACCACTCGTATGTCCATCTTATATCGATTGACGAGAGAGTCTCTAGCTCTGTTGGTAAGCTTAGCTCAGGTTACGTGTGTCATCCAATCCATTTTCTTTGTCTCGGGAATTAAGTTTCTTAATTGCACTTGGTTAGATAATTTTAAAAACTAGTTCGCTTCTTTTGCCAAATGTTGCCTTTATGTGCACAAAAGTGGCATACAAGTCCAAAAAACATTTAATTGATATCCCTTCCCAAGAGGCGAAAATTCATTTTGATAGCCAGAGAATCCACGTAAAATGTATCTTTATGATCTCCATCATAATTCCTCCATGGACTCTCATGCCGTGAATCCAGCACCAGTTAATGGAGTGTGTGTCTGTGCTTCAGTCGGCCGCTACTGTGACTACATCCAAGGCGCCAACGTGAACCCCGATGACTACACTACCTTCAGCGCCTACGCCGCCCAGCTGAGCCTGAACTGTCCGGACGGGGACTCCGGCTCGTTCACCTGGACTCCGGATGACAACACGCCGGATCTCGTGTACTACCAGGTGAGTCCGAAGGAAGCCATCTGTCTGGAAGGCGTATCCATGGGGGTATTCCCCGTCCCACCCCTATCCACCCACCCACTCACTTACCCAATCTTGACCTTTATATAGGGATTAATATGTGTATACAAATTGAAACACTGGAAACAAATTATCTAAATTATCCTGTTTTTCTTCATGAAGGTTTGACATATCTCCATGTCGATCTTGCCTTAATTGTGAATATGTAATATGTATGTCAACGATGGTAACAATGCTCTGGGTCCCCTGATGTTTCTAGTGCTACACCCACAACTACTTGGGCTGGAAGATACACGTGGTGGACGATGACGTGGACGATGACGTGGACGACGACGGTCCAGGTACCCTGTCGCTGGTTGTAGGTTGCATAACCAGGACGTTTTAACCCCTTTTCGTCCTATCGCGTTAATGGGAGAAGGAATGGGGAGTGGAGCCATGTCCCCGGGGGTAACCCCCTCTTCTTTGCGAAGAAGGACATGCGATCTCTATCCTGCGACCACACAGACATGGCCACAGCAGGGCTCGAGCCACCGAACAACGTGCCGTTAGGCTCTCAGGTGGCCAGGGCGAGCTCTGTAACCCACTGAGCACGGGCCCTGGTGCCCTGTCGTGCCGTACCCGTGATACAGTACGTCCGCATTGCGTCTCACAAACCTATTCATACTTTCGTTATCTGTCTCCTCAAAGAAAAGACATAAATCTATCAAGTAACTGGTACTTTACAGGCGTGTTGTCGTTCCGCTGTCTTTGCCGCTGCGTTCTTGTGTGTGGGGGGGGCGGAGGGGGTATTTCCGTTCCTCGGGGGGCCGGGGGGGGGGGGGAACGGGGGTGCAAGGGGTATTTCCGTTTCTCGGGAATGGGCTTATCATTTCACCGCGAACTCTTGGGTGAGGGAAACAATTTTTCGTAAACTGGGAATTGAGGTATTAGCTAACCGTCGTGATCAAGGACTTTCATTAATCGTGAACTGGGAATTTTAATATTAAATAGCCGTGAATCGGGAAATCGTCAATTTATATCATATATCCGCCCTTCCTTTGCATGCGTCGAGTTCGCGCTTTAATTGATCGTGACCTGGGAATAAACAAATTTATTCTTCGTGATCCAGAAATACGAAAACCCCTTGCCCCTGATATGACTTATGGAAAAGCTGCAAGGCGTTCAAATGCATTTACAATCTGTCAAAAAAACTATTTCCGCAATAAATAACATGTTTCGTTTGCCTCTATATAGTAACGGCGGACGGGCCTTGGTGGGACAGCTACGGGCTGGATGTCGGAATGCTGCAGGCAACCACTCACAATGTGAAGGGATCCCTCATCGTGGCTGACAGCACTCACTTCCGGTTGGTGGACTTCACCTACGATGGATCGTGCACGAGTGAGTAGATCGCTGAGTACTTCTCCGCCACGGCACGATAGATGGACCATGGAATCGTCACCATAATACGCATGAAATTTCCACTACCTCTGTCTTTTAATATAAGGATAATAAATAGACGGGTAACCTGATGTAATCCGGGGGAGTGGGGGGGGGGGGCACTGTTATACAAATCTGGTCGTGGAGTTCTGCGGGTGCCCCTAGATGCCTGAGGGAGCGGACAGTCGTGATGCAAAAGATACCCCTATAGAGCGGATATTTGAAAACTTGCGACCGGAGGGGTTGGGGGGGATACTCGACCGACGGATTTTGGCGGTAAAATATCTCGACCGAGCGGATTATGGCGGTGAAAAAGGGGGGCTTTACCGCAGACCCCCGCCCCACCCACTGTTATGCATGATGTACCCCCCCCCCCCCCCCAGCCACCAGGTACAGGGTCCCATCATTTGACTGTGTGGTCAGTGACCATTGGTAGTTAGGATATCACGTATTATGCCCCATTAGGTACTATAATATAGTCAGTAGTTAGCATATCATGTTTTATGTCATATCAGGTAATATGATAAATATATTTAGGATATCGTGTACCGGGGCGGATCCAGGAATTTGAAAAGGAAAAGGGGGGTTGGGTCCAAATTTGCGACCGGGGGGAGGGGCCTCTAAACAAAAACGGCATTCTTCCTTTTCCTTCACCATGCCACATCATGTAACATAATATAATTCGTTGTATTTAGGATACCGTGTATTGTGTCCCATCAGGTAATATGATATGATAAGTATATTTGGAATATCTGGTTCAGGCGCCAAGTTCCTGGTGAACGCCATAGGAGCCACGGGAACCACACCCGTGTCCACAGGGACCCAGGTACCGGATGAGGACGGCATGTAAGTCCCAGGTCCTAACACAGCCACAGAGACACCACGCGGCATGCAAAAACGTTTAAACCAGTTGGATTTGAGGCGTTACACCGACCAACCTTTTGCAAAGCGACCAATTATTCGCACAAAGCGACCAACCATTCACAAGGCGACCAACCATTCACAAAGCGACCAACCATTCACAAGGCGACCAACCATTCACAAGGCGACCAACCACTCGCACAAGCGACCAATTATTTTTGCACTATCGACCAACTATTCGAACAATTTATCAACCATTGCCATAATCGACCATCTTAACTGACGCTTCACCTTGTCAAGTGATGAGATACGCTTTAATAGAAAAGACTGGCCAGACTACCTTATTCTTATATAGTAAATATATAGTATGGCGATAACAAGAAGCCGAGTGACCTGGCACAGGCACGTTTCCTGTACATATTGTTACTTTGTTTTAATGCTAAACGACCACATGTCTACTTAATGACCTGCATGGGTGCCTAATGACGCACGATTGGCAAACTAACGACTGCAACTTTCAGAAAAGAACAGCTTTCCAGTTATGGAAAGAAATACACATGTAAGGGAAATCTAGCAATGAAATTCATCAACATAATCTTGGCCTTGGGTCAAAATTTCCCTATAGCAATTATCAACATTTTAGGACCTATTTAAAATATACAGATAATCCAGTAACGTCTTTGATATTGTAAATTCTGAATTTATCTGGTGTGTGGTTCGCCAAACTGAACTTCTCGCGGCACGTGCGTTATGCTCGACCAACAAGTCCCACCAACAAGGCAGTATGTCACTTTCTTGTCAGTTTCAGCAAAGACCTTACATAGCAAGGTCTTTGGTTTCAGACATGAGTACTTCTCAGCGATGAGTGTCAATTTCATACTCACGATTAAACGAAAATGGAAACTCAAGCGTGGGCGGGGTTTATCTCAAAATTCATATATATTGAACCCATTTATCTTGACACCAGCCACATCTGGGCAGGTCACGTGCTGATCAGGTGTCTCTTTCCCTTCCAGGATGGGTGACCTGGAAATATACCGCGATGCTGACGTCACGCTGACACTACCCGCTGGTAGGACCGTCAATGACGTCAAATGGTTTGCCGTCTGGTGTGACTCAGTACGTATTTTGCGCTTTCACCGCTAGAGGGCGAGCTATTACCGGCATTAATGAGTTAGGATGTCACTTTAATAAAAAGCCTTCAACATGAACTCATTATGAGGCCATAAATTGCGATTACGGCAGTTAATTGGTTTTTTTTTGTATATTAACAATAGGTGCAAATACTTATGCATTACGTAAGTTATGCTGAAATATATGTTCGTGTAAACGTGAAAGACGGCTGAACCATAAGGACACGATTTTTCATCCTTTATATACTACAGGGATCGATCCTTATCATATCATGATACATTAATTGTTCGCTGAGGATCAATCTAACATAATTTCTGCAAATTAATCGCTGTTCAAATGAAATGTCATCATTTAATCCTGTTTTGCCCATACGTGCTTCCCCATATACAGGACGGCCATCTTAGTTTTGTGTGTGTTGCAATAGACCGTTCCAAACTGTCAATCATTCACTGACGTCACTGTTCCTTTATTCAATCATGCGGTGAAAAAAGTACTTCCACGTGCGTTATGTCGGACACACAAGTCGGACAAACAAAGCAGCATGTCACTTTGTTGTCAGTTTCAGAGATGAGTACTTCTCACGTCTACCTATCATCAGCTACGATTGTCAATTTCTTACTCACGATTAAGAAAAAATGACTCAATCGTGGGCGGGGCTTAGTGCGGAACTATGGATCGGTCTATTGTTAGGCGTGACAAAAGACCTTTTAATCCTGTTTTGCCTGGACGTGCCTCCAAATTCACAAAAGGGCCATCTCAGTTTTGCATGTGTTGCAATTGTTAGGCGTGACAAAGGACCTTTTAACCCTGTTTTGCCTGGACACGTTTCCTCGTTTACAAGAGGGCCATCTTGTGTGTGTCGCAAATGTTAGGCGTGACAAAGGATCTCTATTATTCCTGTTTTGCCGGGACGTGCCTCCCCACTTACAAGAGAGCCATCTTGTGTGTGTCACAAATGTTAGGCGTGACAAAGGACCTTTTAACCCTGTTTTGCCTGGACGTGCCTCCCCATTCACAAAAGTGCCATCTCAGTTTTGTGTGTCTCGCAAATGTTAGGCGTGACAAAGGACCTTTTAACCCTGTTTTGCCTGGACACGTTTCCCCATTTACAAGAGGGCCGTCTTGTGAGTTGCAAATGTTAGGCGTGACAAAAGACCTTTTAACCCTGTTTTGCCTGGACGTGGCTCCTCATTTACAAGAGGGCCATCCTTCGTGTATCGCCAATGTTAATCGTGACCAATCTTGCAGCGAAATAAAAAACAAAAACACTTTGCATATATGTAAATCCATTCATAATTGACTTATATAACAGATGAGTGCCGGACAAGTGGCCTTCCCATCGCCTCTTGGGACAGTTCCTGCCCCGAAGGTCATAGGTCAGATCGCGACAAAGGCACATGGCGTCAGCTCGGATGACGTCATTATTCGGGACGCCAAGACCATCATAATTATGAACTTCAAATACGATGGACAAGGTCCAGGTGTGTAGAGGCCATTATATGTCTTATAGACATGTTGTTTTATTTAGTAGTCCCACAGAAATATATAATACTGTCTTTCATACCAGCCGGTCTAGTCTATCAGCCTTCATGAAGCTCGTTGCTGGTGAAATAAAACACTGTGTTAACGATAAAAAGTCATTTTTGTCTAAATGACTAACCATATATACATATTAAAGCAATATACTTAAATGCGCCATCTTAGATTTTGTACATTTTAAAATCAAAGCTAAAAGTATCTCAAAATTATGATGCATATATGTTTTATATCTCTGAGAATCTCTAAAACAACAATTTCAACATAAAACTGCGCGGTTTATTTATATCGCGCGCGGACGTGATAGCGAGCCGCGGTCGACATCACACACACAATAGGGCTGTACAGTCACTTCGGGATCTTATCGAGACCCCACGAGACAGGGATACCTATGCTCTGCGTCAATGCCTAGCATCAACAGCCTGTAGGTGCTGCCTACCTTCCGGTTGTTTGCCTTCGCTCACCTCACACACAAGATCGGCTAAAGCTGTCTTTGGAAGCGCAACTAACCACTGAAGTTCTGTGCATATCCGAATTATAACCATCTGAGTAGATTTATGTAATGTATGAGCGATTAGGCAGTTGATAAACCAGAATGCGGTTGTCTCATGAGTGACTGTCAGTGTCAGGCGATCTAATGTGCTACGCGGGGTTTTCCATGTCGTATGACGTAATAATCATCATGACGCGCGTGTCTGCGCGCGGTATCTATGGTTACGTAACAACGCTCCTTATATGGACTGAGCAGGTAAGGACAATGGTGCTCTGTTTGTTGTAGAACTGTAAACATTGATGACTTGGCTCAAAATACAACGCTTTCAACGGTCTCATCGAACGGACCACATGCATTATGGAGAGACAAATGTCTTGTCTTTAACTATATTATGATTTTATAATTAACAATGCCTGGACCAAAGCAAACAAAAAAGAGTTTCAGACCCACTCGATTCTTTACGCACAAAACGCGCAGCTGGCCGGTTCCCAACACTAAAACGTTGACTACAATGAGTGCGCGTCACGCAGTTGCAGCAAGGCACCAGCGTGATGCGCACTCGTTCTAAGAGCACGTGTTTTTTTGTTGGTCCCCAAAAGACCTAAACCGGAAACAGATTCCGCGAGAACTGTACAGCCCTATACCGAACAGCGAACAGGCGCGCAGGGCGTTTGTTTTGTTTCGCTGCAATAAAACCGGCCACCAACTTCTGCTCCGGTGACCAAATTGCTTTTCTCCGGATAGCTCACAGGCTGTCAGGATTTAAATTCAAGACAGAATATACTTATTTGACATGGGGAAGAGGTTGGTAATTACGAACAATTACAGAATATATTGCTTTAATGATCTTACTTATTTGACGCAAGATACCCTAAGATAACGAAATAAGTATAACCTTACATTATGGTTCTGCAGACACTTAAGGGGTCCACAGTCCCACGTCACACTACGTACCCTTACGTAAGATCCCGCCAGACTGTGTATAGCTGATCTTGCGTATTGTTACGCAAGATGACACAATATAATGCAATAAGTATAACCTTACATAATGGTTATACAGACCCTTAAGGGCTGTCGTGACATAAGATAATGGAATAAGTATAACCTTACATAATGGTTATATAGACACTCCACAGTTCAACGTCACGTTACGTACCCTTACGTAATATTACGCCAGACTGTGTAACTGGGTATATAGATCAGAAACCAGGATGGTGGGGGTCAAATAGGCCCACGAGAAACATGGAAGTGACCGTACGTAAGGTGATAGGAAGGGGACGGTGGGTAGGAAACTCGATTGGCGATGTTTCTGAGTTGCGCCACTGGTCAGAGAGAGGGATTCTGTCTGGATCACGGTTTGACCCCCGAGATGACCGGAAATGAGTGCGCCGGATGTAAACAAACGCACGTGTTAAGGTGCATAGAATCCCGTAAACATTTGAATAGCAGATGCCTCGATTAAAATACGAATTACGGAAAGAAATAACAGTGTTCTGTAACTAAGGATAATCGACCACCGCTTAAAGGCACTTATCACGCTGCTTATAAGTTAAATATAAATATATAATGTACGTCGTATAAATACTGTCTTATAATTATCTAATGTACATCTTATAATAATATCTTCATTTGACAATAATATGTCATACAGACATCCAATAATATGTTGATAAAGATCGTGTAATATCTTATAAATATTATGTAGCATTTAAAAATGTTGTTGGTGAATGCTTATAACATCTTATGGCCATCTTATAATCATTCGTGTAATATTTCCTTTTCAGATGCCTACTTCGTCGTTGGCCTCGGAACCCCGTCGAACCCCACTGCTATGTGGAAGGTCCCGGATGAGTCTGGAAGGTAAGCTGTCCGCATTCCTTATATAGGCTTAATGCAAGTCTAGCGGTCCCCTGCACATTCCTTATATGGGATTGTCGCACGTCTGGCGGTCTACTCCACATTCCTTATATAGGCTTGTCACACGTCTAGCGGTTCACTCCACATTCCTTATATAGGATTGTCGCACGTCTAGCGGTCCACTCCACATTCCTTATATAGGCTCGTCGCACGTCTGGCGGTCTACTCCACATTCCTTATATAGGCTTGTCACACGTCTAGCGGTCCACTCCACATTCCTTATATAGCCTTGTCACACGTCTAGCGGTCCACTCCACATTCCTTATATAGGATTGCCGCACGTCTAGCGGTCCACTCCACATTCCTTATATAGGATTGTCGCACGTCTAACGGTCTACTCCACATTCCTTATATAGGCTTATTGCAAGTCTAGCGGTCCACTCCACATTCCTTATATAGGCTTGTCACACGTCTAGCGGTCCATTCCACAGTGCTTACATAGGCTTGTCGCACGTCTAGCGGTCCACTCCACATCCGTTATATAGGCTCATTGCACGTCTAGCGGTCCACTCCACATTCCTTATATAGGCTTGTTGCACGTCTAGCGGTCCACTCCACATTCCTTATATAGGCTTGTCGCAAGTCTAGCGGTTCATTCCACATTCCTTATATAGGCTTGTCGCACGTCTAGCGGTCCACTCCACATTCCTTATATAGGCTCGCCGCACGTCTAGCGGTCCACTCCACATTCCTTATATAGGCTTGTCGCACGTCTAGCGGTCCACTCCACATTCCTTATATAGGCTTGTCACACGTCTAGCGGTCCACTCCACATTCCTTATATAGGCTTGTCGCACGTCTAGCGGTCCACTCCACATTCCTTATATAGGCTTGTTGCGCGTCTAGCGGTCCACTTTACATTATTTAAATAGGCTTGTCGCATATCTAGCGGTCCACTTCACATTCCTTATATAGACTTATTGCGCGTCTAGCGGTTCACTCCCCATTCCTTAAATAGCCTTTTTGCACGTCAAGCGGTCCACTTTACATTTCTTATATAGGCTTGTCGCACGTCTAGCGGTCCATTCCACATTTCTTATATAGGATTTTCGCACGTCTAGCGGTCAACTTTACATTTCTTATATAGGCTTGTCACACGTCTAGCGGTCCACTCCACATTTTTTATATAGGCTTGTCGCACGTCTAGCCGTCCACTTCACATTACTTAAATAGGCTTGTCGCATATCTAGCGGTCCACTTCACATTCATTATATAGACTTATTGCACGTCTAGCGGTTCACTCCCCATTCCTTAAATAGCCTTTTTGCACGTCAAGCGGTCCACTTCACATTTCTTATATAGGCTTGTCGTATATCTAGCGGTCCATTCCACATTTGTTATATAGGCTTGTCGCACGTCCAGTGGTCCACTTTACATTACTTAAATAGGCTTGTCGCATATCTAGCGGTGCACTTCACATTCCTTATATAGACTTATTGCACGTCAAGCGGTCCACTCTACATTTCCTATATAGACTTGTCGCACGTCTAGCGGTTCACTCCACATTCCTTAAATAGCCTTTTTGCACGTCAAGCGGTCCACTTCACATTTCTTATATAGGCTTGTCGCATATCTAGCGGTCCATTCCACATTTGTTATATAGGCTTGTCGCACGTCCAGTGGTTCACTTTACATTACTTAAATAGGCTTGTCGCACGTCTAGCGGTGCACTTCACATTCCTTATATAGACTTATTGCACGTCAAGCGGTCCGCTCTACATTTCCTATATAGACTTGTCGCACGTCTAGAGGTCCACTCCACATTTCTTATATACGCTTTTTGCACGTCTAGCGGTCCACTCCACATTTCTTATATAGGCTTGTCGCACGTCTAGCGGTCCACTCCACATTCCTTATATAGGCTCCTCTCACCAACATTTGTAGTTTCCATTCTCTCGTTGAGTTAATCCGCCTTTATCTATTTGCTTCTTTTTAATTAGCATGAACGTAGCCGGCGAATACACCGGCGAGACGGTCGAGCTGACACTCCCCAAGTGGCTCACAGTCAAGGACATCGACTGGCTCAGCATGTACTGCATCCAGTATTCCGTGGATTTCGGCAGCATCATGATACCAGACAAGGCGAACCTGATGGTGCCACCCTCTCCGAGTAAGATGTGGCATGGTGCCGCGGTTGTTAGCACTTCAATTATTCAAAGCATCTTAATGGCTGATCTGCACCTCGCACCACCCCCCCCCTCCCAACCCTGACAATTTTCTTTTTATATTTAAATTTATCCCAGCCCCCACTTTGCCCCTTAACATACATTTCTCCTGATTTAATTTAGTGCAAAATACCTCTTTTGAGACATCTGATACTCCGCTCCCACCCCGTCTGGATTTTTTCCGAGAGCTCGGTCCACAAAAATTGGATCGCCCCCCCCCCACTCCCCCCCCCCCCACGCTCAATCCTGCATATTTTCGCCCATGTATTGTATAGGCGTTATGGAGAACAAGAAATACACGACATCACACAAGCCCTAATTAGCCTGTGGCTCGATGTTCGCGGATCGTTGCTACTGTTACTACAACAAACAATGGTACGGTATTTATTAACTATAAAATAATTTGTATTATTATTTATGAATATATCGCATTTGTTGCAAGGAAAACCATGTGCCATATTAAAGAAAATTTCATTTCATCCATGATATCAAATACAACTTCTTTGATGGTATGAAACAAACATATCTCAAGCCTTAGTCCTGGGATTTATGCGGTTATGGGTGATTGTGACGTCATTTGTTTCCATGGTAGACCCCGATGGTACCGAGTACTACGGTCAGATGCTGGGTCGTCTGGACAACTTCGCTCACGACGCCCGAGGCGAGCTTTACATTGTGGATGCCAGACATCTCAGGATCCGACACTTCTACTATGACGGCCAGGGACCAGGTAACAAAGGGTTAATATTACGCATCTACAGCAAAAGCCAGGGACCAGGTAAAAAAGGGTTCATGTTACACTTCTACTATGACGGCCTGGGACCAGGTAACAAAGGGTTAATATTACGCATCTACAGCAAAAGCCAGGGACCAGGTAAAAAAGGATTCATGTTACACTTCTACTATGACGGCCTGGGACCAGGTAACAAAGGGTTAATATTACGCATCTACAACAAAAGCCAGGGACCAGGTAAAAAAGGGTTCATGTTACACTTCTACTATGACGGCCTGGGACCAGGTAACAAAGGGTTAATATTACGCATCTACAGCAAAAGCCAGGAACCAGGTGAAAAAGGGTTGATGTTACACTTCTACTATGACGGCCAGGGACGAGGTTACAAAGGGGTTAATTTTACACTTCTACTATGACGGCCAGGGACCAGGTAACAGGATTAAATTTACACTTCTACTAAGGCGCCCAGGGACCAGTTAAATACGGATTAATGCGACACTTCTACTATGACGGCCAGGGACCAGGCAAATAAGGGTTAATTTCATTCTTCTACAGTGACGGTCAGGGACAAGGTCACTTGCGTTAATTACTTTGATGGCCATTAACTAGACGGCAGTCCGAACGCACTTTTTCAATTGTTACCTGGCAGCAATACAGTTCCTAATGAAGTTTTAATAAAAAGGGCGAACTAAAAAATAACAGTCTTAGGTTTTTAAAATTGGCATGAAATCAAGCTTCATAAATGTGCTGATTACGTTGCGTGAAAACTAAGAAACAATGCATGATTTAAAAATTAAAAATGATTATGTACATCATTTATCGAAGTGTCGTTTTCTTTGAATCAGTTATTACATAACGTTACGTGTCAAAAATATGTTTCGTATGCTTTGTATGACTTCAGATGCGTTCTTCTGGGTGGGTAAGCGCGCAGATGTGACCAATGCCATGGAGCCCGATGGCACAGGGGTGGCACTGCGGGATGAGAAGGGCAGGTTAGTAGAGCAATCCTCATATGGAACACCTTCAGTCAAGTATTTTTCTTAATTATTTTTTTAGCGGTTTGCTAAATATTTAGATATGGATCCGTATAATGTAAACATAATGCAATTTTTCTACAGGCGAATCCGATAAATTGCCAAGAATGAGTAAATTTTTGCAGGTCAGACAGTCATGACGTACTACAGTCAGAATCAAAGTGATGAAATATATTTTTATCTTAGTTTTAGACAACCAGGGCACTTCGCTTAATCGAAAGATATGTTTGTCAGGAAAATTAGTTACAGTTACCGGAATTTCCGCGGAGATATTCAGGAGACACTTAGTTTATGAGTTACTTACGAAGTCTATCCTATATTGTTACAGGAACCAAAAGTTGGGCGCTTACGAGGACGCCGACATCATGCTCACCCTCAACGATGACCTTCAGCTCGGTGACCTTGTCTGGATTTCAGTCTGGTGCAAGCAGGTGGCGGTAAGTTAAAATTAAATTTTGTTATGGTCACTGCCAGTGAGATTATCTGCGTCCGGCCGCTGTATGCATCGGAACGGTCTCGCGGAATGGGACGTTCCGTTGACACTCCAGACCCTGAGGACGCGAGCGACCTCTACCGTCCGGAGAGTGACGGTGTAACAGTTTTACTTTGTTTATTCGTTAAACCGCTTTTGTCACTTCGTATTGTATGATACCGAACAAGGTGAGGATCTGTCTTAATCATCCATATTATTATTATTTATATTATTATGTTTGTATCATTATCATTATTCTACTGACAATTAAAGAGGGACGCTCCGTGGTATTTTCAAAACAGCCGCCTTTGAGGGTGTGGGTGGGAGAGGGGGCCGATATAAAGTCCTCTCCAGCCAATGCACTTCCTACAAAAACCAGTCTGCAAGGCCCATGCACTCTGGGGAGGGGAGGCCCCACAAAGATGATGATGATAACGATGCTACTGTTACAGATAAAGATGATGGTGATGGTCATAATAGGTGTCCGGTAGCTCGCTCCTGGATAGGTCAATGTTTTCAATGCCATACTAATCCCACCCGATCTGACACAGGTGAACTTCGGGAGCTTTCTCTTCCCGGACACGCTGCCCGCGATCCCAATGGCGGCTGACCTCGGGTCCCTCAGCGGCACGGGGCCCACAGCCACCAGCGTCATGGTCACCGACTCCATGACCATCAAGCTGTTGGGCTTCACGTACGACGGTCAGACAGCCGGTAAGTATCCACCCTTATTGGAGGCTTCGGCAGGGCGTATCCCAACAGCTTGAACCAAATTTGTTATCATAAAACATCCAGGGAAATGGTGACGAATGGAAAACACATGACGCAGCTTCCTGATTAATCTTTCGATATGACGTCATGAGATTGGTGGCGGCCACCTTGGAAGAATCGTGATAAACTTGTGGAGACCATCTTCAGTCAATCATTCATTGCTATAACGACACTATATCACCTGCCGGAATCACCAATTTCGGATTATAATCGAAATTGCGGTTAATTTTTCTGGCAAACACATCTTCCATCAGGCGAAATGCGCTAGCTGTATCTCTAAAACAGCATCATTCTATTAAACTTAGACATACTAAAGTTACGCATTATATTTAGATGTTCACCAGAAACATATGGTGAAAACATCGCACTTTGGCGACTAATGTTGCAGAAAATGGCCGCCATCGTGGGATTGCAATTGGGTCATGTTGTATTAGGGGTATATGATTTAAATGGTATCCCCATGCGAAGTTTAGTGATGAATTATTTCACTCAACCGCTCAGCAAGCATCCCACTAATTCTTTTCGAGAAGTTATAACGTTTTAGTTTTCAATTATTACTATTGCAGCCGGACATTGAAAGTTATGCTGTCGTGAATGCGGGCAGCCTGCCTATGCCTTTGATGATATTGAATTTCCCTAATTTACTGAACTAAACTAAGGTTAGCAGCAATGACAATGGAATTGTCTATTTTTCAGACACCTTCTTCCTGGCCGGAAAAGGTCCTGTTCAGGGCAACGAAACCACAATGTTCTACAAGTTGGCTGATGAGATGGGCGGGTAAGGTCGGCTAAACACCGAAATTTTTCCGATTATTATAGGAAGCCTTATGTCAGAAAGGTGAAACCTAAATAACGCAACTCGCGAGATATGCCGAATGCAAGGTTTTCTGCGTGTTTGGCATAAATTACCGAAGACCACTCTTGTATGTAACAGAAGGTACGGAAATCGAGTGACCAAGCTTCATAAACGAGCAACACATGCCTCATATCAGACTATTATCACCTTATACGTTATTAAGCACACCGGCCCACATGCTCACGTGCTATATGTAGTACACCAATAAGTTCGTTAGGTTGTGCACCCAAAAAGATCTATTCAGGCGCTCGTCTTGCTACTTTTGCGTTATTACGTCACCTTTGGTTTCCCTGCTGCTCAGGATGGGAAATCTGCGGGCCTACGACATGGAGGACGTGACACTGATGCTGCCTGAAGGGGTGACTGTCTGGGACATCGACTGGTTCAGCGTGTTCAGCACCAGCACGGGGCAGAGTCTGGCCACTTTGATGTTCACCGACAAGTTCTCACTGCTCGTGCCTCCTTACATGTCAGCAGTCATGGTAGGTTCGCACCTAATGCACTGGAGAGACACCCATTGGCTGAAACTTACTATGTAAGTTAAATACGAGATTTTGTGGTAATTGAGACATTTTTTGGTTAAAAATGACCTCCAAAATAGATACTGAGAGTCATGGCAAAGTATATGGTGCTTCATTGTTTAAACCGTTTCGATGCAATGCCCTGTCAAGAGCTGCAATTTGAACACAAAATCATCAGTCTCAGAAGAGCACATTGAGAGATATTGCAGATTTCTCCTTCAAACATTGAGAGAAAAAAAGTCATTTCGACAGCACATATGTATTTGCCTAACTATATGTAGAGCCTCCCCCTCCTCCGAACTATATGTAGAGCCTCTCCCTCCTCCGAACTATATGTAGAGCCTCCCCCTCCTCCGAACTATATGTAGAGCCTCCCCCTCCTCCGAACTATATGTAGAGTCTCCTCCTCCTCCGAACTATATGTAGAGCCTCCCCCTCCTCCGAACTATATGTAGAGCCTCCCCCTCCTCCGAACTATATGTAGAGCCTCCCCCTCCTCCGAACTATATGTAGAGCCTCCCCCTCCTCCGAACTATATGTAGAGCCTCCCCCTCCTCCGAACTATATGTAGAGCCTCCCCCTCCTCCGAACTATATGTAGAGCCTCCCCCTCCTCCGAACTATATGTAGAGCCTCCCCCTCCTCCGAACTATATGTAGAGCCTCCCCCTCCTCCGAACTATGTGTAGAGCCTCCCCCTCCTCCGAACTATATGTAGAGCCTCCCCCTCCTCCGAACTATATGTAGAGCCTCCCCCTCCTCCGAGCTATATGTAGAGCCTCCCCCTCCTCCGAACTATATGTAGAGCCTCCCCCTCCTCCGAACTATATGTAGAGCCTCCCCCTCCTCCGAACTATATGTAGAGCCTCCCCCTCCTCCGAACTATATGTAGAGCCTCCCCCTCCTCCGAACTATATGTAGAGCCTCCCCCTCCTCCGAACTATATGTAGTGCCTCCCCCTCCTCCGAACTATATGTAGAGCCTCCCCCTCCTCCGAACTATATGTAGAGCCTCCCCCTCCTCCGAACTATATGTAGAGCCTCCCCCTCCTCCGAACTATATGTAGAGCCTCCCCCTCCTCCGAACTATATGTAGAGCCTCCCCCTCCTCCGAACTATATGTAGAGCCTCCCCCTCCTCCGAACTATATGTAGAGCCTCCCCCTCCTCCGAACTATATGTAGTGCCTCCCCCTCCTCCGAACTATATGTAGAGCCTCCCCCTCCTCCGAACTATATGTAGAGCCTCCCCCTCCTCCGAACTATATGTAGAGCCTCCTCCTCCTCCAAACTATATGTAGTGCCTCCCCCTCCTCCGAACTATATGTAGAGCCTCCCCCTCCTCCGAACTATATGTAGAGCCTCCCCCTCCTCCGAACTATATGTAGTGCCTCCCCCTCCTCCGAACTATATGTAGTGCCCGTCCTCCTCCGAACTATATGTAGAGCCTCCCCCTCCTCCGAACTATATGTAGTGCCTCCCCCTCCTCCGAACTATATGTAGAGCCTCCCCCTCCTCCGAACTATATGTAGAGCCTCCCCCTCCTCCGAACTATATGTAGAGCCTCCTCCTCCTCCGAACTATATGTAGTGCCTCCCCCTCCTCCGAACTATATGTAGAGCCTCCCCCTCCTCCGAACTATATGTAGTGCCTCCCCCTCCTCCGAACTATATGTAGTGCCCGTCCTCCTCCGAACTATATGTAGAGCCTCCCCCTCCTCCGAACTATATGTAGAGCCTCCCCCTCCTCCGAACTATATGTAGAGCCTCCCCCTCCTCCGAACTATATGTAGTGCCTCCCCCTCCTCCGAACTATATGTAGTGCCTCCCCCTCCTCCGAACTATATGTAGAGCCTCCCCCTCCTCCGAACTATATGTAGAGCCTCCTCCTCCTCCGAACTATATGTAGTGCCTCCCCCTCCTCCGAACTATATGTAGAGCCTCCCTCTCCTCCGAACTATATGTAGAGCCTCCCCCTCCTCCGAACTATATGTAGTGCCTCCCCCTCCTCCGAACTATATGTAGTGCCCGTCCTCCTCCGAACTATATGTAGAGCCTCCCCCTCCTCCGAACTATATGTAGTGCCTCCCCCTCCTCCGAACTATATGTAGAGCCTCCCCCTCCTCCGAACTATATGTAGAGCCTCCCCCTCTTCCGAACTATATGTAGTGCCCGTCCTCCTCCGAAATATACGCGGATGGTTTTGTGTTATTGTTTCCCTGTTAATCGTAGACAATCCACCGGCCTCATTGTTTTCTCTTTCCCTCCAGGTGCTGGGCAACTGTGAAACCCTCCACGATCACCTCAATGTGGCCTGGCAAATAGACGGCCAGTTCATCACCATCGAGCTCAGCGGCGCCCTCAGTAAGTCACGTGACTCCATTCATTACCCATTCGGGTCCTAATTAAGTTTCCGCCTTAACCATATTATCGATATCAACACCTCACTGAAAGACGCACTTAAAATGTGGTATATTAAGCTACATCGGTATAATGGTGTCAAGAGCCAATTAATTGAGACGAGTAAATCCCTCATCAAAATACCGTTTGATATAATATATATAATGATACACGGGTATTGCATACGTTATGACGATGGCGCCCCCCCCCCCCCCGTCACTACACCCCCACCCTCCCCACCAACTCCCACCCCGCTCCTTCACCCCCAGTCCAAGACGGGTACATGGCGTTTGGCCTGAGCGGTTCCAGCAGCGGCTTAACCATGCAACAAGCCGACCACACCGCGGCCTACTACGACAGCGAGCAGGGACCCATGGCTGTCGACTACTACAACAGCGACTACTCCCTGGTCAGTACCAGCTAGACTCTGTACCTGTCAGTACCAGCTAGACTCTGTACCTGTCAGTACCAGCTAGACTCTCTGTACCTGTCAGTACCAGCTAGACTATGTACTTGTCAATACAAGCCAGACTCGCTGTACCTGTCAGTATATGTCAACCTGTCAGCATCTTCCATATACCGGCCTCTGTACCTGTCATTATTAACTATTAGTACCCATCACTATCAGTCAGAACCCGTCAGTAGTCCCCAGGCCAGCCAATTATACCTGTGCAAGCATCTATATTTGTGCAGGATAAAGATTCCATATCTTCCTCCCCAAAGACAAGGGGGTTAATTACTCCTGGAGACATGGAGTAATATGACCTTGCTACATTGGTTAAAGCCCACGTCCCAACCAACCAATGCCAACCAGCCTTTGTACCTGTCTCTCCGTGCCGCAGTGTTCAGCAGGGAACGGGGTATGCCCAGACACCGAGCGGGGTGGAAGTGAGAACAACATGGTGGTGCTGGGCGACATGCGGGACGGAATCACCACAGTACGCTACAGGCGGCCGCTGCAGTCAGGTATGTACAACAGCCCCCAGCCCGATCTCCCGGTAGAGGGCGTTCCGCTTACGCTATAGTCTGCCCCCAGCCCGATCTCCCGGTAGAGGGCGTTCCGCTTACGCTATAGTCTGCCCCCAGCCCGATCTCCCGGTAGAGGGCGTTCCGCTTACGCTATAGTCTGCCCCAGCCCGATCTCCCGGTAGAGGGCGTTCCGCTTACGCTATATTCTGCCCCCAGCCCGATCTCCCGGTAGAGGGCGTTCCGCTTACGCTATAGTCTGCCCCCAGCCCGATCTCCCGGTAGAGGGCGTTCCGCTTACGCTATAGTCTGCCCCAGCCCGATCTCCCGGTAGAGGGCGTTCCGCTTACGCTATAGTCTGCCCCCAGCCCGATCTCCCGGTAGAGGGCGTTCCGCTTACGCTATAGTCTGCCCCCAGCCCGATCTCCCGGTAGAGGGCGTTCCGCTTACGCTATAGTCTGCCCCAGCCCGATCTCCCGGTAGAGGGCGTTCCGCTTACGCTATAGTCTGCCCCAGCCCGATCTCCCGGTAGAGGGCGTTCCGCTTACGCTATAGTCTGCCCCCAGCCCGATCTCCCGGTAGAGGGCGTTCCGCTTACGCTACAGTCTGCCCCCAGCCAGTGAAAGGAAATGAATTGGCGTCTTATGCCGCTTCTGCGCACACACGGGCAGCTAAACTGGGCCAAAGAACCTCCTGGGACGGAAGGATCCCTAGACATAGTAGACATAGTACTGGTTCTGTAGATGGCGAGATCAAAGGGGTTAAAAGCCATTGTCACAATACTGCTATTCACTTATAATATATTTTAATTTATGTAACGATTACCACAATAGTGTATGCCACTGCAGATACTTCATAAAGATATGGTTTGACATATATTTGTTAATTGTAATTTATGTTAATTCATAAATGAATCTGTTCAAGATGCCTTCAACATGGTTTCTCTTTTTGATGGGTTCGTAGGTGAATTTTCGTAACTTGTTCTCAAAACTACGTCATCAGTATTGTAGTAACTTGTTTTGCTCAATTCCCTTCCAGGAGATGCCAGTGACAAGGCGTACCCCGCGTCAGGATCCACCCACATTGTCTGGGCGATGGGACCGCTGAACGTCCGAGGCATGGTGACCAAACATCAGGAGAGAATATCAGGTCAGTGGATATCAGGGCATGGTGACCAAACATCAGGTGAGATTATATCAGGTCAGTGGATATCAGGGCATGGTGACCAAACATCAGGTGAGATTATAGCAGGTCAGTGGATATCAGGGTATGGTGACCAAACATCAGGTGAGAATATCAGGTCAGTGGATATCAGGGCATGGTGACCAAACATCAGGTGAGATTATATCAGGTCAGTGGATATCAGGGTATGGTGACCAAACATCAGGAGAGATTATCAGGTCAGTGGATATCACGGCATGGTGGCCAGACATCAGGAGAGAATAACAGGTCAGTGGATATCAGGGTATATGGTGACCAAATATCAGGAGAGAATATCAGGTCAGTGGATAGCAGGGCATGGTGACCAAAACATCAGGAGAGAATAACAGGTCAGTGGATATCAGGGAATGGTGACCAAACATCAGGAGAGAATAACAGGTCAGTGGTTATCAGGGCATGGTGACCAGACATCAGGAGAGAATAACAGGTCAGTGGATATCAGGGTATATGGTGACCAAACATCAGGAGAGAATATCAGGTCAGTGGATAGCAGGGCATAGTGACCAAAACATCAGGAGAGAATAACAGGTCAGTGGATATCAGGGAATGGTGACCAAACTTCAGGAGTGAATAACAGGTCAGTGGATAGCAGGGCATAGTGACCAAAACATCAGGAGAGAATAACAGGTCAGTGGATATCAGGGAATGGTGACCAAACTTCAGGAGAGAATAACAGGTTAGTGGATATCAGGGCATGGTGACCAAACACCAGGAGAGAATAACAGGTCAGTGGATATCAGGGCATGGTGACCAAACAGGAGAGGGAGAATATCAGGTCAGAGAAAAACAGACAAGGTGACCAACACCAGGAGGGAACAATATACCAGGGAATATCAGAGCAGGGTGACCAACCACAAAGAGATAATTATACATAAACCATACAGCCAATAGTATACCAGTCTTCCTAATGATAGGGGTTTTGCTGTGTATCACCGCCTCTCATCTCTCGTGTTCCAGTTGCCAAGACCCTGGATTTCGGCCGGCCTGCGGCCTACAGCTGTACCCCTGTGATGCCCCGACAGGCCAGCACTGTGACCCCCTGGCCCGCCCGCATGTTGTCTGGGATGAACACCACCACCTTCAGGGTCAACTTGGGACCCACGGGCGGGGACCGCGGATACAAAGGCACCACAGGTCGGTGCTCCGCTCTAATTGCTTTCACTGGTAGCGCCGTTAAATAGCCTGACACAGAGCTTATGCCGTGTGAACGCTGCTAATACCCGGTCAGACAGATTGCCGCTATATGATTCCACAGCTCTCTCTAAGTGAACTAACATAGGATGCACGCTGTGAATGGTAAACTGAAGGGCCAAAAATGATGTTCTTGCTCCTATATATGTCCATACGTCTAGCTTCGCCTACTTTAAGTTCATCTTAAACAATATATACGTTAGACGACGAAACTTCCATGTGGCCCTGGCACCGATGTTAGTGCCAACACCACCCCTCGCCCAACCTATCCCACCCCACCCTCTGTCCCGACATCAAACTGACACCAGACACCATTGTATATCGCCTAAATATCCTCTTTCTCTGTGCTATTGTGCCACGTGGTTGTATCCCATTGAACCCTCCCGGCCCCTTGATGATTAAACAGGGACCAGTGGTGAGTATACTCAGGCCTCGTCCAATAAATAAGCTGTGTAGACGAACTGGATAAACGGTATTACTATTGTTTCATTGTATCTGTCTACATTGCCGTTAGACTGTGGATGAAAACACAGAACAATTATAGTCTCTCGTCGTCTCTTTGTGAATAGCAAATGTTATTTAATTAATTAAACGAGCATTCTGTACTATTCTCGATTTTAAATGTATCGTATTGATATTCATTAAACAAAACAAAAACGGCCCAATTTAGCTTTGTCCTACAATTGGGGGGTGATCGGAACTTCCAATTTGTGCCGAATGCCGTGGAAACCACGTGGCATGTGAAAAGAAGCACATATTACAACAGTCTGCTCTCTGGCGAGGGAGACTGTAAACGGCGAAGCCCGTAGATACGGAATTTGGCAATGAAAAGAAGCGATCATCCCCCATTTGGCTATATATATAGCCAATCACTTATCGCTACCACGAATCGGTGGCAGGAGAGATCTGTCAGATACCCGTATGTGACTTATGAGATACATGCATGCGATCCGTGTTCTATGTAGCAGAAAGCACACTCGTATTGTTTGCATCACATGCACTCATTGTTAGCCACAATTGCTGAATTAAGATTTTGTAAGCGATTCTTGTCAGTGATATTCGTTTAATAATTAACAGGTTCATTTGTATGAACGCTTAATAATGTGTTGATTGTGACCTTATTGCTTGGTACTTAGTATTATGTGAAGTTAATTAAGACTGATGCTGTGTGTTTGGCTAATGTAACTGTCTAGATGAGGGTTAAGTATTTGGGAAAGGAAACGATAGACCCAATTTGAAGGCTTATGCGCATTTGTTTTGATTTGATGAGCTTTCGCAATTTGTTCATATTCAGAGTTAAATGCACGCATTATTTATCGGGGATTTCGACTGGTGCCAAACCGCTCAACAGGAATATCGATTTGAGATTACAGGTGCGAACTTTGCCGACCTACCCTATAAATCATAGTGTATATATGATTTGTTTATCCACTCATATTGCATTAATTATTTACTGTCGCAATTGAGATTCGATGACTCACAAAATGCGCACTTGATGTCGGGATATCTGTACATGAACTGTATTGACGGTGACGGCTAGGAATCCAACAGCGCACGTCATTTCGGTGACGAATTCCGTAGAAGCCACATGACACAGTAGTGTTACCTGGTAAACCCTGATCTGGCAAACAATTAAATGTATTAAGTATCGGCTACGAATATTAAAGATGCCCACAGGCAGATATACTAGATCTTGCTACGTTATGCTGAAGGATTTTGACGAACACGGAAAACTGACATGGGCTTCTACCGTAAGACAATTGTTGATGACAAATGGATATGGGATGGTATGGTTGCAGCAATCAGTCGGAGATAAAACTCGATTCCTCACTCTATATAAACAAGCTCTAAAATACAGTGCTTTTCAAAACTGGTGCACATCGGTCTCCTCAAGGAGTAAACTAAGTACATATCAAATCTTTAAATCAACATGGTCACCTGAACTGACATAGATGTGTTAAATGTAGTTAAGTATAGATCGGCGCTGGCAAGGTTTAGGTTTTCGGCTCACAGGTATGCAATTGAGTCGATATGAAAATGTTCCTATTGAGATGCGTCTTTGTAAATAGTGCGTGAGTCGAGGTTTACATTCCATAGAAGATGAATTTCATGTTATTTGTCAATGCCCATTGTATGAAAAGTTCAGAAAATCATATATAGATGTAACTTACGGATCGAATAACTCTTCACAACTTTTTGTGAAATTAATGAAATCCCACAATAAGTAAGAAATATTGAACTTATCTATTTATTTATTTAAGGCAGAGATTATTGCACCAAACAAACGTTGAAAGTTAACTTGTATATATCATGTTACGCCGTATTAATTATGTTATAACCCTGTATGTACTATGGGCCTGATGGCCTCTTATACTAAATAAACTTACTGTATATATATATATACTCATGGGGTGAGGGAGGGGGGGGGGAGGGAGGGGGGGGGCGTGTGGCACTCAGCCAGTAGAGGGCAGCATTAAACCATACGATCTACGGAGTGCGGTAATGAAATGCAAAGAATAAGTTATCCGCCATTTAGCGTCACCGCAATGTCGCATGTCCGCTATGCCTATGCAGGCCTTTAATATATGTATATTTATGACAAGGCTGCAATACTATTTTGGTTTGCTTTCTTCGCCAGGTTTCAACTCTTGGGGTATCGCTTGGTACGTCAATGGCCTGCTGATTCCCGAACTGACCCTGAAGCGCGGGGAGAATTACACGTTTATTGTGGAGGGGGGCGATGACCCGTCCAACCAGGCCCAGTTCCACCCCTTCTACATCACGGACGACGCGATCGGGGGCTACAAGGACAAGAATGCCGCCGAGCGTGACGTAAGCAGCCTTTTCTGGTGACGTCATTCAGCGACGCATCCGTCGGGTCCGAGAATAAATAGCAAACAAAAATAACGTCCCCTGACTGTCTTTCGCCTGGCTATGATAACACCACATGACTTTATTCCCGATCTTAAAGCGATTGGGGTTACCGCTATCAGTTGGAGGTGGTCGAGAGGTAGCATGCCAAACTACACAGACTATTTAACCGGTAACGGTTCGAATCCCACCTGTTTCTGTAAGCCTTTCATCCTGGCCGTTACTTGGGCCATTTAAGCCAATGTACAAAAAGATTTGTAGTTTGTCGTCGATTACGATAAACCTGGAATGGAAGGCACAACCATGTCATAATGCAGATATAACATGTTTATTATTTTCACCATTCAGGCGGTAACGGTGTACGCTGGGGTTGACCAAAGTGGAAACTACACTGCAAGTAAGTAGTTACAGAAAAATAGAATATATCTCACTTACCCGGTATTGTTCATGGTTTTGATGGTCGCTGCGCAGTGGAAATCGGCCATATCGAACCGACGTTAGAAGTGCATTTGTAAATAATTAATCAATGTTTTTAATTATCTTAATTCACAACCCATATGCCATCTTATATCGATTGACGAGAGACTCACTTGCTTTGTTGGTAATTAAGCTCAGCTCAGTTGTAGATCAACAGGTTGCGTGTGTCATTCAATCCCTTTTCTTTGTCTCGGGAAGTTTCTTAAGTAATTGCACTTGGTCAGATACTTTACAAAACTAGCTCAATTCTACGGCCAAATGTTGACTTCGTGTGCACAAAAGTGGCAAAAACACCAATAGCATTTAATTAATATCCCTTCCCGGGATCGAAGGCCGTTTTAATTGGCTTTCGAGAAAAAAAATTATATATACAAATATATACATTGATATATGTTTGATATAAACATATATCAAAGTATGTATTTGCATATATATATATATACTTCATCATAATTTCTCCATGGACTCCCTCATGCCGTGAATCCAGCACCAGTTAATGGAGTGTGTGTCTATGCTTCAGTCGGCCGCTACTGTGACTACATCCAAGGCGCCAACGTGAACCCCGATGACTACACCACCTTCAGCGCCTACGCCGCCCAGCTGAGCCTGAACTGTCCGGACGGGGACTCCGGCTCGTTCACCTGGACTCCGGATGACAACACGTCGGATCTCGTGTACTACCAGGTGAGTCCTAAGGAAGCCATCTATCTGGAAGGCGTATCCAGGGGGGTATTCCCCGTCCCACCCCTATCCACCCACCCACTCGATCACTCACCCAATCTTGACCTTTATATAGGGACTAATATGTGTATACAAATTGAAACACTGTAAACAAATTATCTAAATTATCCTGTTTTTCTTCATGAAGGTTTGAAATATCTCCATGTCGATCTTGCCTTAATTGTGAATATGTAATATGTATGTCAACGATGGTAACAATGCTCTGGGTCCCCTGATGTTTCTAGTGCTACACCCACAACTACTTGGGCTGGAAGATACACGTGGTGGACGATGACGTGGATGATGACATGGAGGATGACGTGGACGACGACGATGACGTGGACGAGGTTGACGTCGGAAGTGCTTCAGACCGGAAACCGTTTCTACCCGCCTTTCTATTGGCTGCCCTCGTCGCCATGGTTACAACTGTAGTGCGCGCTGTCGTCTGAATTGAAGAAATTGTACACAAGTGCCAAAAAAGCATGGCAGAATCCTTTTGGCCACGTCTGCAAGAGATTGACATGGGCGGGTAATTAAAGGACCCTTTATTGGTCCTGAAATAATCTCGAACTTGCTTCTCAAGTCTGTATTTTGGAGAAGTTTGCATATAAAAGGTGATTATATTAAACTAATTAAGCCTTTGGTGAATACAAACCTTAATATACACGATGTTGCTTAAACAGTTGGTGCCACGCCAAAACAACTTTAGCTCATATTAATCTTCTGTGTTTTGACGCTTATATTTTCGAGCTATAACGCCCCAAATAGTAGAAGGGAATACTTTTTCCACTTATCTTCGTACATGCCGATTTAAATTCTGATAGCGAGGAAAGTGACGTCAAAGGGGAATACAAACGCATGTGGTTTTACATTGAGACTCAGATGCTCTCTGTTCATTGGCTTGAACTCAACGAAAAGCTCTAAACCATGAGAACAATACACGCCCTCGACAACAGATGCCTATGCACTGCATCAAACTCACCTGTCAATCTTGTGACACCATTGGGGAATTTCTAAATAACGCTCAGATGCAAAGCTCCCAGAATTAAACCCGCGAGAACTCACTTTTGCTACTATGACAAACTCGTTTATAGTGATATCATGGAATAAAAACTGTAAACTCCCATTAAATCAAAATCTTATTTGTCTGTCTTCCCTAAACGAAGTTAACTCTGACTTAAACAAAATCGTGGCACGAAAACTTTAACGTTACCCGTTCCGTAAACAAATTATATTCCGCGGACAAGGATATAGCAGGGTCATACAGACTTAGTCTTGTAAGGTTATGTTAGTACTTAGATTGCCTGACTGCGGCGTTGGCTTTGAACAGTTATGAACCCTCACTCATGGAGGAGGGGGAATTGTTTTTTTTTGTTGCTCTTGATCATGGTCGAAGCCGTACGTGACTGTATTAACAAGCACACACGCATATTTTTTCTTTATGTTTTTTACACATGCATATAACGAAGGTCACACCACGGGGAAGAACCAAATAAAGGATTTAAATATACGCGCGGTGTTAACTGGCTCGTTTGTCCCTCACATCTTTCGCGCCGAAGGATTGGACCAGAATACTTCGTTCAAAACTCAAATCATCGCATATATATTTCCACTTAATTTACTAAAGTTAAAGAACCGTGGATATCCAGTAGTGAAAAGTAATTAAACAAGATTATTGAAATATAATATTTGCAAAATGGTGCGCGTAGTTAAGCGAAAGTCGATGACGTCATAAATAGAGAACAGTACCATAAGGCAACCCAAGCAGATGTTTGGCCATAGCCAGGCAGATGTTTGGTCATTGCCCGGGAGATGCTTGGCCATAGCCAGGCAGATGTTTGGTCATTGCCCGAGAGATGCCTGGTCATAGCCAGGCAGATGTTTGGTCATTGCCCGGGAGATGATTGGCCATAGCCAGGCAGATGTTTGGTCATTGCCCGAGAGATGCCTGGTCATAGCCAGGCAGATGTTTGGTCATTGCCCGGGAGATGCTTGGCCATAGCCTGGCAGATGTTTGGTCATTGCCCGGGAGATGCTTGGCCATAGCCAGGCAGATGTTTGGTCATTGCCCGGGAGATGCTTGGTCATAGCCAGGCAGATGTTTGGTCATTGCCCGGGAGATGCTTGGCCATAGCCAGGCAGATGTTTGGTCATTGCCCGAGAGATGCCTGGTCATAGACAGGCAGATGTTTAGCCATACTTCAGGCAGATGTTTGGCCATACCCAGGAGTTTGGTCATAGAAGATATCTCATACCTCAGACAGGGTGTGGGTCATAGCCAGATGTTTGGTCATACGGAGGACTTGCCACCGGGGCGGGGGGCTCCGAACAAAACTGTTTGATGACCGGGGTGGGGTGGGGAGGGGGGGGGGCAAGCGTCCAATGGTAATGAAGTTGTTTTTTTGAGATATGTACTGTTGCAAGGACATAGCGACAAATTAAAACGAAGGAATAATAAACTCTTACCTCTAATCCCATAAAGCTGAAACACTCATGCCCCTAATTCAATAAATGTGACAACAGACTTTGTCTCTCGGCCGGAGAGTAAATGTTTGTTGTAATGAAGCAATAATAAAGACTGAAGACATAAAATATTTCGTACCAGTCGTAATTAGTCTAAGGGCCCATGAAGCAACGGAACGCAAAACATAATATCGCCTTGGTAGCTGAGACATGCCCTTACAAGACGCCAACACATGTATTTCATTATGTTTATTCTTGTTAAACAAAATGGCGCCGTCGACATACAAACGACGTTTTTTGCGACAACAAGACTTGTATTGAAGAAATTATTAAGGCCTACAATTAATTTATGGTCAGGATGGCTTCATATATTGAGCGACATCTGTCAGAGTTTGGACGTCGTCCCCCACAGTTGTGAGGATTACGGAGCCGCCGTTGTGAAGCGCACACTCCCCCGCCTCGCACCGCTCCAGGGTCCAGTCCAGGGAAAGGCGCTCACCCCCGGGGGTCGTGAATAGCCGTAGTCTGGACGCTGACGCTATGTTGTTCTTATTACTAATACTCAGGGTGGAAGCGACGCCGTCTATGACCCTGCCCACTGTCCACACCCTGGAGAACACCATGGCAACGCCGCCCGCAGATGTGACTCCACTTTTATTTGTCGTCTTCTCGGCAATGAGAGACTTTCCGGAGCAGTCTCTCGCGAAGATTTGAAGGTAGATTTTTTCCTTATCGGGGATGCCCCTCTGCCCGATGGCCTTCATTTTCAGTTTCATCAAAGCCACTTTATCGGCGGTGGCCTTAGACTTCGGCCGCTGTCGCCCTGCCCCCGGGGGGTCACTCCCCAGGCTGGGTTGAGAGGGTGCGGTGTCGGAGCGGGACTCCAAGATACCTTGGACCAGGGCTGCGGTCTGTTGCATGCGGTCGGGCTTGGTCTGCAGTCGCTGGCAGGCGTGGTCCTGCTGGTGGCGGTGACCCAGACAGAAATGACCCTCGCAGTGCTCACAGCGCACAGGGGTGAGCTCCCGCACACCGCACCCACCAAACCCACAGGGAACGGACGCGGGGACGCCGCGGGATTCCCCACCCCTCCCACCCTCCCCCGGCTCCCCTGCATCGCCAGGCTCAGCGCGACAGGCATGGGAGTCGGGGAGACGGTGCTCCTTGCAAAAGATGAGGTGACATCGATTGCAGGTGAAAGGGAGAAAGTCCAACTGGTGACACTCGTCAAAGCTACAGTGCTGACCAATGTCCAGCTCTGCCATGGTCAGCTTTTCAGAAGAGAAATCACTACAGGGGGAGGCCCACAAATATACTGCTTTTAACTGTGACAACCCTGTGGGGATCAGAAATCATGCACTTAATTTTGTTGAATTAATCATTCAACTTTCGAGGTTTCTGATCATTATCATGTTGCCGTCATCTGTAAATAGAAAAAAATAAATTGTGCATAAAGATAAATATTTATTAGGTTCTTAGTTTCTAAATGCCACTTGAATGTCACATTCTTCTACAACATTACCCATCACACGTATTCTTTAATCATATTATTATCTTAAAATTTCTGGTAGATAACAAAACTTATGCCTACAACCCAGAACCTAAAAGAGTTACTCACATGATATGACATAAGCTAAACATAAGCTGATCATTCCGTCAAGATTACTACAGCTCTTTGATTTTAATGTGGTAACTTATTTAATGATTGTCACCCAACAACCATGATTTGAAGACGAACCATTAGTGGGGTTATTTTATTTTTTAAGGTGGGTGGGGGGGGGAGGGGAGGGTAACACTTAAATCTCATAGAATGAGGGGGGAGGGGTCAATACTCATGTATCATAGACTGTATATACTATACAGGAATGTCTGCAGGTCATATTTAAACATCTGCAAGTCACATTACATCTGAAGTATCAAACTGCAATTCACTGAACAGGCACAGAAACTCCACCGACAGAATGGGGGGGGTGGGGGGTGGACAGCTACAAATGAGTGGATTTACTGTGCCAACATTGTTTTTATTTGTCTACACAGTATCTGAAAGATTATAAAACATATATTGTTTTCAGCTGGTAATTTGTGGTGGGGGATTGTAAAGTTGGTCCACGTTAATATTCATAGAAATGGCCTGACGTCACAATTTTGGTGCGCATGCGTAGTAGGTGAAAATACGGAGCCTCGTTATCGCGCAGGTGAAAACATTGCCACGTGGTTATAAATCTGCATACAAATCTCGTGTTTTGGTGCCTTTTGTACTAGTTTTGTTCCGTGGGTTTGCGTCTGTTTTTCTTTCGTTGTGCTATGTCCTAGAACTACCTGGTGTAGTTAGTGCCAGGTACCCAGAAAACTAAAAGTAGCTGACCTAAAGACCAACGAAGCAACAGAGAAGTGGGTGACCGTCTTCTTGGGATGAAGCCTGTTGTTATGAGTAGACCCTTGCAAAAACTTAGTGCAGAAACAAATTTATGTAGGTCAGAATTCATATTGAAACACCATAATTTCCATTAATCCAATGGATATCGCCATCCCTCATTTGTTGCTGCCAAGTTCTTACCTCCTGCTTGCTGACACATAATTGGAAACGTACCTAATTAAGTGGTCCTAATTAATAAGGCCCAAAACAAATGCATATACCCTGAATTTTGGGGAAAAACATTTTCTGTTGCCCTCAATTTGTGGATAAAAAATATTCTTGTTGAACTTGACAGAAAATTCTCTCCTTAACAAAATGGGGGGGTGGGGGGGTGGAACAGAGTGGCTTGGTTCTCTGATCTCTTTTTTGGGGAGTTGGCACGTTCTCTGATCTCTGATTTTTTGGTTGGCATCTTCTCTGATCTTAGGCAGTATCTTTGATCTTTGATCTCAGATTTTTCTCTGATCTCTGATATTTGATTTTTCCCAAGGTCTGATCTGAGATCTCTGATGTTTGTAGGCCCATATGTTCTATGATCTTAGATTGTTTTCCACTCTCCCCACCCCCCCCCCACCCCCCCCCAAAAAAATAACCTTGCATTGAACTTGGCAGAATTGCTTGAATTTTAGCAAGAATTGAAGAAGTTGCCTTAAACTTGACGGAAAAAAATACTTCCCCTCAATCTTATAACCTTGTGGGGAAAAATAGTTCATCTTTATTTTTTGTGGGGGGGGGGGGGTAGGGGCTTTCATTTGCGTCCTGGTAATGGACTGACGTCACAATTTTTGTGCGCATGCAGACTAAGCGCACTGAGCCTAGTTATGGCGCCCTTGAAAACTTTCCCGCGGATACGTAAGCATAGCGTCTTTCTCAGTGTTTTCTGTCGAATTTGTCCGTGGTTTCACGCCCGTTTTTATTTATTTAACTATGTCCTACGATTTTTTGGAATGCCTGCCTGGTGAGGCTAGTGCCAGGGGGGTGGCTAAAAAGGGTTATATAATGCTCTATAGATCAACAGATTTTTTACCCCTAGCTAACAATAATGCTTGCCATAAATTTGGCAAAAAAATAATTAAATCCTTGACCCGATAGAAAAAAAACTTCCCTTAATTTTTTGGGGTAGGGGTGGGAAAGGGCAGTGGCGGAGTTAGGGGGGGGGTTAGGGGGTTGCAACCCCCCCCCCCCCTTGGGAACCAGAACATACAACATACATGCTAACATACATGTTAAAGTCCCAAGTCTTCAGAGCAACCCCCCCTTTGGGAAACTGAACATACACTGTTTAAGTCGGGTTCTCCAAGCCCAAGCCCCCCCCCCCCGTCACTAGTCTTCAGTGCAGCCCCCTCCCGTCACTAGTCTTCAGTGCAGCCCCCCCCCCCCCCCAACCGGTCGCAAGTTTTCAGAGAGAGAGCAACGCCCCCCTTGGGAACCTGAACATACACTTTTAAACTCGGCTTCTCCGAGCACAACCTCCCATTTTTCAGAGAGAGACCCTCCCCTTGGCAAATTCCTAGATCCGCCCCTGAGGAGGTTTGCTAAACAAAAAAAGGCTACATTAATGTTGCTCCTATATTAGATTAAGACAAATTCTTGCTCTCATATTACAAAAAAAAAATAATATTGCTCCCATTGCAGCGCAAATATTTGTGGCCCAAGGTAGAAATGAGAGCCAAGAAATAACCTCCCCCCCCCCCCCCCCCCCCCCGCGTGGCTGCAGAAATTAGCAAAAGGGGACGGGGGGAAGTCCAATAAAAGCTTGCGACCGAGGGGGAGGGGGCAGCAATACAAAGGGGCGGGGGGTCCACACCTCAGATGGCCTAACTTTTGCATTGAAAAACAGCATTCCTCCTCAAAAAGGGAGGGGAGGTCTTCCCCCCTCCCCCCTGGATCCGCCCACGCCCCCCCCCCTTTGTTTCGTCTTGCATATTGTGGTTGGAGCAACCCCAGACCTTGCACTGCTTCGGTTTGATTTTATTTGCATAGGCAGAGCTATATATATAGGGAAAGTACGGCGTCCGATATGGTTTGTTTTCACCTGCGCTCGGTGCGCCGCCTGGCGAGTATAAAGCGCATGACCGGAAGTCCATTTCTATGAATTGCAGAAAATGTTAGATCTATATGTGGCTACTTAGACGCAGGTCATAACGTAACCGTGACAGGGCTTGGCCATATAAAATAGTACACGGACTCCCAGCCTACAAGTTCATGCGTCTGGTTTGACGTTGTATATCCCAGTTCGGTACCACTCATATTTCTCAGATTCTGGGTTCAATGCGTCTTCCCGGGGATCTACCAAGTTCTGTCTGTTATATGAAGACCGGACAACTACCAGTTTGTTGTGATCACTGGCATCGATTAACGTCTTTCTTCTTTCGCCATCCAGCTTCCGCTAATGTTTTCAAGACAGGAATTTACCGAAAACACTGTAACTTGCCGAAAAACGAAAGGGACAGATCTATATAACTGACACGGTTGGGCCTGTGGTGCAAAGAACTTTGACCCTGTGAGATATTATCAAGAGTCCAATGCATCTAATTGCATCCATTATTAGGTTTCATTCTTATTTTTGCATAAACCACCGCGATTTCAGTGAAATTAACAGTTGCTCACAACTTCTCACATTATAACTTGACCGCTGAGCCTGCCATATAATTGCTATTACCAAGTGTGAGATCAACCCAATGACCCACTGTGCGACTACCTACTCCTAAAACTTTGCGACTCGAGTTGTAACCACTCAAGTGAACAATGATATTCACCGAGGTTCATGGAAGAAATGCATGACATTGGTTTTTCTGTCCAGGCCCAATCCAGGCCCGCATCTCTAGTTGACGTTCTGCGTGACTGGAATCGCAGCAGTGCCAGGGCTTTTTTGATATCTCTTGACCCGGCCCTCTGTGGAAAATTTCTAGGACCTACCCCTGTGTAGAGGGATCAAGAGTCACGAGCTGACCGGGAAAGTTTTGGCACCCGCCATGGCTCGGACTCGACAACCACCGACCTAGAGCTCGCGCTTAATTTCGCCAAAGGGATAATCCCGTGAAGCGTAAATCATTTTGCGTACTATATATACAGGCATTTCTGGAGCGGCGGGGTGGGGGGTTTGGGGGGGGGGTGGCAGTAGTGACATGCACTGTACTTTCGTAACTTCGTTTCATTGGATCATGTGCCACCTTCGGCGTATCAGGCCATGGACAAATGCTGACAAAATTATGCTTACATGCCCAACATTCACTGTAATTCAGAGATGTAATGCACAGTGCCCCGGCGGAGGACACCAAGTGAGCAAAGAGGAATAGCTGAGAGATTGGCATAAACTATCCCCTAAAGAAAACCAGATTAATAGGCAAGGGCGGATCCAGGATTTTGAAACGGAAGGGGCGCTGATACTCTTTGAACAACTTACGACCGGAGATCAACAAAAAAATACGGCGGGGGTGGGGTGTGTAAACAAGGATAAACGATCTGGATCCGATCGTGATATACTTCCCGGAGAGGGACTCGACTACGAAAACCAAGGGGGTATAATAGTGCAGCCAGATAATCCGCCGCTTTCACTCCCGACTTGTTCGGTATTTCGGCTTGTCCGGATAGGTTCGGTGATCTCCGACGCTTTTCGGTACTTTAATTGCGAAATAAATATGGCACTTGCTGTGTGAGATAAAACGATTTGTTCAATTGAAACGTATTCATTCTAAGAAGAAAAGAGAGTCGAAGATCCCTAAGAAATGGGGTTATCACGCAAAGAAGCACTTGAGACACTACAGCTACCTATGGGTAAGTGTTAGTGGGGGTTTCTCGTGACTTTGGAATGTTCTCATTGTAGTTCCAAATGTCCGCTCGATTTCGGAATCTCGAATCCCACGCGGGCTGGGAAAAGGGGTTTCCGCTAAAATTCCGGGTTCCTGTGTTTGAAAGCATTTCGGATGTAATGCTTAATCTAACTTATTTTTGATGAAGCCTTGCCCACTGATACTATGTGGATGTGAATCACTAACTATGCCATGTGATTGTTTCATCTGAGTAACATTTGAATGTCTCTTACAATCTTAGGCTACTTTTAACCACTTTTGAAGTTTTGTTCTGTGATTTGTTGATAAGGCAAAAAGGCAACAGGGAACTTCTCTATGCATGGCAACCCTGCCAACTTCTGATTGCAGCTGTTTTACATTTCATAGTTCTTTAGCTAACATTTAGATTTGAACATTTACTAAGACTTTTGAGGGTAAAAGCCAAAAAGGGAGCTATATGTCAATCTTCGATCTTAGTAACATGGCTGATGGAGATGTAACATAGTCAGCTTCGTTATGGATCCAGTCACATAACTATGTTACATCCCTAAGCAAGCTCTTTTCATTAGCAGAATCCAGCCCGAAATCTGGGCAGCTTTTTCGCCTCGGTTTTTAGCATTGAACTACATATTTACATGAAGTAACCTATTTTTCTATTGATTTGTTAAAAATTTGGGATCTGACGTGGATTGGTGCCATGTTTTGATTAGGGTTCAGGTGTACCAGAAGAAATAAATATTGGTCGTTTACACATTTTTGGTTGAGGAATGTATGGATTTTAGGTCATATCAAACGTCATATTTATTTAATAGTCATTTGTTTCAAATGCTCTGACTTTACCATCTCAGTGGCATTGTTACATTTAAATCTTTCAAAGCACCAACTAAGTAAGAGTTCTTTCAGCGTTTTATTGATGTTTTATTTACATTAAAGACTATCGCACCGGGAAAATGCTGCAAGAAGGGTATGGATCTCAGAATATTTCAAACCAGCGGTAGTGTGGGGGAAGAGAAATTTCCCAACTTCCGTGATTATCATTCTGTTATTATGACTATCAGGCTTGTAGAGATATTATGGATCGTTATCTGGCAAGTTGTTTGTGCAATTCTTAGTTCAACGTGAGGAGTATTTTTAGCTTCAGCTATACGCCAAAGTTACGCTTGTTGTTTTCAGCCTTGCCCCCCCCCCCCCCACCCCCTTTCCCCACCTCATGAACTTGATGCCAACAAATTAAGGGAAGGGGAACCACATCTATGGTTGTTCAGGGATACTATAGGGACGTTTAAAGAAAAGGGCCCCTATGTCAGCCCCAGCTCTCACTAATTTGTAGGCATTAGCGATTTATCAGTTGTATTCCCCTCTCTCAGGAAGGGATGGGTAATTAATGGCTAAGACAAGCATGCACCTTTGGAAACTGTCGTAAAAGTAGCAATTGAATTCCGGCTTCGATGTCAGCTACCTTCATTCCTGTGGGGCGGGGTAGAGGTAGCTAAAGAGCAAATATTTTTCATTAAAATACACCTTCAGAAATAAAATATTTCTAAAAAAAAAGGAAACCCACATTTCATATGTAAACCAACATTAGAAAAGAACATCTGGGAAGTTTAGTTACGGGCAGGCAACCCTTCCTCTATACTATTCTTCACGCCTTTGGACCCTGCGACACGAAGCAGCGATGCATCTGGTTCAGTTACGGCAAGCACACAATTTGTACGTTAGTGCGCACTGCTTCTCGGCAGGAAGTGCAACTGCAAACATGGCAGGGCTTGATTCATTTTGGTTGTTACTGGTGCAAAGCTGTTGTTTCTCGCTCTCCAGAATGCCTGACAACAATTCTAAGGGAGCATTGTACAATGTGTATATTCACTTAAGCGATGTAAAATGTCCTGGATGTTGTCATCGCTTCGCTCTGCTAGTGAGCAGGGTGCGCTTGGAAGGAAGACGCTCTTGGCAGTAGCCAAAGAGGCTTGCTTGCAGGACTAACCAGCTGCAAGCTAGACCAGAGGGCCATAGATTTCTGATCACAGCCTGCTATCAGACAGCAGGAGATATGCTGACAAAGATTGCTGGATTTCTTTAATCTTTGTGCCAAGCTATTCATAAAAGTAGCCTGGACATATATGTGACTTTTCTCTTTGTCTTTGTGACTTTTGTGGAATTCAGAAATCTTTGTCACTATCCTTTGCCTTCAGACAGCAGGCCATGATCAGAAATATATAGCTCCCTGTGGACAATGGGCACAGGGACCAGTGCTCATTGGGCACAGGGACAATGGGCACTGGGCTATATCAACTCTAGCCTAGCTGTAAGTTTCACTGGACCAGAACGCTAGGCTGTGTGGGTTGAGACACAGCTTAGTCTCATTCTATAGTAGAATTGAAGCCTGGAACAACCCCATTTCAGGGTTTTGCTTTCACTGACCCAATCACTGGGTCCCTGAACAGGAGGTAATCAATAAACCAATTAGCATGGCTTATGTGATCATATGACGACTTTGCACATGTGCATTGATCAACTTCCTGTAATAAAGCAATATAGTGGCATGTTGTTGTCCATATTTGCATGATTTGTGCCAATGGGCAATTACCATCATTTCGGGTGTATCAGTCGCACCTGCCGATTTTGAGAACTATTGAGACTTGAGCCTTATAGAAGTCACACCAGTGTATAAGCCGCACCTTCGGTACAAGAATTGCCCAGTGTCAAAGCACTGTGTGCATGACAGTGCAGTTGAAATAATGTTATGTTATGGATGAGATTGATTTGTAAATGCAGACAACATATAAAGCACTGTAATTCGCGATTATTAGTGTGATGAATTATATTATATTTGTGTATCTTACACACTCACTGCCCCCCTCGCTCAGTCTGCTAGTCTGAGCCAAACTGTTTGTTGTCAAAAGCCATAAGAACTGACAGATCTATGTTTCTTTGATGGGTACTCAGGAGCACGGTTTCAGCCTTACCCCATTAACACTGCATGGCTTACAGTCCACCAATAGAGCCGGCGAGTCAATTAGGCATTGTTTATGTAGATGGTCGATGCGTCGCATGGTCAGTAAAGCTGTCTTGAATTTGTAGGCAGGAAGTGGAGTTAGGTGTCAGTCGTCGTTGGCAAGGTGCCCAATTTTGACTTGACTCAGAGTGGCGTGGCATGGCTCTGGAAGCGGCATTCAATAGTGTAACTTGATACAGCTAGCTGCACTAAGTGGGCCAGACAGACACTTGATACCGGGTGGGAACGACAGGGCAGTGGAACCACACCAGAGTTCTTGGTGTCTTCAGCCCGATGGGATTACGATAGGCTGGGACAGTGCATTGGCAACTCCCAAGTAGGGCCTGGGGGGGTTCTTAGACTTGGTTCCTATATAAGTCACACCGGTGTATAAGTTGCACCCCTCGACTATATACCCCTAAGGACAAAACTTATATGCGAGGTGTGACTTATACACCGGAAATCTTATTGAAACTAATCAAGAAAGCTATATTTAAATAATTAAATTTGTCATGTGAAGTAATTTTTTACTATTTTGCATAACCTGAATTTAAATTTACTATTCCACTTTACTGTTTCTGAATAAAAATATGAATAGATATATACATATGTTCACATTTTCATTTATACACAATTACCCTTCACGTTTTTTAATAAGGTAAAATAAATATTTATTGACACTAACAAATTCATTAGCAGTATACTTTTATGTGAATTACTATCTGGGCTTTAAAATCTTGCATATTGAAAAGAGCCAAGACAATCCAAAGGGAGCTTAACTTCTCTGATATGTCATCAGAACGATAAGTGGATAAATGGAACTTTGGATATTGTGGACTATTTTACTCATGATCACTAATATTCCATGTCACTCTTCTTTCTCTCCTTCATTAGCCTGTTTGCTTCCTCTTCTACCAAGGTTTTTTTTTCCCTGCTTTTGAGTCTTCAGAATCCACAATCTCCTGCCAATTACTCAAGCGCAAATTGTGGAACTACTGTCGCGTCTCACCAACCTGGTATCAAGTTTCTGTGTGGCCCACTTAGTCAAAGACAGCAGCTGTATCAAGTAACACCATTGATTGCCGCTTCCTGAAACCGTGCCCCACCACAATCATCAACCTGTATAGACAATCCGTGGGGTGCTACTGAAACTGTGTTCTGAGTGCCCATCATAGAAACACACATCCGTCAATTCTTACACCTTTGATGACAAACATTAGCACAGGAAGAAACTTGCTACCCTAAAACAGTCATTGGTGTGAATGCTGAAGGTGCAATTTATGCACTGGTGCGACTTATATGGCTCAAGCCCAATATTTCTCAAAATTGGTGGGTGTGACTTATACCCTGCAAATTGTAGTTGTCCACAAAATAATATGTGGTTTAAGTACAAAATGGGGGTGTCAAAGCATATACATAATATGCAAAGTACTAAATCTGTATGCCATACTGTATAGTGCATTACAGTACCATAAACTGCCTATTTGAAGCCGCGGCTTATATTAGGAAGTTGGAGGTTCCACTTTCCGAATTTACTTTTACACATAACATATAAATTTCATTATCCATGGAAAGGAGGTAATCGTTGTAGCTGGGTGACCTTCTAGGCAACTTTCTAATGCCATTGTAACAACCAGTAATATATGAAGAATAAACGTATTTGTCTTTGCATATGATTTTAGGAAGGATTGGTTATGGTCATGTGGTATATTATGGTTTAGAATGAGCATGGTTGATGTTACCACTTATTGAAATGACATACCATTATAATGTGTCATTATTTGTGTTTGCCTCAGTTTGATATATGTACATGCAGACTGACTAGTAAAATTTGGTCTCATTTGCAGTTGGTATGGAGTGTAAAATAAACACTTGGACATGTGTGAATGTTAATGAGCATTCATGTTGCCCCTGAGTTGATATCAGGTTCTTGGTCATTTCAGGGGCTGATCTGGATACCATTCGGACCAGTTACAAGCGGATGGCAAGTAACTGGCACCCAGAAATACATAAAACATCGCCAGAATCCATAAAGGTATGTTATCAGAAGGGTTAACTAGGTGTGTATTTGTAACAGTGGAAACATGATTGCAGTCCAGTGTTTGTGATAGCAAAGACGCAAGAGGGGGAGTCACCAGGTTAGTGGTCCGAGATATCTATTTGTGTGGAAGTGCTGTAAAGACAGTCTGCGGAGCCTGATCACCGCAAATCGATCAATCTCGTCCATAAGCCACACATTCCCTTTTTAGTCACTTGGTCAGTTTCTTCTGTAAATGCCTAGCCAATGGAATGTGCCTCTCCCACTTATCGGAGAAAGATACAAAGTTAAAACGGTCACAAGATTTCTGACAAATAGCGAAAATGAAGAATTTGGTGGGTTGTTTGTGATAAAATTCAAGTGAGGTGGGGCGGAAGATATTTCTGTTGTCGGCGATGTGGTTATTGTGTAAACACTAAGATCGGGCTCACGCCCAGCTTGTGTCTAAAGTGCAATACCATGGTTGTTACATAACAAGCTGCGCTTCGGTCTCGATTGTGGTGGTCGCCGCCAATTGTAGTGGTATAGAGAGTCTGATGAGCGCTTAAAACAGCGCCACCAAAGTAAACCAACATAGCTGTAAGTAGTTGGGGCAGTAGACTATATTCATTAATTCTTGTGATGTACGTTATCAGACAGCTGCAAGAATTTTGCGGATTTTGCTTCTGGGACTGTCTTGTATGATATTATTCTTATCTTGTATTTCCTTCGTCTTTTGCAGAAGTTTTTAGAAATCAGCATGGCTTATAGGCGACTTTTGATAGAAAGTGATATAGTGCAAATGTCAATGGTAAGCTATTACATTTTACTCTGGCTAAGAAACAAGATTTTGATATTATTTAACCAATAAGTACCGGTACTACATAAGTTTTATTGCTCGAAACTTTTATTTCATGGCAAAGTTGTCAGGATTAATCTACACTGAACATAAAGAATGAAAGAAGACTAAACACCAAAAATTAATAAGCGGGATTATTAGGTAACCAATGAATTGTGTTATTTATCTATTTCAGGATGATTGCTTAAAACAATACCAACGGATATTTTGTCCAGTCACAAGTGAGTATTGTGGTTTTAATGTTTGGCAGATGTAGTCTGTCTTATAATGGTTATGGGTCCACCAGATCATGGAAAATGTGTATTAATTAAATAACAAAGGGAAGTTGGTGTTTACTTACCGGTAGTTTATGTTGTCTACAGCATGTTCTTTAATAAATAAGTAGCAACCAAGACAATTTTCGCAAATCGTAGTTCCGATAATTCCATTGTTTAGCTTCAATGCATATACAATGAATTTGGGGTATTAATTTGGTCTTTGCACAAGGTCAAGATGGTGTTTCGGAAAACATAAGCTAGACTAACATTTTGTCATCCATGTGAAGGATATTATATTAAGGTGAGAAATATCAATAATTTGATCATGTCTACATTGCATCTTGTCCCACACTTCTTAAAAGTGTAAAAGGTAATGTTAATGGTAAAGATAAAATTGATTTCAAGATGTTTCCCAGACATCAATGAGCCAAATGGCAGACATTGTGAAGTTCTGTATTGTAATCTTTACCTAATCTGGGACAGATGGCTACGACAGCGTGAGCGATGATGATGATGACGACGAAGATGATTACTATGACGAAGAGGATGATGAAGATGATGATATCTCTCACCCCAGCATCTTTAAGAAGTTTTCCATGGCTCACCTTCAACAGAGCATGAAAGGTAGACCTACACTGTGCCTTGAAGCCATCAACCACCAATGTGATTATTAACCATCATCCAGTGTGCTACTGAAGCCATCATTCAGTGTGTTACTGAAGCCATCATTCAGTGTGCTACTGAAGCCATCATTCAGTGTGCTACTGAAGCCATCATTCAGTGTGCTACTGAAGCCATCATTCAGTGTGCTACTGAAGCCATCATTCAGTGTGCTACTGAAGCCATCATTCAGTGTGCTACTGAAGCCATCATCCAGTGTGCTACTGAAGCCATCATTCAGTGTGCTACTGAAGCCATCATTCAGTGTGCTACTGAAGCCATCATTCAGTGTGCTACTGAAGCCATCATTCAGTGTGCTACTGAAGCCATCATTCAGTGTGCTACTGAAGCCATCATTCAGTGTGTTATTGAAGCCATCAGTCAATGTGATCTTGAAACCACCATCTATCATTCAATGTGTAATTAGAGCCATCAGCCATTATTCAGTGTTATTTAAGCCACCAACCACCATCCAATGTGTTATTGAAGCCATCAATCATCATTCAGTGTTATTTAAGCCACCGACCATCATCCAATGTGTTATTGAAGCCATCAACCATCATTCAGTGTTATTTGAGCCACCGACCATCATCCAATGTGTTATGGAAGCCATCAACCATCATTCAGTGTTATTTGCGCCACCAACCATCATGCAGTGTTATTTGAGCCACCAACCATCATCCAATGTGTTATTGAAGCCATCATCCAGTGTCCTTTTGAAGCCCTTATTGCGAAGTTCATGTACTATTTCATCTGTTTATATTCTTGCAGGATTATCACTCACTAGGAAATTAACGGAAGAGGTGAGTTTTGTTCTGTTTGCAATTTACTGCAAATATTGCTTACATGTATGACTAATTTCTGGCTTCAACCGAAAGTTTGCTTATGATAAATGACGTAGATTGCTCTGAGGCCATGTCTCCGGTTTCATCTGAAACGTGAGTTTGCTTAGTTGGTTGGCATCCGTCCGTCTGCGTAAGGCAAAGGATTTGCAGCGTTTATTTCTCTGATTTAAATATGCTGTTTGTTTGTGCAATATTGCACTTTTGTTCTGTAATTGTCTCGTCCTTTGGTCTACACTATTGCTAAGTCTCCTAGAGTGGAAGACTTTTGTAAATATTTTACTGGTAATATGGCGTAGTTTTAACGCTACCGACAGTGTATATTTGCCATTTGTTTGTCATATCCGGAAATGTTATTGTGGTTCGAAAAAGTGCCTCCCAATTAAACAACTTTATATAATCGAAGAATTGATGTCTGTGATAGTTAAAGTGTCGCTTTCTGTTTGCAGGAGAGCGAGCAGAATGCCTCAGATTTAATCAGTGAGGAGGAACGAGAGAGGAGACGTGCTGAGAAGAGGCGAGCAAAGAAAAAGGTATATTTCCTAGCACACGGGGACCCCCTCTAGCTCAAAGGGTAAGCAGGCCGAGCTGCAGATCAACAGGTTTCATCCAACCCAATTTCATACTGGCAGGGTATTATTTTTTTTCTACCGGCCAAGGTTTCCTAATATACAAACAACATGGCGCCGGCCGATCAGGTTTTCGCATTTTGAGCTCGCAATTTATAAGTCAGTAAAAACAGCAGCAGTTTTTCTCATTGTCATATAGCATTGTGAGCGCAATGATTTTCTTCTGGACCTGGTGATCAAAGTGCCCTCCAAAATTTAAGGCGGGTCCCCGGCTAGTACCCTGCATACTGGGATGAATTTGGCGGATTGCAGATGATATGTTATGTTTGTCAATCAAAATAACCATCCAGCATGTTCTGGAGGACTCACACTGACTCAGTTTTGTTGAGTTGCCGTAATCCCGTTGGTTTGTGGGCTGATCTTCATATCCAGTTTGTGATAAATACTATGCGACCCTCAACTTTTGTATGTACTATAGTTAATCACCATAAAACAATTCAATTTTTTTGTTTACGGTGTCGGCGTTAGTTTTTGTAATGCATGTTGTATAAGTTGAGGGTACTCCCCAATCCCATATGCTTTCCCCTATGTTAAGTACTTCGCGCTTTAACCGTTTATTAAGAAGTAAATGCAGAATAGTAGCGATAACAAGATTGTTCGTTGATTGCACTACAATTGCAAGTACTGGTTTACCAACAAAATAATTTGGGTACTTTCTCTTGCAGCGGAGAAGAGAGAAGAAAAGAGAAGAGAAGATACAGGAACAAAAGAAGAAGGTTGGGAATGACGTTGTTTAGCACGTTGGGTGTTGCTGTATTTTAGACGAGAGTCCATATACAATCCGTTGGGGTTGTCGCGTCGGCATTATTGGAAGGGAATTGTGGAACTAGTTTTTTGGCGGCAGTTAAACAAAAAAACAACCCATTGTTGCAGTTACTATATGTAAACCATATTTTGTTCGTTCCACAGTCGATGGGTAGTCACTGCGTCCGTTAACTTGGTGACCTTGGATGGTCGGTTATAGTTTTAGTCCATGCTATGTACTATCCAGGGGCCGTATTCATAATTCCTTCGTGAGTTACTAGCGCTTTTTTTAGTCAAAAAATTAACTTCTTGGGTGACTACTTATGTATTTTGAACCCGATAATCGTTCGACAAATATTCCACTTTGCGCTAAGTCTATTGGCGTGGCCTAAGTGGCGATTATGAATGCGGCCCCAGGAGGTGAAGCCTTTTGAAGGTTCTCATATACCAGCTTACCACAGAATGATGATACATGCTGACGTCTATGCACATGAACCTTGTATTTATCGTCGACTCGTAATATGGATACATCAATCAATATGTGAGTGGATTTGAATCTCGAGGGCTCAACGTGCACGGAGGCCGCCCTAGTGTAGTGGTTTGAGCACAAGACCGCAGATCAATAGGTCCTGGCTTCGAATCCGGCAGGTTCCTTGGCCAAGTTCAGCCCTTGTGTGCCCAAAAGCGGCCATGCGCAGTGCGTCACACAATATATTTTAATGTAGTGTTATGGAATGGCCCTTACATTATGGTTATGTGGAACCACTTCTCGAACATCATTTGGAAGATTTTGTTTCAGATGTTGCATGATGTACGATTTTCACTTCAAGTGTGATCTTTAGGCATCTTGAGGCGTTGTTTTTTTCGCTTTATGGCTCGCTTTAACATACATCTGTTGTTATCACTGCAGGAGGAGGAGCAAAAGAAAAAGGCCACGAAACAAACAAACCCCACACCTGCAGAAGAAAACACAACCAAAAGCAAATCAAAACAGAAAAGGTAGGGATGGTGATATATGTATTACATACGCAGCGGGACGTGGGGGATTCTGGGAAACACCATCCGATGTTAAAGGTGGAGATGTACAATGTTAAAGGTGCAGATGTACAATGTTAAAAGTGCAGATGTACAATGTTAAAGGTGCAGATGTACAATGTTAAAAGTGCAGATGTACAATGTTAAAAGTGCAGATGTACAATGTTAAAGGTGCAGATGTACAATGTAAAGGTGCAGATGTACAATGTTAAAGGTGCAGATGTACAATGTTAAAGGTGCAGATGTACAATGTTAAAAGTGCAGATGTACAATGTTAAAGGTGCAGATGTACAATGTTAAAGGTGCAGATGTACAATGTAAAGGTGCAGATGTACAATGTTAAAGGTGCAGATGTGCAATGTTAAAGGTGCAGATGTACAATGTTAAAAGTGCAGATGTACAATGTTAAAAGTGCAGATGTACAATGTTAAAGGTGCAGATGTACAATGTAAAGGTGCAGATGTACAATGTTAAAGGTGCAGATGTACAATGTTAAAGGTGCAGATGTACAATGTTAAAGGTGCAGATGTACGGTGTTAAAAGTGCAGATGTACAATGTTAAAAGTGCAGATGTACAATGTTAAAGGTGCAGATGTACAATGTAAAGGTGCAGATGTACAATGTAAAGGTGCAGATGTACAATGTTAAAAGTGCAGATGTACAATGTTAAAGGTGCAGATGTACAATGTTAAAGGTGCAGATGTACGGTGTTAAAAGTGCAGATGTACAATGTTAAAAGTGCAGATGTACAATGTTAAAGGTGCAGATGTACAATGTTAAAGGTGCAGATGTACAATGTAAAGGTGCAGATGTACAATGTTAAAGGTGCAGATGTACAATGTTAAAAGTGCAGATGTACAATGTTAAAGGTGCAGATGTACAATGTAAAGGTGCAGATGTACGGTGTTACATGTGCAAATTTACAGTGTAACATGTCCAGATGAATATTTCCCAGAATTCGTTGCGCCAGTCGATATTTTTCATTATTATTTTTTTTTTATTTCTATATAAACTTTATTTAACGACGTTACCGATAACGAATACACATATCAAAGGTCACCTCAAAGGATATGGCGGATATTTGCGAAGTCCCCTATTATGACCTGCAGAGGTTTCAAGCGTCCTACTTTAACCGGAATCCTGGGGGTGGCCCGGTAGCTCTGTGGGCTAGAGCGCGCGCATTGATTGTTCTGGTCACCTAGTTTTGATGAGACATGGCTCCACTCTCCCTTTCTCCTCCCATTGACGCGATATGACCAAAAGTGGTTAAAAGCGTCCTGATTATACAACCAACCAACCAACTCCTCCTCTCTTCCTGCTTGCAGCACCAAGGCCAAGGACTCCTCGGGGTCCGGGGACGACGACGGCTTCGACTGCACGGCTGCCTTCTTCACGCAGGTGGCCAACAAGAAGAAGCGAGCAGGGGGTGGCGGCGACGCCCCCGCCGGCCCTGGGGGTGCCGGTCCCGGGGGGTCGGGCCCCGGGGGTGCGGGGGGCCCCGTCAGGAAGGGCGACGCCAAGACGCAAAACGGAACAGATGACGCTGTGAGCCATTTGTGACCACTAGACTCACCGTAGGATTAACGTTAAAATTAAATCACATTTCTTCTGTCACTTTTAATGCATGGATTCTGTGAAGTCCTCGGTCCATGGACATCCGTGTTGGCAATATTTATTGCTTCAGTTGTCCTCTTTTCGCCTTGACTCACGCGTCTACTTCAGGGTCCCTATTCATAATCCACACGTAGCTTACCCGCGAAAAGTGCATTTTCGTCTTCGCCTCACCAGCTCGTTGTGGTGGTGCTCATGACAAAGAAATCCTTTTCGATATAATCTTAACACTGCCTTAAATGAAATTCGGCCTCTTTGGAGATTACTTATGTATTATGAACCCGAAAATCGCTCGACAACTCTTCCACTTATCGCTAAGTCTATTGGCGTAGCCTAGGTGTGGTTGATGGTCACGGCCCCAGGAATCGTGTGTCGATAGATAAGGGGAATCTAACGTGGAGGCGGGGGCTCCTCTAGCCCAGGTTGTAAGCAGGCGGAGCTGGCGATCAATAGGTTATGGGTTCAAACCCTGATATCTGCATCTGGGGCAAGCTTCATTCAATCCCATTTCGTTGTCTCGGGAGGTTTCTTGGCCCAAGAAAACATTCATTTCCATGTGTATAAACGCGTTCGTTGGGACTTCAACAGCCCCATGCTACCCCTCTCCTCCCCGCCGTCAGCTCAGGCTGGTCGAGTGTGAGTTGAGCAAATCTCACCGATAAAAAAATACTTCGTCTCTCCACTCGACTCGAGACAACGAGTTCAAGTGTCAGTTGAGAAAGACCTGCTACCCCCCCCCCCCCCCCTGCCTCCCACCGCACCCTCCACCCCGACCAGCCACGATTTTTCTTCATCCCGTTATATCAGATAGGCTAGATAGTGTTGAGTTTAGCTAAGTTAAAGAAAAACGGAAGCTATACACTTTGTTTTCTGTATGCCTTGAAGAGATCGGCTTGCTTGCTGGCCCCTTGTCACTTTTTAAGCATGTTGGTACGAGTTCATTTTTTAAATAAACTTCTCTGGGCGAACTGTTGTTACTGCCACTGCTCACCTTGGTCTTAGTCGTGACGCTCACCTTGGTCTTAGTCGTGACCTGTTTGAAGTAAGAGACAACGCTAAAATGGTGTCGGTTTCTGAATTCCACTGAATTCACTGAGCTAAGGCATATTCGAGCAGCGAAAAAAAAACTGCTCAATACGGGCTAGGCGCCTGAAATACACGTCATCAGAGGGAGTTCGAAGTGGCATCTGAGCGAGTTCGAAGTGGCATCTGAGAGAGTTCGAAGTGACATCAGAGAGATTAAACCAGGTCGTCAGAAATATACCACTTTCGCCCCGGTACCACCTGCCCCCCCTCCCCCGGCACCACTTACCCCCCCCCGGCACCACTTACCCCCGGCACCACTTACCTCCCCCCCCCGGCACCACTTACCCCCCCCCCCGGCACCACTTACCCCCCCGGCACCACTTGGGACAGTCGCCGGGGGACTGTCATGCCAAATGAACAGATATTACATGTAACTTGTCTTGCCCGAGATATATATGTACTTTTATGCTCTCCTGCTTAATTAGGGGGTTATTGTAATAAATATCGAGTAACTTTATTATAGCAGTGAGTCAAACCATTCCCACCAGCCTTGGCTAGAGGGTCACCCATTTTAGCTGAAGAGGTGGATCGTCGTTGCAGTATTTTAAGATTAATTTATGG
>OZ025262.1:11297150-11352150 GCA_964019135.1 Arenicola marina
TGGCCAACAGTGGCCACTACCAAGCCGCTATCGACCTATTTACAGAAGCCATCAAACTAGACTCAACTGATTTTAGGTGAGTGAAAGCTAAGTAAGGGCCGCCCTGATAGCTCAGTAGGTTAGAGCGCTCACATTGAGTGCTCTAGCCACCTGAGAGCCTAACGGCACGAGGATCGGTGGTTCGCGCCCCGCTGTGGCCATGTCTGTCTGGTCGCAGGATAAAGATCCCATGTCCTTCTTCGCAAAGATTAGGGGGTTACCCCCGGGTTTTCGGGGGAACAATTTCTCATCTTCGATTATTGTCTTGTGATGTGTATTAATTAATTAGTTATCTGTAAACATGGATTAAACTTCAATCGACTTGCTCTATATATGTTTTGCATGTGGTATTACTGCTTATGTTGGATATATTTTGGCAATAACCGATGATACGTCTTTTGATAGCTCTTTTCTTCACTTCTTATTTTCAGATTCTTTGGGAATCGATCGTACTGCTTCGACAGAATGCAATTATATGAAAAGTAAGTACTGGTGTCAAGTATACAATGCTCTCACATTGCTACTGGACATAGGCTTAGCTGATTTCTCCGCTTCCAGTGGGTGACTGTACAGCTTCTAGCGACGCCACAATATAAAAGCATCAGCGCCGCATAGTCGGAGATTGGCTCTTCACGATACTCGAGCGAAAAACTCCCATCTCTGGGCATCCCTCTATTATACGACTCCTTCAGTTATACGGTCTTTTCGAGCTGGCAGAAACAGAAGTCACATAACGCAGGGACCACTGTATACACATCTTATCACATTTCTTCACATGCAGAGAATTTGAAAGTACAGCCGCAGCATTTATTTTCTGTGTAAATATTTATGATTTTGCATAATCTTGTCTTTGTAACCTAATTGTGGTTAACGTGAGAAAGAAACCATGGTAATAATATCGTGGTTTCTGTGTAGTTTCCCCGTATTTTCGGTGACCATGCTGACCGTCGGATGCTTCAGTGACAAACTGTACTGTACCCATGGACCCATGACCCCTTTAGTACAATCACTATTCAATGCTATATTATCTTTGCAGAGCACTTAAAGATGCAGAAAAGGCCATAATTTTAGAGCCAAAGTGGCCTAAAGGCTACTTTAGAAAAGGCAGAGCTTTAGCGGGACTAAAAGTAAGTGTTCTGTTTTACTGAGATTAATGTTTTGTTTTTTTGTTTTTTACTTTCGTATAATTAATTAATTAATACCTGTCTTACTTTATTTTATGTTTCGAAATTTGATGAACCTCTTATCTGTTATCTATTTTAAACGTCACTTACCTACAATTGCCCCTGATTAACGACAAACAAACCTCCTTTTATAGCTTTGTCCAGACGCTGAGCAAGCTTTTTCCCAGGTCTTAAATATGGACAAGAATTGTGAAGATGCCATGCAGGAGCTCGTGCGAGTGCGGACATATCAGCTGACGGTGAGGGCTGCGGGGTGGTGGAGGGGGGAGGGGTCTTTAGGAGGCTATCCAAAATCACATGCCCTCAGTATTATAACCATAGCTCATTAATATTAATATCATCATTTGCATATATCTTTTTACTATGGGCCGAAGGCCAGGAGTACGAAATAAACCATTACTTTTCCTTACTTCTTGAGCGATTAAACTACAAACAAGAAAGGAAAGGAAGTTGGATGTTGCCTTAATCATGTCTTTAGGTCCTATTAACAATGTTTTGTCCTCATTTGGTTTCAGGAGATGGGGTTCTCACGTCAACAGGCGGAACAGGCACTTAAACAGAACGAGACTGTACAGCAGGCCTTGGACTCCTTACTGGCTGGAGGTGGTAAGTCATGAGGCTCATGATGACCTTGCAAGAATCACCCGATTCTGCAATCTGCTGGGAGTGGGTTGGCGGGGAGTGGCGCATACTAAAAAACCTAATACCCTTCATACAGCTGAGGGTGGGTGGGGGTGAGGGGGGGGGGAGTAATCAAGGCCCGGTATTTTGGACATCGGGCCCCGTATCATGGATCTCTGTTATGTTGATCCGGTACTGTGGAGTGCTATCCAGATCCAATGACTGTCAGTCTGGCATCACCTGTGATAAGCGCTGATGTGCCTGGCATGGGGAGCTCCCCCCCGTAGCTCAGTTGGTAAGCGGGCTGAGCTGCGGATCAACAGGTCGTTGGTTCGAACCCTGGCACCAGCAGCTGGGGCAGATTTCATCCGACCTGATTCCATCGTGCCGGGAGGTTTCTTGGCTCCATTTTACCCTTCCATGTTCACAAAAGCGTCCTAAAACACCACCGTATCATTTCTTGCTGGCGTGTGGTGGATTGTGTAGCTGATCTTTAAATGACGGTGACAAGTTCATATGTATGCCCTATTTACCGCAAAGTGGGGGCATCTGAAGAACAAATACGATTGATTTGAATGAATATATTGATATTGACACCTCTTGTATATCCAAGAACGGTCATACAATTACCGGACCTTAACGTCTCAAAAACGATCATTTTGTTCATTTTGTTCTTTTGATAAGTTTCAGAAAACTCTTTGGCCGGCGAGGTTTACGTTTCGGATGAGGAGGATTACGGTACTCTGATGGGGACCCAGCCTTTAGTGACGCCCGCCGTGACGTCACCCGTCGTGGGTGGTCCGTCCGTGACCGAGTCCGCAGTCACACCCAGCCTTGTGGCCAGCGATCTACCCAGGCCTGGCAAGTCAAATGACCGCAAAATGGAGTGGGTGCTGCTTTCTCAATTCTATATACATGTATATATATATATATAGGTACTTAATTCTAAGTAAATTATTATTATTGTATATTATATTATTAATATTATATATTATTCTAGTAATATTATATTATTAATATTATATATATTATACTTAGTATTCTACATTATGTCTTATACATATTACATCTTTTTCCTAATATTATATATTTTACACTATCGTTCTATTTGATGTATTTATATATAAATATATAATATTAATTACCGTTGGTACCAGCTCGTTTCAAAGATATCGACCCCTGATGATAGGTAACATAGGAATTTTATAGTTTTAGTGTGTCCCTAAATGTTTTTGCCATACCCGCATTTTAATAGGTGATTGTTAGTGACTTCGTAGTTTGTATTGTTATACAGTCCATCCCATTTCTCCTTCACAGTCCTGCAAATCCGGAAGGTCTAACAGCTCTCTGGGTTGGAAATGTTTTGCCTACTGTCACGGAAAAAATGCTTCTGCAAATGTTTTCAAAGTGAGTACAAAGCAAAACAGTGGAGAGCCTGTGCCTATGTTCAAATATAGCCATAGGATAGGGAGTATGGTGTAGGTTGTTATACCGGTATATGTGTTTTTAACTTATCTCGGGTATGTACGAATAAAACATTCCTAAGTAAGTACTAAATGTGTCTTCTCTCACAATCTCTGCAGTGGCAGATTAGTTTACATAAAGCACTTAAGCCTTATTATTATCACCCTCTGCCCATCTATCTGTCGCTGTCTCTGTGAAGATATATTCCCATCAGTCTTGTGTACCCCCCACCCCCTAAACTAGCACACAGACACCCGAATAGATGTAGTCTATTCTGTCCCTTTTTTTTTTTTTTCAGACAAGGCCAGGTGACCAGTGTACGGTTACTGCCGGAAAAATACTGTGCTTTTATCAACTATAAAACAAAAGAGGCTGCAGGAAAAGCCATGCAGATTCTGCAGGTAGGTTAGGCGGGGACACGTCCTGTGCATACCCCACGGCCTCATAGAATAATATGCCAGCATATCCGCCATCTGGATGCAAATATAGTTAGTTTAATTGTGTAAATCAAATGCTGTGTGATTATGTCCTCTTAAATGTTGCGTAAAGAGCAAAATGATATATTACCCAGAATGCGGAATACATGCAGTGGCGCCTTACAGCGGAATATTATGAAAGCCTGTAGTCACTGGGTCTGAGCTGAGCTGTCATGTCGCAGTCAAAATATGCAAGATGTAGTTGAAGCAATAGTAAATCTGTAATAAATCTGTAAGAAAGACCGTGAACCTTTCAAAAGCTCAGCTGTGCGGCGTAAACTTTTACTTTGCTGCCGACATAAATAATGGCGGCGTAACGACATTGATAAGTTACATATCTGGTTTATATATTGCTGGAATATTGGTTTTGACTGGCAATGATGTGTAACATAGTAGACCTAGCTTTCTCTGTCGTGAAAAATTATTCGAAATTGACATTTAACCGATAAATTTTTGACAATTTTATCTTTTTATCCAAAGGTTGAGGTATGGGGTGTCTCCGTGGTCAGTTGAGGGTTCGAACCACATTTGCCAAGATACATAACCCGCCGTGGTAACACTGACTCCGCGTTCAGCGATACACATATGTTATAAAGTTAAAACTCTCTTTTCTTTTTGAACGACAGGGGGCGGAGTGTGACGGGCAGAGACTGCGCATCAAGTTCCCCGACAACCCTATATGCAACACTAATAACAATGTCGTATTGAGAAAGAGTTCGAATCCGCCGACAACCACAAAACCGAGGTTAGTATTGCGTTAGTAGCGAGGTGTATGGACAAATGTATAATCTATGTATGTTATGTGTACGGCCAGGTGTATAAGATATGTAAATTATATGTATGGACAGATGTATAAGATATGTAAATTATATGTATGGACAGTGTATAAGATATGTATATTATATGTATGGACAGGTGTATAATTTATGTAAATTATGTATATAGGCAGTTGTGTAATTAAGTGAAAATCATTAATGTACGCTGTGTGTACGCAGTATGAACGTCCAAATGTAATGTATTTACACTCACAAGTATTACATATTTTGTTATGTATACATACAGGTGTATTTTGTGTGTACGAATGGACTGTATGTATGTATGTACATGTTTATTATGTAGCCTGAAAAGCTGGACAAAACGGCTGTACACAGGCGGCCCATTATGTTTGCGATAGGGCCCGTGGACAGTGTTAGGTGATTGGTCCCAGATAGATTCCATTGTTCGGCCCTCTTTCTCCCTCAGTGAGTTTTCTCTCGGTCACTTTGTGTACTTATAATACCCCCGCCAAGCTACCCAATTACTTGAAGTTTGTGTGTTTTGACAGCCGAGTGTAGCGATGTCAAAGGGCCTGAAGTGTTTCATAATGACGTCTTAGACATCTTAGACGTCTTAGACATCTTAGACGTCTTAGACATCTTAGACGTCTTAGACATCTTAGACGTCTTAGACATCTTAGACGTCTTAGACATCTTAGACGTCTTAGTCGTGGTCCGGTGACGTTATCGTGGTCTTCATGACGTTATCGTATTATCGATGACGTAATTTTAGTCTGGATGACGCCATTCTGGTCTGGACGACGTCATTTTGGTATCGATGACGTAGACGTATTGTTGATGACATAATCGATGTCTGGATGACGTCATTGTGGTCTTGATGACGTCATTGTGGTCTGGATGACGTCATTGTGGTCTGGATGACGTAATTGTGGTCTGGATGACGTCATTGCGGTATCGAGGACGTCATTGTGGTATGGATGACGTCATGGTGGTCATTGTCGAGGAGGTCGTCTTGGTATCGATGGGATTATTGTGATATCGACCGCCTAACCCTGGTTCCTATGACATGGTGTCGATTGTATTCTAGCTAGGCTCTAGTATCCACCATATGATGTTGCAGGGTATTGGCTCATTGCGTCATTCTTGTTGGTATGTAGATTGACTGAAGTCTTCCAGCGGAAGCGTCACCGGTTACGTGTTGCTATGACAACGACGTTTTTTTTTCTTTCTCTCCCCGTAGACGCCAACATAAATCGAGGGTTCCTTAATTTTGCGGCGTTTGACTCAAAAGCTACAACTTGACAATTCGCTGCTCAAAGGTTTGGCTTTATGTCGAATTAAGAATTTAGAATTTTTCCTGGGGGTGTTTGGTGTTAGAATAGTTGTAGAAAACGACTTAAACGTATTTGAGTAGTTGTTTCGGCGCAACATTAGTATGTATAATATGTAAATTGTCATTTGATGTACCTGCCGATGGAAACAAAATTGTGAATATAAATTCGATGTAAACCTAAACGTCTAAATGTCAAAAATAATCTTTTAATTTTTGTCGCTTGGTAGATTTCTATTATTTGCTCTTTACTTGCGGGATTGTTTAGATTTTTAAGCGGCTAGTTACGTTAAAACGTTTTGGGTATTTTTTTTTTTTTTTACATTTGGCTTCTTAAGTGTACTACTGGCTTTGCTTCTTAATTTTACCTTGACTCGCGAATCGTCGTTGTGATGAGTTCTCTGGTGCTTTCCTTTACCTCTCGTCATTCCTGAAGTCGGGGAATGATTGTCTGTCACCATAGACATCTGCCATAGTCAATACCGCCCAGGTGTAAATGTGCCTCGAGTGTGTTCATTTCTGTATTCCTATTAGGCTGTATTCTTATTAAGAAGTATCACTTTTCTTTTCTTTTCTTCAACGATAATTTTGTTTCTCTTTTTTTTTGGCGACATTTCAGGTCTTTTAGGCGGCATTTTTTGCTGAAGCCCGGATGTTGTTGCCGTTGCGTATTTTCCGTTGTTGTTTGAGCGGCGTCGTCTGTTTGTATTTTATTGTATTGTATTGACCCGTTGTTTGCTGCATTGTATTTAATGGAACCATGTTTTCTCACCCCCACCCACCCTACCCCCACCTCTGCCGCTGTTCCGCCTTCCCCATGCTGTGATGATGAGAGCAGTTCCAACCCCAGTAATCACGTGACTGGCCAGTTATCGCCCCGGGCCGTGGCGGCGGGAAAGAAGGCGAGCGGGCAGGTGGCTCCCCTAGCGGCGGCGGCGGCGGCGGCGGGAAGTAAAGCGAGTGGCCCGGTGTCGCCCCCGGCGGCGGCATCTGGCAACAAGCTGAGCGGGCCGGTCAACGGGGACGAGTGCTACTTCTGGCGGACCACGGGTTGCCGCTTCGAACAGGGGTGTAAGCATAAGCACGTGCCCGAGCACAGGGGGGTCGACAAGAAGCCCTGGCAGAAGACCAAATGAGGCAGGACACCAACCAGCGCCAATGAGCCCAACCCAGCCAGGCCTGCCCAGCCCTGCCCTGCCTAGCCAAGCCCTGCGCAGCCCAGCCCAGCGCCCCTTAGCCCGACCCAGCCTAGCCCAGCACTACCCAGCCAAAGGCCTGCCCAGACCAGCCCAGCCCAGCCCAGCCCAGCCCAGCCCAACCAAAGGACTGCCCAGACCAGCCCAGTCCAGGACAACCCCGCCAGCCCAGCCCAGCCAGCCCAGCCAGCCCAGGCCAGCCCACCCAGCCCACCCAGCCCACCCAGCCCAGCCCACCCAGCCCAGCCCAGCCCAGCCCAGCCCAGCCCAGCCCAGCCCAGCCCAGCCCAGCCCAGCCCAGCCCAGCCCAGCCCAGTCCAGGACAACCCCGCCAGCCCAGCCCAGCCAGCCCAGCCAGCCCACCCAGCCCAGCCCAGCCAGCCCAGCTCAGCCCAGCCCAGCCTGGTATCCCGGACAACAGGCCCACCAAGACTTGGGAAGGCTATACACTGTCCGACTAGCACTCCCACGACAAACAACCCGCGATGGTAAAAGGAAAAGCCCGTGTTGAACTTTCTACAGCTCTGGTTATTGTTACCCCTGGGTCGTCACCCCTCTAAGCCTCCCCCCAAGCCTCACCGCCTCCTCTAAAGCCAGGCGGTTCCCTGAGCGGTTTCAATACTCAATGCAATATTGCAGAAAAAAAATAATCCCATCCGCGACGTCCATTGCTGGTCTATGACGTCACTCACTGGCCGATTACGTCATTTGCTGATCGTCAAGGCGCGCTTACCTAACGAATGACGTCATTCGCCCGTATATGACGTCATGGATGATCTATGACGGTGTGTATTGTTTGATGATCTTTTGAAGATTGATGATGACGTCATTGACAATTGATAATGACGTCATTGGCTATTTGTTGACGTCAAATAGATGTGGAAGCACTGTCTATAACAGCGCACGAGAACCTGTTGTCACGGTGTCTCTTTTATGGCCACCAAATGGCGTTGTTCGAAGCGCCTTCATCGCCCGTTTTGACCTCTTGTAAGATGTGTAAATGTTCTCGCCGTCTGTGGTTGCCTGGTGACACCTGCTGCTGGTTCTTCCCCTGGTGTAGCCGGAGTCACAAGGAGACTGTTCTGTGACGTCACACGCGTACCTAGCCTATTGAGACGCGAGACCCGTTAGCGTAATAATCGATGGGCCAAGGTATCTCAAAGGTATCCAGAGAGAGAGGGAGAGATAAAGTCACCCCCCACTCCTAGTCCTTGCTAAGCTGTCCCAACTTGCCCCCCCCCCCACCCCCGACGCTCGCTTACCGCGATACCACCGTCCTCTGGTATCCAGAGATCTCTTGTACGACCTGCCCCCCATCCCCCGCCCCCCATCCCCTCTCATTTGTCCCGAGTCGTCGTCGGCCGCCGAGGCTTGCATGTCCCACCGGCCACCTATACCCAGATCTCCTCTGTCACAGCGGGTGGGTTGGCTCCTCATACTTCCGTATTTTATTTAACACGTCGCGGGCTGAGGCGGATAACGCTGTCTTCGCCGCACCGCCCAGGATTCTACGAAAAGAGTGGAAAATTTGGGAGGGTGGGGGCTGGGTGGTGGGGAGGGGGGGGGCTGGGTTGTGTAAGGGTACATATGATACATAGCGGTGTAACATGACGTATAACAGATTGTAGCGTAGGTAAGGGGCAAACTTCGTCGGCGTCATAAGTCATGCGCTGCTGGGCGTCAGGCATGAGAGGGTTAATGGTAATATAAGAAATCCCGTGGAATCAGGCAAATGAGCGCAACCCGGAGAAGCGTTGAAAACAAATTACTAACATTAAGAGATGTATTAAGAAAGCCTCACCTTAGCTATAGCATCAAGAACCTGGCCCCTTTTGGATTCACGTCAACTTTAGTTTTAACCCTATTATTATTTTGTCTTATGTCTCTATTTTCTACTATTCTAAGTTAGGGTAATCCCGTGGTGGGGTAGGTAGCGCGTTCGATCATTGCCGAGTGGCGCTGTGCTGGGCCAGCCTAAGCGGTCTGTGCAGGGATCGAATCCCACCGGTGCTTATATCTTTGTTTGTACGGAATAGAAAACAGCTTCGCGAGGAGTAGTCCCGAAGACATAGCTCCTCCCTACCTTGTCCTGCGTAAAGCAACCGTATCCCAAATTATTGTCTGGTGTCACTCGCAGGCCTGTTTGGGGATCTCGTAGACGGCTGCGTGAGCATATAGGGCAAAATACACGAAATCACCCTTCTATCTTTTTTTTCCACGTGCATAAGAATTCCTGTAAAAGTATGTCCTATCCGAAGGATATCCCAGTAAGATAGCTTTGGTGTTCCATATGGTAGGAAGTCCCCGTCGTTGTTGAGTCATGAGTTCTAGCGTCACAGAATGGTTGTAAACCCGAGTTGTGTTCCCGAGCTGCGTATTAAATCTCTGGATCTGATCCAGAGACTCGACCGCTCATCTCTGGCGTCTCCCATTGTACTTTCGATCTCATTTCGTCAGGACTTGTGATGCGGTGCCGCTGAAAGGTCCGGTCGGGGTTTTTCTTCTGCTGTGGCGGATTTCGCGAACGCAGTTTTGCCGCCTGCGGGGCTTAGTCGGCTGAAGTTACTATGTAAATGGTGGGCGATTTTAGCCGACTAAGCCCCGTAGCCGGCTAAACTATGGACGCGAAATAGGCCACTGATCTGCCGGGGATCGGGCTTTGAGTGATTTGTGATTGAAACGAAATCCCTCGGAAAGATATTGATGATGATAAATCACAAATACGGTCCTAAGTGTAGCCTAAGTGGAGCGATACTTCTCAAGTGGGAGATACACAGGTGTATTTCTTGAAGTGTAAATGTGAGAACTATGCAACATTGGCTTGGGGATGTGACTACTTGAGTGGTGGCGTGGCTGTATGGTGTGTGTTGACGCACGATGACACTGCAGTGTTCGCTTATCCCCACCAAAGCATTTATTAACCCAGAAGTGATTTTAGATGTCTTTGACATTAATCAGTGATTTTGGTAGTTTGGTAATTTTGGTAGTTGGTCACACTAGTGATCCAAATGGTGATTACGTTTTCTCACAAATGATGAGTGGTTAATTTTTTAAAATCTGGACAGCGTAATAAATCAGATCAGATTTTCAGAATAAAAACTGTTTTACGTAATGATCAAGCCTTCGGTCTTACTGTAGCTAAGCTGCCCACGTTCACTGCCTATGCCGCATAAATCTAATTATCTCCTGACAAATGTCGTGTGAACCTTATGGAGTAATCGCGGTACCCACGATGGACTCTTTATTTTTTTTGTATCTCCCAATAACTGAGCCCAGTGTGTTCTAAGCTGGAGTACATTTTCTGGATAGGGAGCCTGTATACAACCCAATGGTCACTCGTAACGATCATAGTGAAACTAGTTTTCCTTTCTCACTCCCCCAAAAATGCATTTAGTCTTTCGTGACATCACTTCCGGGTCGCTGATCCTCCGGAGGTCTAGGTCTCGCAGGTGTTTTTTTTTAGGATTAAGAACGCCCTATGAGATAATGTTGTGTGGCCAACCGAAACGCTAACGAAAACCTGGTTAGCGTGCATGCCATGTGAATAGGTTTACGTGGAGCGCAGTTTCATTTTGTCATCGATTACGATCCATTCATTGAGTACTTTTTGTAAGCTGAACATTCATTAAAGGGAGCTTGTATCAGCCATTGTCGTCAGCCTATTTTGATATACAATAAAACGATAAGCATCAGTGTGTTTCTGTTGTTGTGTTAGGAGAAAGCACGAGCAAGTGTGGATTTTGAACAACAATTTTGGAGTGTTTTACTTGAAACTTATTAGGAGAACCACGAATTGAGTTATTCTGTTATCCCGGTCCCAGTAGGTACGGAATGGTCGTCGAGATCCCTAACCATGTGGGCACGGAATTGCCGAGATCCCGGTAGTATTGTGTACGGAATGGGCCTTTGGTGATACGTCGTGGGTACGGAAAGGCCGTCTAGACAGTACTAGTGGGTACGAAATGGTATGGATCACGGTAGCAGTGGGTACGGAATGGTCTGGATCACGGTAGTAGTGGACACGGAATGCGCTGGATCCCGGTAGTAGTGGGTACAAAATGGTCTGGATCATGGTAGTAGTGGGTACGGAATTATCTTGATCACGGTAGTAGTGGGTACGAAATGGTCTGGATCACGGTAGTGGTGCGTACGGAATGGTCTGGATCACGGTTTTCGTGCGTACGGAATGGTCTGTAGCGTGGTATTAGTGGGTACGGAATGGTCTGGATCATGGTAGTAGTGGTTACGGAATGGTCTTGATCCCGGTAGTAGTGGGTACGGAATGGTCTGGATCACTGTAGTAGTGGGTATGGAAGGGGCTGGATCCCGGTAGTAGTGGGTACGAAATGGTCTGGATTACGGTAGTAGTGGGTACGGAATGGTCTGGATCATGGTAATGGTGGGTACAAAATGGTCTGGATCACGGTAGTAGTGGGTACGGAAAGGTCTGGATCATGGCAGTAGTGGGTACGGAATGGTCTGGATCACGGTAGTAGTGGGTACGGAATAGTCTGGTTCACGGTAGTAGTGGGTGCGGAATGGTCTGGATCACGGTTGTAGTGGGAACGGAATGGTCTGGATCATAGTAATGGTGGGTACAGAATGGTCTGGATCACGGTAGTAGTGGGTACGGAAAGGTCTGGATCATGGTAGTAGTGGGTACGGAATGGTCTGGATCACGGTAGTAGTGGGTACGGAATAGTCTGGATCACGGTAGTAGTGGGTGCGGAATGGTCTGGATCACGGTTGTAGTGGGAACGGAAATGGCATTTACCGGTCGTTCTGCCAGGTCAGAGCGAGCCATTGTCTGAGCATAGCTTACGCACAACTCACGCCTACCATTTACTCAAACAATCTATTTCCTTGGCTGTTGATTCTTTGGCCCCAGGCCCGAGAGAACGCCGAAAAGTGCACACCCCGAACTGACGGGATTCTTCGATCCCGCGACCTTTCGCACCCGGGGCGAACACCAAACGCCTGCGGCCAAAGGGAATCACAATGTTAACATATAAGATGGACCCATTTACCCACCATTGCCACCACCGGAATTAGAGAGGGGTTGGTCACCCTATGGAGACTGATATGTGATCGTTTACATTTACACCTGCAGTACGATCGGTCGCGGTGGAGAGTGCGCACAGGGGCTTATTTTAAGGGGTCTGGGCCCGTATTTGGCGAGGGCCAAATATTTCGCCCCGCTCCACGCTAATGTCCTATTCTAGGGCGAAATATTTTGCCCCTGGAGTTTCGAACTTACGGGCCCTGGAAGGGGTAAATTATGGGCCGCCGTGACCGCCAAAAAATACAAACACGCAATGACTTAATGAAAGTTCAAATCAAGCAGACAACAATCACCAACCCAAACATACTATTTCGGCATCAAGTATGGTAACTTCAAATGAAACAGACATCATTTACCAATCCATGTGTACAATAAAGTAACGGACGAGTCAACGATGAATTGGAGAGGTAAGACTACATGTCGTCTAATCTACTTCCATTTGAACAATGATCGAATTGCCAATCCATCGAAGCTACTTTCGAACCAACGAGGGAAAACCATATCCAACAATACACTTCCCAAACCATTTCACGTTAACCCAAGTCATACAGTCATCGCATGCCACACAAAGTAGTCAAACGCCGAATGAATGAGCGACGCGCAAACCATAACGTCGTTTTCCAAGCGAACACCTTTTACCAAACCAGACGATCAAACTCTAAGCGAAACAAGCTAACTTCGAATAGACAACAGAGGGCGCTGCGAGCTGCGGGTATTCTTGGGCATATTTGAACAATTCGACATCGACCCCCGAATTCCGACACAGAAGAAGACATAAAAAAAGCGACATCGATACAATTTTTTTTTTAAACGACACTGAACGTCCTGGGGGGGAGGGGGGGCATGGCGATAGGTTTGGGCCTCTTGGTACAACCAAAGTTGAGGTGGAGCGGTTCTCTCTTCAATAAATAAGAATAGACATTATTTATGATGAGGATTGGCTGGGAGGTGGGGATGCAGAGTCGGGGGATGGGGGCGCGGGGGGGGGGGGGCAGATGATCGTATGTGCCCCTACCCTTACATGTACCGGCGACGACCCCAGTCCCATAGATATGGATTCAGGCACCTGAAGCAAGTAAAAGATTTTTAAACGCCTTAAATCGTGTAAAACTATGCCTCTAACCCATAATAAATCGCGTTAATCATGTTGTCAACATATGCGATTGGAATTGAAGCAGATATTCGATATTGAAGCCGACATGTATATGGGCTTCACAATGCGGTCGCTTCCTTCCGATGGTTGTGTTTTGGATTCGATCGCAATTAAAAACAAGAACACACCCCAACCTCCACCAACTCATACGCCAGATAGCTAACTAGGCTGCCACATATGTGTTCAATGTTGTAAATATATTTGCCCCCCCCCCCCCCCACCCCTACCCCATATGTGCCGCGAGGAAGCGCAGTTTGCTCCAGCCGTTGTGAAAAGAGACACGCAAAACCATTTGCTCTGACAGCTAGGTAGGGCGCAGTTACCGCTCAGCATGTCTGACGGGGATCAATGCACGGTGTTCCTGAAACATCAACTTGCGCCTATTTATGACCCAGGTGTGTGGTACGCAGTGTGACACGTAGCCTCTCCCTTGGCTACCTGTGGATTTAGCAATAATATATAAACAAAAAAGAAGATGAGACTAATACACGTAACATGTACATACACGTCATCTTGACGTCGCATAAATAAAAACCAAACGCCGCTGGTAACATTAAACGCTTTATTAAAGGAAGTGTAATCCATTGATAAATAGGTTTTCCGCAAAACTGTGTCCAAACTGTCGATGAATTTACACCTGAGTCATTGAGCGAAGAGATAAATCATAATATTTGCATAATAAACAGCGATTTATATTGGCCAGGTCCCAGCACATGTAGGCTACATACATATATCACATGCCGAAGGTTTTACATTTAGTTCGAAAACGCCAAAAAATGGCCAGCTTGCCTGTCTAGCAACCGGTAATGATCAACTGAAAGGCGTACATATGTTGCCATCGACTTATAAAAAGTGTCATGACAAATCCATATAAAAGCTGTTCTTGTCTTAAGCACAGCTTTAACCGATGTTCAGTTTTATGCATTGATGGGAAGCCCATCCTTACGTCTACCGGTCAAATAAACTGTATAAAAGCCCGGATAAAGGCCACGAAACCTCAACCACTTCTCCTGGAGATTGGAAGATGTTGCTCTCAGCTTTAATCCTTGGCGTTCTCATACACGGCGGTCTCGCTGGTAAGTTCATTAATTGGCATATCGACTTAAGCATAATTGAGCGTTATATATATACGTGTACACCAGTGCTTAAAACGTATTTGTGCAAATGGTCATTACACATATAACTTATTAATACGTTAACCGAGCTTGGTATAGAATCATTTGTGTATGCTAAAAAATGCATTCTGCTACAAGTTCCGCTTTTACTTTCTTTGGGTGTAGTGGGCGAGACATGCACAGACGTCATTGTCACTGGTGACAGCGCCGACGCCTCGTGTACCTGCACATGTGTCTGTGACGTAGGTAAGCGAATGATACTAAATAACACATGTGTCTCTGACGTAGGTAAGTGCATAATACTAAATAACACATGAACACATGTGTCAGTGATGTAGATAAGTAAATGATACTAAATAACACATATGTCAGTGACGTAGGTAAGTAAATGATACTAAATAACAAATATGTATGTGATGTAGGTAAATGAATGATACTAGACAACACATGTGTCTGACGTATGTAAGTGAATGACACTAAATAACACATGTGTCTGTGACGTATGTAAGTGAATGATACTAAATAACACATGCGTTTGTAACGTAGGTAAGTGAATGATACTAAATAACACATGTGTGTGTGACGTAGGTAAGTGAATGATACTAAATAACACATGTGTATGTGACGTATGTAAGTGAATGATACTAAATAACACATGTGTCTGTAACGTAGCTTAGCGAATGATACTAAATAACAAATGTGTCTGTAACGTAGGTAAGTGAATGTTATTAAATAACACATGTGTATGTTACATAGGTAAGTGAATGATACTAAATAACACATGTGTCTGTAACGTCGGTAAGTGAATGCTATGAAATAACACATGTGTATGTGACGTATGGAAGTGAATGACACTAAATAACACATGTGTCTGTGACGTAGGTTAATGAATGATAGTATATAACACGTTTATGTGACGCAAGTTATCGAATAATAGTAAATAACGCACGTGTCTATGACATAAGTGACTGAATTGTGCTAAATAACACATGCATGGACACTGGACAAATCGTTCGAACTAGACACATTGTCTGACTGTTTGAATGTTAACTCTGTGCGACGTATGTGTTATCATATGTATGCCTACGAAGGCAAAAAGCGACAGCAAGGTTGACTGTTCACCATTTTGGCCATAAAGTGTCTTATCAAAATAGGGGGGGGGGGGGGCAAGGGGGGGGGGGGTCGTGTTCCCAGATCACGAAGAATAAATTTCTTTATTTCCAGGTCACGATGAATTAAAAGTAGAACTCTCCACTTGCAATGGAAGGGCGGATACATGATACTAAATTGACAATGTCCCGATTCACGGTTATTTAATATTAAAATTCCCAGTTCACGATTAATGAAAATCCTTCATCACGGCGATCGGCTAGTATCTCATTTCCAGTTCACGAAGAATTGTTTTCCTTATCATTGGAATGAAAAGCCCAATCCCGAGGAACGCAAATACCCCTTGCCGCCCCCCCCCCCCCCCGCCCCCACCAACATATGCCCTGTCATCTTTTGCGAACCAGATGTGGGATCCTAAATACAGTATTTTCATTCAAAACAACTTTGTGTCTAAGTTAAAGCTATTACCAGCATTACTGTATGAGTAACTTTAAGTTAGAGCATGAGCCTACGCGTTCTTTATTCAAATGACATAATCATGTAATAAATTGGTGCAGAATTTTTATATAGTGAACTGTTTGATTACATATAAATGTAGGCATAGAGGATACAGGTTTTCTGCGGTACAGTACGTATAATATGGTATATATACCTCCTTATTGATGGGTACATCCTTCAGCGCCCCCCGGAAGGTTTCTTGGTCCAGTTCTACGCGTATGTGCACAAAGGCGGCTTCAAGCCCCAATTCATTTATTTTCTGGGGCCGGCGCGACGGCTCAGTGGGTTAGAGCGCTCGCATTGAACGCTCCGTTCACCGGAGAGCCTAACGGCACGTGGGTCGATGGTTCGAGCCCTGCTGTGGCCACGTCTATGTGGTCGCAGGATGAAGATCCCATGTCTTTCTTTGTAAAGAGTAGGGGATTACCCCGGGGACATGGCTCCACTCTCCCTTCCTTCTCCCATTGACGCGATATGACCAAAAGTGGTTAAAGCGTCCTGAATAACCAACGAACCATTTATTTTCTGTCTTGATATTTTGTAATGGTGTTACCTGTCCTCTACCTCTCCGCGTAGACTGCCCCACCGTCTGCACAGCCGGCATGGCGGGCAAGGCGGTCGTAGTGGGATACGACGGCGGAACTTATGACATGGGATCCAACAACAAGTTTCTGGCCAATTCTTACAGCGGTGCGACCCCAGAGGATCAATGCAAGGTATGCGTCTGTTAGAGCCTAAAACGTCATAGAGACGACCACAAGGTCTGAGCCATCTAGGAGCAAATGTACAGTTTCACACTGTGCCTCGATCGATCGCCCTGTCTATTGACGGGGGGATATGAATATACGAGGCCTTAACTTCTCAGTTTCAAATATATTTAAATGCTTTCATAAAAGATGGAATATGGGGTAATCGCTTCCCCCCCCCCCTCCCCCCCCCCCCGGGTCGATCGCTTGGAACAACAAACTCCACGAAACCTTAGATTTCCCTATTTTTCTGCGCCTTAATTCGCAAATGTTGGCCTCCAAGTGGTCTCTACTTGTCAATCAATGATTCCTTTGGATCTGAGTGCTTTGACTGAGTATTCACTTGTTATGATTTGTGTCAGTGATATGACCTCAGTTATTAATATATAACTTCTTTAACAAGTGGTGCGATTCTTGCTTCCATGAGTAAATATACAAATAAATTGATAAAAGGACAAATATATATAATTTGTTGATAACGGATATATGACACTTTTTTATGATTCCTTAGTCCTTTTTTGCTTACTTCCTTTGTATCGCTTGAACACAATTATTACCTTATTTCTTTAAAGCATTTACAAAGCAATGTTGATTCGACATAAGCGTTTGCATCAGATACGAGCACTGTTTGGAACGAGCTCGTTTAGACGGGATATCATCAGATTTCTTGGGGTATACGAGGTAATCAAGTCATTTGGCAATCAGAATAAAACAGCTAGGGTAATAATCGATTGCTTACTTTCAGTTTCAAATTCGCATCGACACGGAGGATTGCCCGTATTACCCTGGCGAGCCCCAGGTGGGGTGGATGGGTGTCGCTTTCGGGGTCCACCAGGCAAACTCCGCCAAGTTTGAGAGGAACTTCCGTGTGTCTCTGACGCAGGGAGTCGTGGAACTGCGCGGGCGCGGGATAAACGTGAGTCAGGCACCGAGCCACATTCTAGCCGAATATATTGTTACGTTATTTACGACGATTCGGAATGTTACAAAGGGGGCCGGACTCGCAGATGGTGGGCAGGGGGGGGGGGCGGGAGGAGCATCTTGGATTGGATGGCATCACCACAGAAACGAGGAGAGATTGGAGGGGGAGGGGTTACTATGGCTGAAATGAGCTCTTCGTAAACAAAAAGGGTTGGGGTTGGGGTTGGGGGCGCAACCAAACACGGGGTTTCATAATGAAAAGTGTGTGGGGAGGGGGTTTGTTTGTTACAATCACCTGTTTACGCACGACAGCCACCTGTTCAACCACCTGTCTAAAGCATTCAGCTATGTTTAATAACGATCAACTAATCGTATGGTAACCTTATAATTTATAATTTGAATGGTAAGCAAATCTAACTTTTTTTCCTCCTCCTCCTCCTCCTCTTCCCCCTCCTCTTGTTCCACCCTTTCCTCCTCCGCCTCCTCCTCTTTCTACCTTTCTCTTTTCTCTTCCTCTTCCTCCTCCTCCCCCTCCTCCTCCTCCCTACAACCACCGCAGCCACCGATGCCAGTGTCCGCCGGTTGCTATGAGACCGGGCCCTTCCCGCTGGAATGGAAGTTCTGTCTGAAGGGCGGGAACGGCGCCTGGCACGTACACATGGAGGTCCCGAAACTGGGCTGTATCGTGCACGTGGATTACCACGAGGCCGGCAAGGGGGACAACACCAGTCACAACGACCAGGTCACCATTGAAGCCACTAAGTACTACGTGGGCAAGGGCATGAGAGGCATGTGCGGTGACAAGGATGGCGACGCTTCTAACGATCCGGATTGTTCCGGAACCGATCCCGGCACTCCCCAGGATTGCGTCGATGGAGAGCATCAGAATAACGGCTAGACACACCACCAGGCGGAGGCACCGGTCGCGTCCAGTACGTCTCGCGGGAAAATATATATATATATTATACTCGGCGCCATCCATCCAAGATACGGCATCGTTAACTATTTAATGAACAGGTATCTGGGTCATAATGGCCGATGATTATGAGTAATAATATATAATAAATATATATATGCAATCTAAAATATGTCTTGGTTTCTTTTTTATTTCTGACACCACCATGCAGTATCGCCCTCATGCGGACGCCAGTAATGGTAAACAACTAGCAATGTACAGCTTCCGTTTCGCCCTCGTGTGCACAAAACCGCATTAAAACAACAGTCGTTTCATGTCATTTTGATTGATTGAGTTAAGTAGGACAACTGAACCCGTGTATACCATATCATGGCAACCCATGGAAGGTTCCAGGAAGAGAGGAGCCATGTTGGTGGGATGAGCTCTCCATTGGGTCCAATTGTTAATATTCGGATGTGGGGAGCTCGCTGACTACCTGGTGAGTTCTGAAAAAACTGATGAACGGGTCCCCCTATCCAGCGTATCTGGATCCGACCCTGAAACCGCCCCCCTCCATCTCCAGATTTTCTGGATCAGCCCCTGCTAGAGGTCTATTCACTGCAAACAGAAACTGTACCGTTGCATTCGGCGGCAACAAGGGCCGAAGTGCAGCGAGTCCAGACACTCTAGTACGAGAGGGCCCTCTAGTATCGGAATGACGAAGAATGACTCTCGCGGTAGAGCGAACAATGTCTGGTCTATTATATAGGAAAGTTTATGACATTTTGGAATAAGCGGAAGAGGGTGCTTCTTTATCGGGTGCGCGGTTCGTCGCCAAAAAACAACAAAAAAACGAAAACAAAAAAAACCCGGAATGAATGCAAACAGGAACAGCAATACAACCAGCTATATCGATTTGGCCAAATCGTTGCCCTAAATATGATGACACTGAGAGATTTGTTATTTACACATCTAATATACATCATTGGTCAAATCCCTCTTTATCTTTAACAAACTATCCGTAGCATTTTTCTTAAAGCTGTGAAGCGATCAAAGATTGAATGCGCGAACAATTTTAAATCGAAAGGGATACACAGTTCGCCGCGGTCGAAATGAAATGTTGGTGTTTTAGGCCACTTTTGTGCACATACAGGCTAAATTGGGCCAAGGAAGCTCCCGGGACGATGAAGGATGAAGGAATGAAACCAGATTAGGTGCCCGAGCCCGGATTCGAACCCAGGACCTATTGTTCTGCGGTCTAGTGCGCTAACCACTACACCAGGGAGGCCCCCCCGCCGCGGTCGAGAGCAGTCCTGCATAATAATATTAATAATGCTACGTACTATTTCCAAATTGAAGTTAATTATTTAGTTGATATACCGGCAACAAATGAAAATGGTTCGCTGTGACTAATATCACAGCGAACGATGTCGAGTTCAGAGTGACCATATTTGTACGAGGCAGTCTACCTCGATCGATACGGACTTCTGCCCTAAGGCTATTCATGTGCGTAACGAGCTCCCTCTGCTGGGAGAGTAGCCCCATGTGACGTTGTTGGGAAACAACGCCACATGTCCGGACCATCAAATCCACTCTCTGCCTTCGACTCACTCCGCTAGGGCTCCATTATATCTCTGTTGTCGCCTACGTCCTCAATGCATTTTCATACTCGCTCGCCAGGGCGGCGCTGCGCAAATTGATAGGAAAAATGCGTCGCGTATTTCTACAAATTAGTGCTGGGACCCAGCCTAACCCTGATAACACACCGTATCAGATGATGAAAAAAAAAGAGTTCTGTCACAATTATAACTTTTTTGAAACGGTACAAGATGTTTTTGCTGTATTAAATACACAAAGCTCGTTATTTTTATGTGTTATTCTTCAAAACTAATGTTGCAAGAAATTACAGCTGATTTGACCGTTTTTCAAGAATCTTGAAATTTGACCCCGGCCGACAGCAGCGGTATAAGCTAGCTTGCGTAGCGCTACCGTGCGGGGAGCTTGCATCAAATCCTGTATGGCATTTTACAAACACGCGTGGCGAGAAGCAGTGCTGATGGCGAGAACTTTTTGGGGTATGGCAATAGATTCTAAAAGTATGTAGGCCTATCTTACAACTTATCTTGTTATTTTGGTTGAAGTCTCTGTGATTACGACGATATCCTCTGTTGATTTTTCGAAGCAGCAGACAACTCAGTTCTCTCCGCCACCTTCCCCACCCAGTGGGAAACTGTGCATGCGTGCAAGTCGTTAAAACCACACCATTCGCTTAGTGGCGCTTCATACACCCAGCCATTGACACGCAATAAGCGAAACGCCACCTGGTGAAAGCCGCTGGTGAAGAATGACCAAATTCAAAATGGCGCGATAAACAACAAGAAAGTCTCATTTCAACGGACTTGATAGTAATGCGATACTTTGTTAGTTCATATGCATGTGGGTTTTGTGGTAAATATGAAGTTTATGTATCAGAGTACAAAATGACAAGGGTTTGATGAATCGTACGGTTTAACAACACTTAGTCGCTCACAAAAACAAATCTTACACCCTCATTTTCTACATGAGGATGTGAGACTGTTGTAATTAAAGTTGCATGTAGAGTTCTTTCCCGCCAAAACTAAACCTAGGCGAAATTTATATCAAAATTTGCAGAAAACTCGATTGTTTCATTCTATAAATTCAGAAACCTGATAAACATCGCCGTTTCGGCTGTGGTGTGGCAAACGTGTCTATCCCGGGACACCACAGAACTCGGTCGCGGCACTGCTACTTATACCAAAGCATCGCGAAGCACACAAACTGATGACGTTTACCACTAAAATGAAAACTTGTGGTAAATTGATATCACGGGCAAGGCTAAGAGACACTATTTGGCAGTCTGGTATGGGTGGAGTATAGATAACAGAAGTCTTGAATGATTCAAGGACTGATTCTTATATGTATTTTGACCTCATTAGTTTTGGCGGGAAAGCTCGACATGCAAATTTAAGTTACTGATCAGCTGGGCTGCGTACCGTAGCACGATCGATCGCGATCGCACTCTTTACGGTACGACAAATAAGGAATTGAACTTGGCGGATTGGTCAAGGACGCGTGCAATTTTGAAGCGGAAGTGGGGTATGGTTCGCCGCGAACAAGAGCAGTCCCGCATGATAATATTAAACTCTGAACGACGATTCTTCTCAGATACGTGTGGATAACCCGTAAATATCGCTGCTTTATAATTATCTTTTATTTATCAATATTTTACACCATTTAGATTGTGCTGCTATTTCCAAAGTAAGGATAATTATTTGGTGGTTATCCCCGCAACAAATGGAAGTAGTTCGATGTGACCAATGTCGTCCCGTAGCAAGTTCCGAGTGACCAAAAATGTTCGCGGCGGTCGATCGTGCTCCGGTACGCGGCCTGGGTACGGTACGACATTGGTCACATCGAACTATTTCCATTTGTTGAAAGTCGAGGGATATCAACTGGCTCCATTCCTTGCAGATATGTTTTATCAAGGCACATTTTGCCTCGCCTAATGGTTAACTCCAGCATCTAAACACCACCTAGAGCGGCTATTAAAACAAAATATTTTCATAGAAGCCGGCCAGGCTGCCGCCACGTACGTAAATGGGTGGGTGACCCCCGGGGGTGACGTGAGCATAAGATCACCGGCCGCAGGGTGCAACTCGTTGGCATTTGGCATATGTGCACTACAGCCTGGTCTCTATGCATAGCGTGGGGCGTGGCCGTGGTGGGGGGGTAAGTACGGAGGGGAATGGGGGGCGGGGGGCGACGATGGACCAGGCAATAATAACCCGATTGACGACTGAATCGTGCATGCAGGGCTCTCGCCCGGCAGAGGGCGTTACGCTTGCGCCATAGTCCATAATGATGTGAGGAACGAGCTCCCTCTGCCGGCAGAGTCGGCATGCAAGCGAATCTCGTTTAATTTGTGCGATACCTTACGGATCGGATACCTATCCTTCGCATCAATCTTTGAACTTTCTCTGAACTATCCGGCAGCCCGACCCACGCCGCCTCGATCTCAAACGACCGAAAGCTGCGTGTGTATCGGCTGATACGTACGGGTATACAGTGTCGATAACACTGTTTTGGGTGTATGAACCACTCCGTTGTAACCTATCCGGCTATCCCGGAGGGGGGGGGGGGGCGTACTGGGTTGTATTGCTGGGTTTTGAGGGGGTTCGGCGGTAAAGCCCCCCCCCCCCCTCATCACCGCCAAAATCCGCTCGGTCGGGGCCTTATACCGTCAAAATTCGCTAGAAAGGGGTATTTTTCGCGACATCCCGCTCTATAGGGCTGTACAGTCACTTCGGGATCTTATCGAGACCCCACGAGATAGGGATACCTATGCTCTACGTCAATGCCTAGCATCAACGGCCTGTACGTGCTGCCTACCTCCCGGTTGTTTGCCTTCACTCGCCTCACACACAAGATCGGCTAAAGTTGTCCTTGGAAGCACAAATAACCACTGAATTTATATGTGCATATCCGAATTGTAACCATCCGAGTAGATTTGTGTGATGTATGAGCGGTTAGGCAGTTGATAAACCAGAATGCGGTTGTCTCATGAGTGACTGTCAGTGTCAGGCGATCTAACGTGCTGCGCGGGGTTTTCTATGTGGTATGACGTAATAATCATCATGACGCGCGTGTCTGCGCGCGGTATCTATGGTTACGTAACAACGCTCCTTATATGGACTGAGCAGGTGAGGACAATGGTGTTCCGTTTGTCGTAGAACTGTAAACATCGATGATTTGGCTCAAAATACAACGCTTCCAACAGTCTCATCGAACGGACCACATGCATTATGGAGAGATAAATGTCTTATCTTTAATTATATTACGATGTTATAGTTAGCCATGCCTGGATCAAAGCAAACAAAAAATAGTTTCACACCCACTCGATTCTTCGCGCACAAACCGCGCAGCCGGCCGGTTCCCAACGCTAAAACGTTGACTACAATGAGTGCGAGTCACGCAGTTGCAGCAAGGCACCAGCGTGATGCGCACTCGTTCTAGGAGCACGTGTTTTTTTGTTGGTCCCCAAAAGACCTAAACCGGAAATAGAACCCGCGAGAACTGTACAGCACTATGAACGAACTTTTTCCGACCCCCACCCGGTCGCAAGTTTTAAAATATCCACTCTTTAGGGATATCTTTTTCATCACAAATATCCGCTCTCTCAGGCATCAAGGCACCAGCAGAACCCCCCCCCCCCCCCCCACCACAACCAGATTTGTATTATAGTGTGTCAGGGATACATCGACACCTGTTATTAACATATTATTTACATCTTAATGTTTCTGATCGTATCACCATTACTTGGCAAACATCTATAAAATCAAGGTGGTTTTATTCTAAATAAAATGGTGCTATTTGGTACGTAGGCCCCTATCAAGGTGGCTCATCCTAGATCTAGCTGTCATCAGACGTATATCAAGGTATCTGATTCTATCCGTCATCATTGCCCGGTGACGCATCAGGGTATCTGATACTATATCCGACATAATATTTTGGCCTCATCACAATAACTGATTTCGGCCGTTGACTACTCAGATCTCGGAAACCCAAGGATATTATAATATGCTCTGTGCGAAGTATGGTAGGAATATGAAAGGAAAATACGGTGGAAACAAATAAGACTAGAGAGAATTAATCAAGGGAAAAGTTTGTAATTTGATCGCCCATTGTCACAAGGGTGGCACGTATATTACTAGTCAGGAATGGAGACCAGTGGGGGATTTCACGAAAGCAGTTTAGGTGACTATACGGGGCTTAGGAGGCTAAAGTTACCATCTAAATGATGGGCGATTTTAGCCGACTAAGCCCCGTAGCCGGCTAAAGTATGTACGTGGAATAGGCCACTGCTTATACTGCCCCACTCAATCAATTAGTCAATGTCGGGCATTGATATATGGGAGTGATGTGTATAAACGGAATATGCTTCGATTCAGCACACCTATATCCTTTACATAGTGCCATTCATCTAGCGGAAAGCTCCCAAACTGAATTTTTTTTTTCTAGAAGAAAAAACCCGGCCTAACGGTCAATATGATGCTAAACGAACTGTTTGGGGAGTTGCCATCATGTGGTGATAAATTTCATCAGCTACGGTGCGCCGTGTGTATATATATTATCGTGATGTGTCGATAAAGACAAAAAGCTTTTTAAAAACGCTTGAAATGTCGTCAATGAAATATAGAAGAATTAGTCATGATGAAAACGTTTGACACAGAGTGATATATATCTGTATCCGAGGTGACAGAAATTTGACCAAAACCCTATTTAAGATTAGGCGTCATAATCTTGATTTTGAGAAGGCCTTCGACACAGTTACACATTAAACGTTTTGTTATTGAGCCTCTGGGATCAAAATTAATGCTTTATCTTTTCGCTATTACTGGATATTTGTTATTAATCATAATCAATCGAGCCAGTATATTCTAAATATAGCGAAATAGCAAACAGCTAAATATGTTATGTTCATGAAAGAAAAGCAAGTTGATTTTGCCCAGGGGTTGCAGTCTGCAAATGTCATTCTTTATGTGCACCATTTGTAGCCACGTGTTATGCATTTGTTTACACAATTACAGGAGAACCTTGTGAGGTTAACTTGTTAGTATATCTTGTTTAATAACACAACAACACGATAGTCTTCAACATAAAGTAGGCCTACAGCAGACGAAAGACGAAAATATGTTGACAGTCGTGGCTCTATGACGGTGTAAGGTGAATGTCATATCACTGCGTTTTCATTGGTTAAAATAAGAAGGCCCATGGGGGTGTCTAATATCAGGTTCAAGAATAGGGGATAGAACATGATTTATCCATGCAAAGTCCATATACTAACTAGTTAGCCTAACTTCCAAAAAGTAAACGTTTGATGAAAGATAGTCAAACATGAGTTTGTATGCATGCGCATATGAGACCAGAAAACACTCGTAACTCGAGTTGGCTTGGCACTCAACCTAACCCCTCTCACAAAATACCCACGGACATGACGTAAACAGAGCGGTGGCCATAACGAAACCTGTCTGCTTCGTTTGCATGAAACTACTCATTTTGGCATCATGTGAAATTTCATGACAACAGATTGTGAGTAAGCCAAATTCTGTTGGGTCGTTGGTTGAAGCTGGCAAATATCAACTGATTTTAGACTCATCTATGAAATATTGAAATATTTCGTGTCAGGACTATCGTTTCTCACTCGACATCGATATGAGTCGCTTAGAGCCGAAGAAAATAAAGTCCAAAACATAATCAATTATCTGTTATCAATTAACACGGTTTTTTATCATCCCTGTTTTTTGTCAATGATTATTGCATAAATCGCTTTCCATATGGATACAGCGGTTTTGCAAAAACATGTATAAATCGATACCGAATGCTTACCTACGATCGAAGGTCGTCGGTCCAGGTGTGACCGCATCGCATCGAACGAACCAAACTGTTAGACAGCATCCTAGTCGTTTGCGTTTCATTTTAGTAGACGAATATCTGCCATTAAACACTCGGAGAAATCGGATACTGGAAATTCTGGATATATCCCATATGAAGTAGTGGATCTTCACGGTCCGTTTCTGCACGGGTTCATCGGAATCGAGTTGCGTGATGTCGCTTCCGCTCGTAAGTGACCAGCGTACGTAGTGTTGCTTCGGGAACAACAGATGGGATGGACATCGCCAAGCATAGTGCAGCTAGGTCATGGGTGATATGTCACCAGATATACTAGTCTAGCTTGTTTCTAGTCACTACCTGCCCACCATAACCAGTACGAAATTTCATGCCACCCTCATATACTAACCCATATATACTAGTGGTCATTAACCCCCCCCCCCCCCCAACCCTTATCAAGTAAGAACATGTTAAGGACAGAGAAAGAATTGCCGTTTTTTTTCGTACTAAGCTTTATTTCTTTCGCAAGTTTTTAGAGAGCAAAGAGCCCGCCGGGCCGGGCCCCCGGTCGCAAGTTTTCCGGGAGCCCCCCCACCCCCACCCCGTCTTTTCAAATTCTCAGATCCGCCTATGCGTAGTCAACTGTGCAAATATCGTAACGGTGCGCCCAATAGATGGCCTGGAGCTGACAGCCGCATATCTGCCATGTGGGTGCATGGTTATCCAGCCATACGTATGTTAGGCCCCAAAACGTCATAGTGACGAAAACGTCAGTCCACACGGTCTGAGCCATCTAGGAGCAAATGTACAGTTTCACACTGTGCCTCGATCGCAGTGTCTGTTAAAGAGGGCTATGAATATATGAGGCAGTAACTCTTCAGTTTCAGATATATTTAAGTGCTTTCATAAACGATAGAATATGGGCATCTCCCCCCCCCCCCCCCTCCCTCCGGGTCCATCCCTTGGAACCTTCTATTCCAAGAAACCTTAAATTTCCTTATTTTCCTGCGCGTTAATTCGCAAATTTCGGCCTCTAAGAGGTAACTAATTGTCAATCAATCAATCCTTTGGCCCCGAGTGGCCCCGCCCTGTCTTCTTCAGAAACGCCATGCAGGTTTGTGTGAGCGATAACCGGGATGGTTGAAATTAAACTTTAAACTGTATATTTCATTCTACCAAGGTATGACGTTTTGGTCACTATGACGTTTTGGGTACATACGTATAGTAGGTCTAGACACTTTATCTTGTGGTAACTTATAATATAAACCTATAGGCCGATATAGGCCTATGCAAAAATGAACAACTTGTAGTCAATCTACCTTGCAGATCAAATTAATTACCGATAAACAAAGGTCATATTGGTCTTATGGCGACGAGCAACTCCTGATGGTGCTCCCGGGGCTGGTGCCGGGACAATTGATTCAGTGACAAAAAAAGGGTACATTTTGCATCCTACTATGGCATTGAATGCGTTACAACAATATGGTCGGACACGCACGTTATGAGTGCTGTAGTTCCATATAGATTATTTAACCCTTTTAAGTCCCCGAAACTGGAGAAATCTGGTGTGCATTTGAATTTGGGCTCCAACTGGCGTCCGCTTACGTTTGATGACATTTTGAAAAAGTATCGAGCCGTGTTCATAAACCATATATATACGCAAATCTACGCGGATTAGAAGATTTGGACACGGTTTTTCCGATACAGAACACGAGACTGTCAAGCGTAGCTTAAAGATAAAAGCGGCTATTCACTTCTACCACTGATATTGATTTCATAGTCAACAATGTGTCAGAATAGGCCCCTAAGATTGCATTTATGGAACAAAAATCCATAGGTCATCATTGGTATTTAGACAATAGGGAAGATTTTGTTATGTAATGCTATTGAAATATAAAAATTGTGAATATTGTTCATTTTTCTCATTAAAAGCACACTGAAATGAACGCTGAGTTATTTATGAAATTAATTTTTTTGTATTTCCTTCTATCTCTGGTACATCATGCAATCAAACAAAATGATACGTCACCAACCAACGTTACAACGGGTGATTCGCATTTGTACTGAGAATAGCCGCTTTTATCTTTAAAAGGGATGCAAAATGGACCGCGTCATAGACTTAAAAGGGATGACATGTTGGTTGGCATCCGTCCGTCTGCGAAAGACGATGGATTTGCAGCTTTGTTTTGTTTAAGTTATACGATTCGTAACGTGGCATTTACGCTGATGACTGAGTAAGCCTATCTTTGGTCGACAGAGCTTTCCGCAGTCATCGCAACGGTGACCTGTCGATAGATCTTGGTTTGTGCTCGCTGGTGGACGCCTAGATTGGCGTTTCAAGCCCAGTTTCACAAACCATTGCGAGTCGTGGTGGGCCATTCCGTCACGCACGACACGTGCCCATCCCCTCTTTTGGGGTGCCAAGTCCTCCCAAGAATCTTGATCGATGCCGAAAGCCTTCATGTCCCGCTTACAAACATCCTTAAACCTAAGCTTTGGCCGTCCAGTTGGCCTTTTGCCGTCGACGAGTTCACCGTATAGCACATCCTTGGGAATGCGTTCATCTTGCATACGATGAACGTTCCCAAGCCAACGTAGACGACTTTGCTTCACAAGAGCAAGAATGCTTGGTAGGTTGGCCCTGGCTAACACTTCAGCATTCGTGACCTTGTCTTGCCAAGATATGCCTAAAATGTTTCAACGAAAATAAAAATGGAAGTTATTCAATTTACTTTCTTGGCTACAATATGTAGTCCACGTTTCCCTGCCATACAGCAAGCTACTTATAACGTACGCCCTGTAGATTAGCATTTGTACAGCTTCCCATCAGATCTTGTGTGCAAGTAAAAACCCTCCGCATCCTCATTAAATGCGTGAGAAAGAAGCATAGAGAAGAAGATGCCAAATAAAGTTGGCGCAAGAACACAAACCTGCTTCACGCCATTTCTGAGTTGGAAGCTCTCGGACGTTGCTCCGTCGAACTGTACTGTGCTGAACGAGTGTTCATGAAAGAAGCGGATAAGGTTAAGTAGTCTGCGGGGGCACCCAATAGACTCCAAGATTTTGTACAAGCCAGATCTGCTGACAGTATCAAAAGCCTTGGTAAGATCAACAAAAGCAAGGTAGAGGGGCTTGTGTTGTTCTCTACATTTCTCTTGAAGTTGACGTGTAACATGTAATATAGACCGTAACGTCATTTGGCGTTTCGAGTATTCAATTTCGATGCCATTTGGCACACATTATGCCACCAACATTGTTACATACTCCACCACATATGGCTCATCTACCTTCATTGATGTAGTCACAGCCATTTTTGACAACAATCTCAGGAACGATCGGAGCCGACCTTACCTTTGGGTCAAATAAACCGTAGATAAGCTAAATATTAACGGAGTAACGCGGGGAAAAAAAATTTCATGACCCTAACCTTGAGGTGACCTTGACATTTGATACGTGACCTTCATCAATATCGCCTCCGCACTCAAATACTTATGTTACGTTCCACGCAAGCTGTCGTTGGCTTTTTGCCATCATGGAGAAATTGGAGATCGTTCATGGTGGTCGTTTTCCCGCCTAAATGCTCACATAGGGTTCAATGTTAAAGTTTGGTAATTTTATGCAGAAAAACTATTCGGACGATTTGCAGATGTGAAACACGGCATACGACATACGACTTATATACGCAATAAGTGAAATATTTTGCAGCGTGATTGAATGAAAATTGTTATAGCGATTTTCCCGATTTTTGGTCCTATCTTTTAATGGTTAAGCGAATTTCAAAAATATCTGTGACCTTGACCTTGGAGTTACGTTACCATCTTCGATCTGTCGATGAACGACATATGATTTTTGTCATAAACATCAGGCGCGTCACCAAAAACATTTGCGGAATGAGGAACATATGCGAGCAAATACCACAGCCACCACATACGCAAATACCACAGCGACGAGCTGGTGAGGCTTCAAAGAATACGCGTTTTTCGTAAGTTACGCCATGGTTATGAATAACCCGGCGCCCGCGTTTCATGCGCTTTGAATGCCCGCCCCCGCCCCGTGCTCGCCCCGCCCCCGCCATTCAATCTCGCAGGGAACGTTCTCTGCGTTCTTATTCAAGGTGAATAATCCCGAGATATACGGTTTATTCGTTTTTCCTTTTGCTTTTACATTGTAAAAGAAGAATTTTCCCTTTTTTAATTTTCTGTTTCACAAAAGGTAAAGCAGAAAAGGGTTTCGACAATTCCTTTTCCCATTACCGTTTTAAAACATAAAAAAGCAAAAAAGCTAAAAGTCATCAGAAGCCGTGTGCCCTTTTGTAAAGTAGAGAAAGGAAATAGGTAAGCTTAACACCCGCGCGATACCGTTTTATCGTTTTCGCTGAAGATGAAGCAACAGGACATGATGGACTGTAGCAAGAGCTGCCGATCTCAGATAAGCTCATTCAGTTACAAGCGCAAATGCCGCGCAATAAATAGATATTTTTGCATCACAAAAAATCAGCTGCAAACAGATGCCAACCAATTCAGGGTCTATCGTCCATGTAAGAACCCACGAAATGTATTATTGTAGTAAACGTTAGCCGTGAGTAATACGTGAGCTATGCTGAAACAATGGGTCACCCTTACATGGAAGAACGACCCAATCTAAGTGTTCGTGCATGAAAAGTCTTTACTTATTTGAGGGTATCTTTTCTTAAATAAGAAAGACCGCTTTCTTATGTATCACTGGGCGTCCAGGGATCCCCCCCCCCCCCATCCCCTAACCACCACCACCACCACCACCATCGCCAGATTTTCATAATAGTGTTTTTAACCCATAGCCGGCGGTCCTCGGTTCTATTCCCGGTGGCGACATGATGATTTTCTCGTCTTCTTTCACATAAATTAATTCACAATTTCATAGCCCAATTGATTCAGTCTAATGTGCCAGAGTGTTTCCCAATTTTGAAAAAAAGACGTGTCAGACGCATATATATATGTGCGTCTATAGTGATGGTATTCGCTCTTTCTCGCGAAGCCCGACATCATAACGCCAACATGCATTTTCGGCCACTTTACCACTCTCTGCCTTCGACTCACTCCGCTAGGGCTCCATTATAGCGGAGCTTGCGTAGCGCCACCGTGCGGGGAGCTTGCAATAATACCTAAGCTGGTACCGCCGCTCAAACTCATACAAGCTTGCTGAGCGAGCGAAGTTGGGACCGCGGAACCAGGCTAAATAATACCTTGATATGTGCCGCCACCTGGTGATTGCTCTATAATCTGGTAATATCGCTCATGAAAACATTGGCAGCTGCTTCACTTGGTAGACTTTGTAGATTCTACCAAACTTACGATAATACGGGGCTAGCCCTGTTGCATGCCCCTCCCTGGCTTATTCGCTCTGGTCTCCTTTATCCTTTAGGTGCGAGGTCAAGAGAGCCATGTGTCAAGGCTAATACGGGGCCAGACCGTATATTTTTCGGTGCATGACCATCATGTAGTCGGGGGAGGTGGGGCTACCGTAGCCTGCACTTTCCTCTCATTCAGCGTGGGTAGTGCTAAATCACGCTGGCCATTGTTACACAACAGTGGCCAGGCCCAGGGTGATTTAGCACTATCACCGGGGTAAAGTAAAGACTAAAGTCTGGCTAGCGTGAAACAGTGAAAGTTCAGACGTTACACTTAATAAAGTGACTTAATTACACTTAAATTTAAAAGCTCCGCCATCTGTGCCAAAAAACTAGATTTTGGTTAGGCCTAGTTCCATAGATAGTAACATAGTCCGCTCCGATATTGGTCCAGTCATGCAGTGGCTTGCTTGCAGGACTATAGTCGGTACGGAAATTATTTGCCACCTCGTTTTCTAATTTGACACAAAATATTTCATTGACAAGCCTAAAATCAGTTTATATTTGTCAACTTGAACCAAAGCCCTAACAGAATTTGGCGTACTCATATTCCTGTTGTCGAAACTTGAAAGAATTCACATGCTGCCAACATTATGGGTTTCTCGCACACGAAGCAGACAAGTTTCGCTATGGCCGTCGCTCTGTTTACCTTGTCATCTCTCATGTCTGTGGGCGATAGTATTGCTGGTATTTTGGGCAGGGGGGTTAGGTTGTGTCAATGTCAAGCTGTAACTTGAATTAAGCTTACATGCATTTATAGTTCCTCTCATATATATGAATATTGAAGCTACAAACATTCCTTTTGCATTGCTTTTGCTTTGAGACGCTAAAATTTTACTGTTAATATAGAAACTTTGCATGGGCACATAATGCTCTGCCCCCTTTTCTAGTGCCTGATATTAGACTCTTCTGTGGGCTTACTTCTTTTAACCAATGAAAACACAGTAATATGACCTTCACCTTACAACGTCATAAAAAGCCGGCAGTCAACACACTTTCGTCTGCTATACTTTATGCTAGAGACTATCGTGTTGTGCTGTTATTAAACAAGATACACTTTCAAGTAAGTTAAAATCACAAGGGTCTCATGTAATGGAGCAAATAAATATATAAATCGTGGCTGCAAATGGTACACGGACAAAAATATTTACGAAAGCGAGGCGGCAGATATTATACGCACCGACTATAGATCCAAGTCAAATTAATTAATGCTGTTCACACTTGGTATAGCTGATATTAAAATTTGGGTGAGCGCTTTAAGCAAAAATTTACAGATATATTGCAGGACCCTGTAAACTTCCTAGCGTTACGTAAATTTTAACGAAGATATTTGACTTTACTTCCATAGTTATACTCATACTTACATATGCAACATAGTCTACTCTGATATGGGTCCAGTCGTGGAAGTATGACGTTGTGGCTATCTGGTATATAGAACTAGAAGTTCTAGTTGATACATAGCCACACTAAAAAACATATCCAAATTGGGAGTGTACCATGCACATTTAATTTTTTGACCTATACAATTTTTAGTTGATGCATAGCCTGAAAACAAGGCGTTCACTGTGACAAATACTTATAAGCTTATAGGGGTGACATAGGAAGACCCCAGATGCATCATTTACAGTTCAGGCCCTATCTTAATGCAGCAGCAACAGGCCTGCATGCCACAGTGGTCTGTGGTACTAGTATGATCCAAGTTGCAATGGGAACAGACCACATTGAACTATAGCCCCAATGTACAGAATTATATAAGGCCCAATGATGCGATCCTCTTACAGTTACAGTCTTACTATAGTTTATTATTTACCAGCAACCAGAGCTTTACATTTAACTGTAACCATATTCAAACTATCTGACTTGGTTTCACCAAACCTAGTTTACTTGGTATATCAGGTTACAATCTCACATTGGCTCATATTTTATAAATTTAAGGTAAACACATAAAACTCAACATGTTTTATTTCATTTCAGCAAATTCTCTCAAATGGATTGGATAGATCAAAGCGTCTATTCAGACTGTTGCCCTGTTTATCATGCAGAAGCTGTGGACGATGTAACAGTGCTGTAAAGGCTACTTTTTACCTGATGGTGTCATTTGCTCTGGTTGTATTCCTGTGGATCTGCCTCCAGCAAGGTCACTCAACCATTGCGTACTATGGAACCGGCCCAGATGACTCAGAACTACGACAGAAGTTTTCATGGTTACAATGTCCACAACATCATTTTATGTTGGATAACGATACTGAGTGCTTGCCATGGCTTACATGTAAGGACATCACATCCTCTGAGCTGGCAGTGCGCCACTTAATAGGACAAGGATTTGTGAAAAATGTGAGTTATAAGGGATATACCAATAATCCTGTTGGCATAAGTTGTTTCACCTGACCTGGCACTTAGGTACTGCATATGGCTGGCCTTCCAGCAATAATATTTAATTATCCACTTCTATATTTTTCTATACACATCTAATTTTTTCTTATATTTGCTATATTTTTTTTTCATACCATGCTGTTGAAATATATCCAAATCATCATTGCATCGACCTTTTTTATAATACTCTATCGATCTCCAGGTTTATCTAGCAGACTGGAAAGGCATGAAGGTGACATTGAGCGTCCTTCGCGACCCGCAGTACAGAGGCGACTTCCAATATGGCGTCGCCATGCTGGAGGCCCTCCAGGACGGCGGCCACCACGTGACTCGCCTCCTCGGCCGGTGCGAGGACCGCGTGGTGACGGAGTACCTTCCCCTGGGATCGGCCGACAACTGGAGAGCGGTTCTACGCGCCGAGCCGTTCCACGGGCGCGACGGCCTGGCCCTGAGGTTCGCGCTGTGCCTCAGCTACGTGGACACGCTGCGCTACCTCCACAACAGTCCCGCCGGCACCCGCGTCATGTGCGACTCAAACGACCTCGAGAAGACGCTGAGTCAGTACCTGATGACCTTTGACCTCAGACTGGTCGCCAACGACTTGGACGCGCTGCCGGTCGTCGATCGCCGCTCCGGGATCCTGATAAAGTGTGGTCATCGGGAGATCGAAGGCGACTTCCCGGCGCCCGAGCAGCTCTGGCCGTTTGACGGGGAGGCTTTCAACGACGATAGAATGCCTCCTTATGATGAGAAGATCGATATCTGGAGGGTTCCGAACGTGTGTGAAACCTTCCTGGAGGATATCCCCGGGGGTGATTGGCTCAAGTTCCACTTGTTTAAGATCCACTCTCGTTGTAAGCACACCAATCCCGCCCAAAGGCCCAGCGCACAGGAAATACTTGACGAATACACCAGGATACGGACGGTTCTAGAACTGTGAACTGTGTCCTATATTTTTTTTTTTCCTGTCCGGTAGCCGATAGGTCTTTTTACAACCTGCCGACTGGCCTGTTGAATGAATGAGGTTTTTCATCTGTTGAAGTTTATGTGCATTTTTTTTCTCATTTGTCATTGCAACTGACGGTTATATTTTCCTCAGTTGCGTGACATTTAATAAACTAGTCCAAGGTTTGGATGTGTGACATTTACCATGTTTACCACATCCTGCGGCAGAAATGGGAACTCCCGTCTTATCACGACGCGCTTCATTCAGAGATATATATAGTACGTTTGAACGTGTCTCGTGCTGTTTTCTCAGCAATGTATATATATATCTTTCATGCGATATCCAAAAACTCGTTCAGGAAAATAGTTTATATCCGCTTTTAAAATCTAGTGTATGTTCACATATATTGATCATTTCGTGTCTAACATCGTGCTGGGAAGCCTATTTATTTGGGTCTCAGTTTGACTTTCATCTTTATCAGTGACTTAATAATAATAATAATAATAATGTTTATTTCAAACTGTAGGCATCAGGCCCATGGTACAAAAATAGAAATATTTAATTTGCGACAAAGCACAACATTTTCACAATAGAAAACCCAAAAGCCATTAAGTGAAATCTCAAGGTAAATATGCTTTTTCATACAGTTGAATTGCACATTTAACAAATAGGGCTAGGTTATGAAGTTTTCCTTTATCATTTGAAGACATTAAATTACAAAAATCTACAAGGTTGCAATATTGGAGGTCTTTTCTAGATATATACTTAGATCTTAACGGTAAGTAAAAAGGACATTTGACCACAATATGAAACTGCGACTTCAGTGACTTCCGACTATTCGTTTTAAAGATGTCGTTGATGTCCGCAAGGTGTCAACTTACATGCGTGTTAGCGCTAATTGTTATTCTCAACCAAAGCAAGAGCTTCACGTTGTTCACTAAAAGTTTTACTGAAGTTCAGCCTTGTTTGTTGACCTAGTAGCTTTTTTTGGGGGGGGGGGGGGAGGGAGGACAAATTAATATCAAGTGGGACAAGTAAAAATTGAAAGTACTTGTCCTACAGGACAGAGTTAGTGTCAAACCCTGTTATGTCACTAAAAGTGATTTTACATGGCATTGTTGAAAGAGCTATGCAATATTTTTTGGTCATGGTCAGTCACCCTGATCGGTGTAAAGGTGTTAACATGCACCAGAGTTCACTTCTTTATCACAAACAGGTTCCGTTGACCTTTCACCGTATATAATGTATAAATACGTAATTTCGTATTTAATGTCTGGCTGTGTGGCATTAAATTTATTAAACTACAGTGGGTGGACTTAATTTACTCAAATCAAATGTCACATGAGCATTTAATTATCGATTTTCTCGGTCGGCAATCCTATTTATTGCCTATATATATATATATATATATGTACTGCGTGTGGATTTTGCCTTTGATATTTATTATTTAGTCATGTGCGCCACCTACCGAGCAAGCGAGGCATCGCACATAAAGAAGTGAATTATTGTTTTACAAAAAACGACACACGAAGACCACCAAATATTGCAAACAATTCTTTTACTGCACACGATGAAAAATGTTACAAATTGAAAAATCTTGTAAGAAGCAGCACATGCTGCCTCTAAATAAATATTTATTGCAATACTGAAACAGGCATCCCTGAATAAAAACAAAAGGGATTATTTCCTCTACCATGTCAGCAGTGGACACTTAAAAACAAAATTATGTGGTATATTTATTACCTAGGGACATCATTCTTTGGCATAGTTACAAGGCTACGAACAACACGTAAAAAGGGACAACATATGGCGCTGGTGCTTTTACCCACACTAGTTGGTGTACAGCATGATTTGTACGCATGGTGGTTATACCCATACTAGCTGGTGAACACCATGCTTTGTACGCATGGCGGTTATAGCCATACTAGCTGGTGTACACCATGCGTTGTACGCCTGATGGTTGCACGCACGCTACAGTCTCTATAACATGGTACACATAACACTTAACCATTGTACGCATACTAGCTGACATGGTGTGAAACTGTACCGAGGATGTCCGAAACCCAACAGGGGCAAATGGTGCTGAACATTTCGATCCAGAAATATTCTTTTACAGACAATAGTAAAAAAAAAAAAAAAAAAAATCGTTAATATCCCATCGTCGGGAGAAATCACACAAATTTAACAGGAAGGACAATTACCTATAAGCTTGATTGTACAGAGGTAATGTATAATATGTGTCCTGTATGATAACCATAGATAAAGAACGATGCGTTGACCGTCATATGATACCACATAGTTCATGGGGATTGCTCCTCAAAATGAAGATTGAGCCACATATTTAGCGGAGGTGTCCCTCGGAATACACGCCCCCTGACGACGAGGGAGGTCATATACATGTATCCACAGAAAGGCCCTGAGCACCGCGTGATGTACAAACATAGCCTCATTGAGCGCTCTACACGATGTCCGATTACGGAGAAATACATCCAGTGACATTCAGTTTATTTATCGAACTAATACTGCCCGCCAGTGACGAGTTGAAGGACGACACACCGTTTCCATGTTATGCCTTATCAGGGTTGGCCGCTTGAATATCCCGTTCGGATAACCATATAAACACTGTACGCGTAAGAAAGGTCTACCTATTTATTAAAACGTGTGAAATTGCACCTGAAAGAGACTTCGGACGGACTATCACTAGGTCATTAGAGTCCATAGAAAAAAACGACGATTTCTCTGAAATTATATCACAGTACAGATGGGACTAATTTGTAACTAAGTTGTAACTATCTGTTGTAACTATCTTCTTGTGAATAATAGGCGATTCACAACCAGTGGACCCCAGCATAGGTGATTAACAACCAGTGGCCCCAACATAGGGTAATTAACAGTCAGTTCAGTCAAACAGACATAAGGAAGTAATATCAGCGAGCTAATGGGAGTATCACTAAGAGACGAACACTTAGCGGAAGTAGAATTAGAAATGAATAAATCACATGTGCGGGCTGTCAGAAAATAGTTTCACAACCATAGGACCTGTAGGACGACTTCGCTGTATGCTTTTCGCAGAGAACACTACAAGGACATTTCAACAACGTCTATTGGTAATGTACCGACTAGATAAAAAAATATATATCTCAACGCAAAACACACGGGATGCAACTGCCAGATTAGCTAAGTACAACGCATAACTGAAACTATTCTTTCGACACCTTGGCTATCGCTAGGATACAATACATTTGTCTATTCTCAGAAAACGAACGCAAACATTTTAACTTTGTAACATGACGCTACCTGTACAACAAAAATATCAATAGCTTTCGTAAGTTGTAAGTTCCAAAATCGTCATCCTAGGAAACTGAGTGTACTCTCAAAGCACCGATACGCGATCCTGTATATGGAGCAGGGCAGCTGGCACCTTCGTACGCCTGGAAAAGACGATTCGTTGAGCAATATGATCACGGCTTTCAGGCTTTTCGTGTGGTAGACGCTCAGATTGGTTAAGCAGTATAGCCATAGGTAGGTGGCGGTAGTTGAGGGACTTTTCGTGTTAGCATACATTCGGCTTGGATATAGTGCAAACATAACCGAGACACGTTCGGTCGACGGTTCGTTCGGTAGGCTCTCTAAGACAGCAATACATACACTTCTCGTGATCAGACAAGTTCATTAACACATCAGCAGCAGCAGCGGGAGCCGAGCCCTGTCAATGACTTGTCGTGCGATTTATTTCATCTCTTCGCTGTCCGTCCGATCGTTGAGTCCGACCATTGATTACGCAGAGGAACGATCTCCCTCTCCACGAGGTTTCAATTTAGTACGCCCCGTGTCCTTAGGTGAGTGTGTCAGGTGTCTCAGGGAAATGATCAACCCCGCGTGTCTCAGGGAAATGATCAACCCCGCGTGTCTCAGGGAAGTGATAGACCCCGCGTGTCTCAAGGAAGTGATAGACCCCGCGCGTCTCAGGGAAATGATAGACCCCGCGTGTCTCAGGGAAATCATAGACTCGGCGTGTCTCAGGGAAATTATAAGACCCCATGTGTCTCAGGGTAATGATAAGGCTCGGCGTGTCTCAGGGAAATGATCAACCCTGCCCCCTGGCCCGCTTTAAATTTAGTACACCGCACGTTCGCTAGGCGGCGCTTTCGTCGTCCCGAAGTCCTTAAGCGAGCGGAGCTGACTCATATAGACGCGCGTTCGTGACGTCAGTTCCGTCGTCTGGCCCTCCAGGTATCGCTCGAGGTCGGCCACGTGGCGGTCTATGTGATGAAGGGTCTCGCGGTCGATAGCGTGCAGCGGCCGCGGGATGTGGGCGCCCTCCAGCACCCTGCGGCTCAGCGTCCAGGTCAACTTCTCTGAAGACACACAAGCAATCAATAAATGTATATACAATTACATATATATAGGTCTTCTTTCATATATTAAATTAACCGCGAAAATTCACCACTCTAATGCCCAATTGTGCCAGCGCGTTTCTTAAATAAAAAAAACGTATGTATATAAGCTTATATATAGATCAATATGAGCTTTCGCGAAATCAGTTACCGCGGTGAGACGGTTACCGGAGAGAAGAACAGTTTCGTTGTAGAAAAGCCGTGTCGGTGTCCGAAAACGGACGTCGCATTAAAGGGGGTAATTAGTTGGAGAAATCCCGTAACACGCAAAATGGTGTGGAATAATCGATTTTTCTGTCGGATATCGACCGACAATTCAAAACCATTGTATTTTGATAGATAAGGGGACGGAGAGGGGGGGGGGGGGCGGCAGTCGCGTGGCCAACTACAACGTGTTATTTCATAGCAAAAGAGAAGGTCAATAGGGGGCCTTACACTAACATGTAACTTCTGCTCGTAAAATTTTAAATGGGTATACAATTATTGGAAAGATTCGGAGATATTCATTTGACATATATTGGCTAGAAGCACTTTGCACACATATGGCTGTATACAAATACTAGCTGTATAGCACATAATTTGGTTAAAGTGAACTTCAGAGGTTGAGATAGCATGTAAAATACAGGGTTACGAACTCGTCACTCTTGGTGAAATGATCACCAGGACAACGTTATATTGGGCGATAATGTAAGTATTTTGACACAGTGTTTAACGGTGTAATGATCTCACCCCTGCGGATCCCCAAGATAATGTTGTATTGGGCGATAATGTAAGTATGTTGACACGGTGTTTACGGTGTAATGATCTCACCCCTGCGGATCCCCAAGATAATGTTGTATTGGGCGATAATGTAAGTATGTTGACACGGTGTTTAACTGTGTAATGATCTCACCCCTGCGGATCCCCAAGATAATGTTATATTGGGCGATAATGTAAGTATTTTGACACAGTGTTTAACGGTGTAATGATCTCACCCCTGCGGATCCCCAAGATAATGTTGTATTGGGCGATAATGTAAGTATGTTGACACGGTGTTTAACTGTGTAATGATCTCACCCCTGCGGATCCCCAAGATAATGTTGTATTGGGCGATAATGTAAGTATGTTGACACGGTGTTTACGGTGTAATGATCTCACCCCTGCGGATCCCCAAGATAATGTTGTATTGGGCGATAATGTAAGTATGTTGACACGGTGTTTAAAGGTGTAATGATCTCACCCCTGCGGACGATTACATAGCTGGAAACGACCTCCCAGATGAGCATGGCCAGCTCCTCAATGCTGACGGCCGAGTGCAGGGCTTGCGGAGGGGGAGGGGGTGGCGGGGGCGGGGGTGCCCTTCGGGGGTTCCCATCACCCAGGTCGTCGCTGTCGCTGTCGCTGTCGCCACCCTCCCCGCAGCTGGTCGCCCCCCCGCCGAGGCCGCCCTGGTCGGGGTGGGTGTCGGTGGGGGTCATGGGCGGGGTGATGGCGACGGAGGGGGGCTGGTAGCGGGCGTAGGCCAGGAGGATGTCGTCGAGGCAGGCGGCGCCGCTGACGACGCACCCGGAGCAGTAGTCCTCCAGCACGCGGTCCACCACCTTGCGCTTCAGCAGCGGTGACGTCATCGTGAGCAGCAGCGCGCGGCGGTGCGTCACTTCCGGGAAGTGCATGTACTCGCGCGCCAGCTCGCAGGCCACGCGCTGGGCGCTGTCCTCGGGGCAGCGACCCACGGCCACCGCCAGCCCCAGCAGTCTCTGGAGCTCCGACAGCGCGCTCAGCGACCGCCCCAACTGGGCGTCCGAGAGGAGGTCGGCGGTCCGCGGCCCGGGGCCCCCCAGAGGCGAGCCCCCCACACTGGTCCCCACGCCCCCCGTGGGTGCAGTTACCGCCGTGGCCGTAGCCGTGGTCGGGTTGGCCGCCAAGTCGGCGACGGTGCTGTCGTGGAGCGCGCTGTACACGGCGCTGACCGTCCACTGCACCAGCTGGCGCACCCGCTCCAGGTGCAGGTCCGTAGACACCCACTGGAACACTCTCGACTTGGCCACGCGGCGCTGCGACGTCAACTTCCGCTGTAACAGGTCCTCCTCCAGGGCGCTCACCATGTAGCGCAGGGCCAGGGTGTTGCCTAGCAACCGGTTGCCGTGGTGGTTGCGAGGGTGCCCCTTGGCGTCGGGCTGGTGGTTGCCGTTGGCGACGACTCCCCCGCGGGTGGTCAGGTCCACGAGGTTCTCGGCCACGGCCTCCAGGTCGGACCAGGCGAAGCCCGGGGCCGCGCCACCGCCCCCTGGCGGGTGGAGAGCCAGCATGCGCATCAACACGTGGTAGGCCTTGTGGAGGACGGAGCGCCGCTTGCCCGAGGTGAGCATGCGCAGGATGAGGCGGAGGACGTCCGGCGACGGCTCCGTGCTGCCCGTCACGTAGCCGTCGGCCACCCGCAAACACTGGCCCTCGGCGTGGGCGTGGCCGCCGGAGGACTGCTGATCCAGCGGCTGTTGGCGCTCATCCTGACACAACGACCGCACGAATTCCACCTGGGGCTGGGTCATGGTCTGCACGAGGGCCACCTCCCCGCCGGCGGCCGCCCCGCCACCCGAGCGGCCGTCGTCACCCTGGGCCACCAGCAGTGGGCGGTGCACCATCCGGCCGTGCAGCGGGCGGCTGCGCAGACACGCGCGCTCCACCGGAAGCGCCAGACGCCGCACCACGCGCAAGTGCTCATGGGACTCCGCCAGCGCCAAGGATGCGGCGGCGGAGGAGGCCAGGGCCCGGGAACAGATCGCAGCCGGGTCCCAATCCACGTTCCTGGTGTGGGACTCGGCGCGCGGCCGCAGCAGGCGGATGCGGCGGTGGCGGTGGTGACGCTCGGCGGCGGGGTCCGAGCCCAGGCCCGGGGAGTCCCCCGCGCACGTCCCCGCGCAGTCCTCACGCTGGGACCCGTAGGTGATCAGCGACAGACAGCCGCCGCTGGACTGGGACGTCGGCAGAGATTCCGGATCAGAGGACCCGGCCAGCGAGGGGCTGTTATCCACCACCTGCCGCGATAAGATATCCAGGAAATGTCGCTTCTTATCTCCGGAAGAAACCGCCGGCGGCTGAGCCTCATCCAGAAGGCAACTCCCTACATCCGGAAGGACTGCCGCCGACGCCGCCGCCGCCGTCGCTGTCGCCGCCGGCGAACCCGGCACGCTGGATTCATCGCTAGACGCCGGTCTTATCACTCGACTGAGATTGACATTTTTCAGGATCTTTGAAAAACGGGTCCGAGCGTCCATGGGGAATATACTCTTGGGCATGGCGGATGTGCTGCCGTCAGACTCGGACGCCGCCGCTCGGACATCCGGCGTTGAGGCTTGACCGCAAGTCCCAACGTCCGATCCAGTGGTTTCCAAGGCCACCGGGGAGGGGACCGCGGGCAAAGCATCGAAAGAGGAATCCGATGGATTATCCGGCTCGTGAATATTGAACTTCAGTCTCACATCGAATAGTGTTGAGCTGTGCGTCGGGCTGTGCGAATGATGGCCGATTACGCAATGAAAACACTCCAACTCGACGCGCGGGATCAGCGCCAGCTTGTCGTCGGTCTCCAGGGCGTCCTCGGATTTGAATTCGACCGAGGAGGTGCCCCTACCTTCCGGAGAATTGGATGACTTGGCTTCATCGGTGTCTGATGCGATCGCCAGATAATCCGATCCCGTGAGAACTAAATCCGGAAGTTCGTCCGCCTCGTCGTCCTTGTACTCTTCAGAATCCAGCCGGATGCTCATCGGGAAGCTGGGCATCAAGGGCAAATCTAGAGCGTCCTGAGAGTCGGAGTCACTGATCTCCGGATCGAAGACGTTGGGATCTAGGTTGACGTGGATTAGGTGCCTGAGCTTACGTCCTGGATCCAACCAGCGCTCAAACTGTTGAGATCGGTTGCGAGTGACCTTTCCGGGGATGAAATCCCGAATTTGGATATCGCAGACGTCATCCGGGCACCACGAGTCGCGGCTGCTCCGTCGAGACAGGGACACCGAGCCCCGTTTCCGGTCGGCGCTCCCGTCGGCGCCTTCCGCACTCGCCGGAAGTGACTCGCGACTGCTCCGCCTGGAGGACGTCGCTGACTTCCGGCGGCGTGGCGCGTCACCCTCCACCGCGCTGCAGGATCCGGAATCGCGAGTGAGCCTTCGGGAAGCCGGGTGATCCAGCTTCCGGTTTTTCAATACTACTTCCCCACCTCCGGCCAGATCGGGCGAGTGCGCGGACTTGGCCGGCGCCAGGGTTTGATTATCTAAGCAGCACTCGTCTCCACGGCGACCGTTAATGTCACTCAGTATTTGAGCCTGGAACGACGTATCGCCTAACTGCGCCTGCGCGTGCGCCTGCGCCGGTACAGGGTGCTGCACCTTTAGTTGGTGGTGTGGCAGGATATATTTCCGGCGTTGGTGGCTTCGATGAGGCACGTGATCTTCGGAAGATCTGAGCTTGCCACAAGAGTCTTCAGTTTTGTGGGAACGGCGATCGCGGAGTGAATTCTGATGTCCGTCGACACTGTGAGGTCGCGCGGCATTCGGCTTGAGCTGCGGTTCTTGTTGATTTCGATGGGAACCATGGTCTCGATGAGAACTATGGCCTCGATGAGAACCATGGTCTCGATGAGAACCATGGTCTCGATGAGAACCATGGTCTTGGTGTGTACCATGGCCTCGTTGTGTACCATGGCCTATAAGTGCACTATGTTCTCGATGAGAACCATGGTCTCGGTGTGTACCATGTCCTCGTTGTGTACCATGGTCTATAAATGTACCATGGTCTATAAGTGCACTATGTTTTCGATGAGAACCATGGTCTCGATGAGAACCATGATCTCGATGAGAACCATGCTTTTTGTCCCGAGGCTTGCGCGTCCTTTTGTGAGCACCTTGACGAGATTCTCGCTGTCCGTCCGACTGGCGGCGAGAAAGCACGGGAGCGAGATCTGAAGTAACGACCCCGTCCCCTAGCGGATCCAACTTGCCCTCCCGCTGTGGTCGGCAGCGGTTCCGGTCACCTGCGGGGTCGTCGACCCGGCGGTGGCCAAGATGGGGCGGAGAGGTGGCGGCGTTACCATAGAGACCGCCCTCCACACGCGGCAGCGCTGGGGTGACCACGCCACAGCCCGAGGCGGGGACCCCCCCGACCACCACCACGGCCGTGGACCCTTCCCGGGGGCTGGCGCTCCGCTCCGTCGACCGGCGACTCCGCGGGGTCGACCCGTGCTTGGCTCTCTTGGCGGGGCCCCCCGCGGGGGGTGACGACCCGCCGGCCACCCGCCGACCCCCGTCGCTCTCGGGCGGGGGTCGCTTGCGGGAGTCCGTCATCAGCCCCCGGCCTGCTTCATCAGCCGCCCGCTCGCAGGAGCAGGGCGAGTCAGCCGGGCTGGGGGGCCTGGCCGGGCTGGAGTGCCTGGCCGGGCTGAGCAGGATAGGTGAACAGGGCGAGTCCGCCGGGCTGGAGGGGCTGACAAGGCTAGCCGGGCTGAGCGGGCTGGGCGAACAGGGTGAGTCCGCCGAACTGGCCGGGCTGAGCGGGCTAGCCGGGCTAAGCGGGCTAGGTGAATAGGGTGAGTCCGCTGGGCTGGAGGGGCTGACAGGGCTGGCCGGGCTGGAGGGGCTGACAGGGCTGGCCGGGCTCGAGGGGCTGACAAGGCAGCCCAAGCCGAGCGGCGGTGAGGGAGCGGACTCCCACGTCGAATCGTCCTGGATCACGTACACATCCTGCAAAGATAAAAGAAGACAAAATAATGAGAAAGGCGATGAGATAAGGTCAACATCTCTTCCGGGTATCACAGGGTGTATTTCCTTGTCATTATCATGATATTAGTATATCTTGTCGTTATTATAAAGCCATCCGCATATCGTGTCACCCGCTCCGTGCACTATGTAATATATTTCGGTGGGTTTTACATTCAGGACGCTTTAGCCAATACTGGTCAATATCGCGTCAATGGGAAGGAAGAGCGGGGCATGTCTCGGGGTAACCCCCTACTCTTTGCGAACAAAGACATGGGATCCTCTATCCTGCGACCACACCGACATGGGGGCTCGAACCACCGATCCACGTGCCGTTAGGCTCTCAGGTGGATCTGCAGCTTAACCTACTTAAAGACGGAGCTTGGGAGGGTGGGGGCGTAACGAAAGGGGAGTGGAGGGGGACGAGAGAGGGAGGAGACAAGGGTGGGGTAAGGGGGGGCGGGGGGGGCGGGGGGGGGGTAAGGGGTGGAATGGGGAGGCGGAGTAGGTTGGGCCCGAGGACGATGGAAGGGGGGCGGCGTTAGGGGAGGAAATGAGGAGGGGGGGGGGGGGGGTGAGAGGGGGGGGGCGGAGGGGGGGGGGGACGTTATCACTAAATGCATTGTCCGCCACATTATATGTGTATCGAGAACAAACCACACGGCGTTAATAAAGCAAGCAAAGCCAGCCCGCGCTATACCAGTGTCTTAAACATCGTCCTTCGCGACTGTACGGCACCTCCACACCATTCCAGAGGGTACGCGGGGGTACCACCCCCCCTCCATCAACGGGTTATCACCCCCCCCCCCCCTCAACGGGTTATCACCCCCCCTCCATCAACGGGTTATCACCCCCCCCCCCCCTCAACGGGTTATCACCCCCACCCTACAACGGGTTATCACAACCCCCATACAAGGGGTTACCCCCACCTTCCACCAACCCCCTGATAATGGTAACAACCAATCTACAAGGGGTTACCCCCCACCAGCCCCCTGATAATGATTACAACCTCACTACAAGGTGTTACCCCAGCCCCCCACCCCCAGCCCCCTCGTAATGATCACAACCCCACTACAAGGGGTTACCCACTCCCCCGATAACGATCAATGCCATGTATCGCTGACACGAAGCAGTCCAAAGTCTAGAGGACGGACGTGCCGTAAGACGAAGTAACAGTCAATCGGTCGGATACACGATCATACGTCGTAAACAGCGAGACAAAAAAACTCCGCTATAAAATACCATATTATTCGACCTTTTCGCAACTCGCGCGTCTTGGCAGTCGATATGTCACTGTCGCTCTGTGGAGGTCATATGTCGCCGTGTCAGTAACAGCTGTCAAGTAATGAATATTCAACACCGGGAAAGGATGCACAGAACAAATTATCCGACAATTGTACTATATGTCTTACCAAGCATTTTTCTGCCGCAGTGGTTCCAATATAAACGTGTATAATGTATAATTAATGGGGTTTGGTACATTGGATTTTGATTTTGACAGTCCAACCAGATGGCGAGTGTGTGCCGTTGAAGGGAAGTAACATGGCTAGTTGGGTAAAATATATGGCTCATAGTTTGTAGAGACTCAACTGAACATGAACATGCAAGCCAAACACAATGGTATCACACAAAACATGACCCAAACAAAACGCTGTCACGCTAAACATGACCCAAACACAACGCTGTCACACTAAACATGACCCAAACACAAGGCTGTCACACTAAACAGGACCCGAACACAACGCTATCACACTAAACATGACCCAAACACAACGCTGTCACACTAAACAGGACCCGAACACAACGCTGTCACACTAAACATGACCCAAACACAACGCTGTCACACTAAACATGACCCAAACACAACGCTGTCACACTAAACATGACCCAAATACAAGGCTGTCACACTAAACATGACCCAAACAGAACGATGTCACACTAAACATGACCCAAACACAACGCTGTCACACTAAACATGACCCAAACACAACGCTGTCACACTAAACATGACCCAAACACAACGCTGTCACACTAAACATGACCCAAACACAACGCTGTCACACTAAACATGACCCAAACACAAGGCTGTCACACTAAACAGGACCCGAACACAACGCTGTCACACTAAACATGACCCAAACACAACGCTGTCACACTAAACATGACCCAAACACAACGCTGTCACACTAAACATGACCCAAATACAAGGCTGTCACACTAAACATGACCCAAACAGAACGATGTCACACTAAACATGACCCAAACACAACGCTGTCACACTAAACATGACCCAAACACAACGCTGTCACACTAAACATGACCCAAACACAACGCTGTCACACTAAACATGACCCAAACACAACGCTGTCCCACTAAACATGACCCAAACACAAGGCTGTCACACTAAACAGGACCCGAACACAACGCTATCACACTAAACATGACCCAAACACAACGCTGTCACACTAAACATGACCCAAACACAAGGCTGTCACACTAAACATGACCCAAACAGAACGATGTCACACTAAACATGACCCAAACACAACGCTGTCACACTAAACATGACCCAAACACAACGCTGTCACACTAAACAGGACCCAAACACAACGCTGTCACACTAAACATGACCCAAACACAACGCTGTCACACTAAACATGACCCAAACACAACGCTGTCACACTAAACAGGACCCAAACACAACGCTGTCACACTAAACATGACCCAAACACAACGCTGTGACACTAAACATGACCCAAACACAACGTTGTCACACTAAACATGACCCAAACACAACGCTGTCACATTAAACATGACCCAAACACAACGTTGTCACACTAAACATGACCCAAACACAACGCTGTCACACTAAACATGACCCAAACACAACGTTGTCACACTAAACATGACCCATACACAACGCTATCACATTAAGCATGACGCAGCAAGCACGACCCATACCTGAGCAATTTCAGATCAATCTGTAACCACCCAGATAGCGACATACCCTGCCATAGGATCCAATTAGTCCTGTCAGCAGGCCTCTGTGGCTAAGGCCAACGTTCCGTGACTGGACCCACATTGGAACAGACGGTGTCACATCTACGGAGAACCGAGGACTCAATGGGACTTTGTTTCAACATAGCTCACGTACGGCTCACGTCTACCATTCACTATAAGAATCTATGTCGTGTGTAACGAGCCGAACCTTCCAGAACCGACCGACCCAGGTTTAGCAGACCCCAGCGTGGTTCTCAGAGTGGTTATAGTCATTCACCACGGCGCAGCCAGAGCCTCTAACTTGTCAGTTGGTTCTCTGCAAGGCCAGGCCAGGCCAGGCCAGGCCAGGCGGCCGGTGGGTGGCTCGAGTCCCATCTGTGCAAATGTTTATGTTCGTGCCAGACATGGGGTAATCATAATCAGTAATCGTAATCGATTGTAATCGATTACATTTTTCAAGTAATCGTAATCGTAATCGATTACATTGGTTTTTAAGGCAATGTAATCGTAATCGTAATCGATTACATTGCTAATGTAATCGTAATCATGATTACTTTTGATGATTACTTTGCTGTGTTCACTCGGGCTGTTTGATCTCCAATTGATCGTCATACTTTTCATGTAGCCTGTATCATATACGGAAACTCGCCACTGCAGTCTTACTGTAGAGATCCGACCCCCCTCGAAACCACCCTGGCCCTTCCTGTCCCACCCGACAAATAACCAGACATAACCAATTAAGCTGGCTGGGGGTGCCACATTCTAATCCCCTCATTCTCTTGTTTGCATTGGATAGCCAGAAATAGTCCAGAGCGACTTAGGGGTCTATATATTGAGACCAGGTAAGTGGGTGGGGGCTGTGATGGGTAGGTAGGTAGGTGGGGGCTGTGATGGGAGGGTGGTAGATGCTTGTGTTATTGTTCTCTATATAGATTGATTGGAAGAGGTGTTGTTATAGAACGAACTCGATTCGGTCAGGACTGGTGCACGGCGATGTATGGTGTGGTGGCTGGACTAGATTCCCTTGTGTCATATATCTGTGTGGCTTCCTTTAGTTCCATGGTATTTAACATAGAGGTAATAAGTTTTTACGCGGGACACCTCACTCTCCGGCGAGAATCCTAAAGCTCAAAAGTTTACATGAATCCAGCAAGATAGAGGTGCGATTATCCGTTAGTGTTGTGTTTTTTATTTCCATTACGTCGAAAAACAGTCCATGTAATCACGATTGTAATCATGATTACATTGAATGTAATCGTAATCGTAATCGATTACTTTCATATTTCCTGTGATCGTAATCGTAATCGTAATCCTAAAATTCCCAAGTAATCGTAATCGTAATCGATTACATTTACAATGTAATCACCCCATGCCTGGTTCGTGCAGCACAAGTTCTCATTGTCTTTCTTCGCCAAGTGTAGGCGCTTACCCCCGGCGACACGCTCCCCCCCCCCCCCCCCCCACCGCCGTGACCCTTACCAGGGACATTGTCGCGATAAGACACACGGAGGTTACAGTAATCATACTTTTAAACCCACCAACAGATCAACCTGGTCCACTTCTCTAGTAAATCTGAAGGCGTGTCCGTCCGTAAGGGACACCGTGGTGGCGGCCAGCAATGACAGGGAGAAAAAGCCAACCAGTACTGTGGTGGATTTCACAAACACAGTTTAGACAACTGGAGGGGCTTAGTCGACATCGCGCATCGATTGAAGAACGTTGATCTCAATTATATTGACCCGAAGAAACAATGCTGAACGATGCATACACACTTACATATAGCCAGTATATTACTCCCCCCCCCCCCCCCCCCCACCACCACACACACACATTTGCTACAATAATCGATTTCGTCGGCTCCAACCGTTCGAAAAAAGATCCCAGTATTTGCCACGCCGCCCACTCCACCAAAAGGACATTATACCCCGTGCAACGCAAGCCTGATCATATATCATTAAGCCCCCGATGTGATGACAGGTTTTACGACCTATAGTACAGTGGCCTATTTCACGAACATAGTTTAGCCGGCTACGGGGCTTAGTCGGCTAAAATCGCCCATCATTTACATGGTAACTTTAGTCGACTAAGCTCCGTAGTCGGCTAAACTGCGTTTGTGAAATCCGCCACAGATTGAGGACAATTCTAATTTCTCCCTATACGTGTATATATATATAGCCGTGTGCTTGTACCGATAGGGGCAGGAGGTAGCGGGGTTCTGCTGACAGTTTGTACGCTATGTGAAGTCAGCCCCAATGTGTATACTCTCGGGTTTCCCTGGGTATTTCCGCCAGTATTTATAGCTTCACCAGGGCGGGCCCTCGAAACGCTCTGGCTGGGCTTTAATTACTGCTGTTACCACACCACACCACCACACTCGACCTCACACCTGTTTATGTGCGACACAAGTGTTAAACCAATGGTTTGGTGGTGATGTAACTGGGATGAATTAACGTGTGTAACAAGGGCCGTAATGCCTCGTGGGGAAGCCTCCCTCGTAACCGCATTGAACCGGTCATGCGTTTTTTTCCGGTAAATGTCTAACTTCGGAATGTTGTCTAAAAATAATCGGTCGCGCGTTGAATCCGTATTTAACCGTTCAGGTGTTATATTGCATTGTTGTTGGAATGTGTCAAAATTAAAAAATGTATGCATTGTTGTTAGAAAACCGTAAAATTTAAGCAGTTGCATTCGCTGCTTGGCACAGTGACCCTGCCGGCTGTACGCTGAGCTATGAGTCACTGCTACTGGGGGCAGCCTGATTGGCATAGCTAACACACTGTATGTATACATACATGGCATACATATACATATAACAGCCGCCGCCGCGAGCGAAAGAAATAACAGCCGCTTTCCTGGTCGCCCTGATCTCCCAGGGGTGATGGGGTGAGGGAGGGGGGTGGGGGGACATGGACGTATGGCTTGCCATAGACATGGACATATGGCTTGCCATGGACATGGACGTATGGCTTGCCATGGACATGGACGTATGGCTTGCCGTGGACATGGACGTATGGCTTGCCATGGACATGGACGTATGGCTTGCCGTGGACATGGACGTATGGCTTGCCATGGACATGGACGTATGGCTTGCCATGGACATGGACGTATGGCTTGCCATGGACATGGACGTATGGCTTGCCGTGGACATGGACGTATGGCTTGCCATGGACATGGACGTATGGCTTGCCGTGGACATGGACGTATGGCTTGCCATGGACATGGACGTATGGCTTGCCATGGACATGGACGTATGGCTTGCCATGGACATGGACGTATGGCTTGCCGTGGACATGGACGTATGGCTTGCCATGGACATGGACGTATGGCTTGCCATGGACATGGACGTATGGCTTGCCATGGACATGGACGTATGGCTTGCCATGGACATGGACATATGGCTTGCCATGGACATGGACATATGGCTTGCCATGGACATGGACATATGGTTTGCCATGGACATGGACCTATGGCTTGCCATGGACATGGACGTATGGCTTGCCATGGACATGGACATATGGTTTGCCATGGACATGGACATATGGCTTGCCATGGACATGGACATATGGCTTGCCATGGACATGGACATATGGTTTGCCATGGACATGGACATATGGCTTGCCATGGACATGGACGTATATGGCTTGCCATGGACATGGACGTATGGCTTGCCATACAAATACAACGTAACACCGTGATTACAAGGAGTTACGCATTTTTGACACGTCAAGTAGAACATACAGCTGTCTCACGACAGTTCGTGTAATCGCTGCGTACACGGAACCCGGAACTAACAGCACCCTGGCTAACGGCTATTCAACATAACACAACGCAATATATATATATAGATAGATATGTATATATATATAGAGGGAGGGGCAGCCTGATTGGCATTGCTAACACACTGTATGTAAACATACATGCCATACGTATACATATAACAGCCGCCGCTGCGAGCGGAAGCGTTCGTAGTAATAAGCGAAAGAAATAACAGCATGACAGTATTTTGTTTTATGCGTCAAATAGTAGCAGGCAGAAGGTAGACATTGGGCAGAAATAATATCGATAATCATATTGACATAAATTGAGACCGGGAGCTACGGAATAACGGGACATATATGTTAAGGATATTTAAACCCTGTGCAATTATTGTGCATCCAGTACAGAATACTCAAATTGCGGCTAAAGCACGCTAATAAACGAACATCAGTCCAGTCAAACTAAGGCCCAAGCTCATACATTGATTAAGGAAAAAAAAGGGGTTGATTGAGTAAAAAAAAGGGACTGTTTCCCGCCCCTTGTTCGTCATTTAACGTGGTACTACTACCTTCAGTGGATAAAATCTGCCTGACGTCCTGGTTGGATCTATAGAATTGACGTGTAGACCGCTTAACTATACTGTAAAATGTGATACTGCTGTGACCGATGCTAAGAGAAGCGTATTATAGGCAAGGTTCCCCGGGCAGAGTTCGTTCTCTTGCTACTGATGGGAAGTTGTGGACGCGAGACAGTACGGGATTTGTTTGCTTTGATGACGAATCGGGCGATAAGGCGTTGGGAGAAATATTATTACTGTCGGCACCAAGCAAGGTAGCCCGCAGCAGACATGGTCACCATGCGGGATAATCACCCGAAAGCGATATTATGCGCGGGATAAGGTGATAAGCACCCAGCGGTAGTGTTGACATATGCGATAGCGTTGACAATCTAAGAGCGATATGTTGATATATCCAAGGCGGACCCTGCAGTGCGTGCAAGCAGTGGTTCGGTTGGATATAGGTTCAAGGCGGCTGCTGCTGCCAATGCGCTCTTGCATGCAGCGGCCTAGTGGGACAGACAGCTTCATTTTATTAGTATAGATAGAAGATAGGTAGATATACATACAGTTTGTTAGCAATGCCAATCAGGCTGCCGCGAATTTGCCATCGTGGTAGAAGCACGTGTTATTGCTATTGGACTAAAGCATCACGTGCAGTAAAAAAATGCACGACGGCATTTGCGACTGCATGGTTTTATACACAAACTTATAAAGAATAAATATAATTTGTTGTCACCATGATGAAGAAAACGCGCTCGTAAAACAGTAAAAGGGTCGTACACTGCGCGTAATCAAAACGGTCGTGATATATCTCTCCTCACAATTAGATTGTATTAGTTGTAGAGAAGATATATATCGCTTGAGCTGTAAAGGCCGAGCCTAGCTCCACGTGCGGCAGGTGAACCATGGTATATATTCTCATTTCCCCGGACCCAGACGTAAATATCGACCGTTAAAACGATAACGATAGTGCTAAAAGCATGATCACTAAGGCTGCGACCTGGGTCACCTAGGCTAGTTACGGGACACGTGGTGACCCCCCCCCCCCCCCGCCGCCTCCCTCAACCTCCACTATCAGAAATCTTTGAAAATAATTTCGAAGCTATTTGACTGTTGGTGTGTTTGTCAATAGTTGTTAACACAAACCTCCACCTTCCAGTAACAATAAAACGGGTAACACTGCAGCAGGGGCTTTTCAATGGCATCGCGCATGGTGTATATAGCGATGAGGGTGAATACATGAGGGACATCACAGAACCGCCCTGCAGTCTAGACCGGGCAGACCAAGACTCACCTGACAGACCGCGCCGCCCTTGCCCATGTTAATGCCGCCTAGACCAGGCAGACCAAAGACTCACCTGACAGACCGCGCCACCCTTGCCCATGTTAATGCCGCCTAGACCAGACAGACCCAAGACTCACCTGACAGACCGCGCCTCCCTTGCCCATGGCAATGCCGCCTAGACCAGACAGACCAAAGACTCACCTGACAGACCGCGCCACCCTTGCCCATGTTAATGCCGCCTAGACCAGACAGACCAAAAACTCACCTGACAGACCGCGCCTCCCTTGCCCATGGCAATGCCGCCTAGACCAGACAGACCAAAGACTCACCTGACAGACCGCGCCGCCCTTGCCCATGGCAATGCCGCCTAGACCAGACAGACCAAAGACTCACCTGACAGACCGCGCCGCCCTTGCCCATGGCAATGCCGCCTAGACCAGACAGACCAAAGACTCACCTGACAGACCGCGCCGCCCTTGCCCATGGCAATGCCGCCTAGACCAGACAGACCAAAGACTCACCTGACAGACCGCGCCGCCCTTGCCCATGGCAATGCCGCCTAGACCAGACAGACCAAAGACTCACCTGACAGACCGCGCCGCCCTTGCCCATGGCAATGCCGCCTAGACCAGACAGACCAAAGACTCACCTGACAGACCGCGCCGCCCTTGCCCATGGCAATGCCGCCTAGACCAGACAGACCAAAGACTCACCTGACAGACCGCGCCGCCCTTGCCCATGGCAATGCCGCCTAGACCAGACAGACCAAAGACTCACCTGACAGACCGCGCCGCCCTTGCCCATGGCAATGCCGCCTAGACCAGACAGACCAAAGACTCACCTGACAGACCGCGCCGCCCTTGCCCATGTCAATGCCGCCTAGACCAGACAGACCAAAGACTCACCTGACAGACCGCGCCGCCCTTGCCCATGTCAATGCCGCCTAGACCAGACAGACCAAAGACTCACCTGACAGACCGCGCCGCCCTTGCCCATGGCAATGCCGCCTAGACCAGACAGACCAAAGACTCACCTGACAGACCGCGCCGCCCTTGCCCATGGCAATGCCGCATAGACCAGACAGACCAAAGACTCACCTGACAGACCGCGCCGCCCTTGCCCATGTTAATGCCGCCTAGACCAGACAGACCCAAGACTCACCTGACAGACCGCGCCGCCCTTGCCCATGTCAATGCCGCCTAGACCAGACAGACCAAAGACTCACCTGACAGACCGCGCCGCCCTTGCCCATGTCAATGCCGCCTAGACCAGACAGACCCAAGACTCACCTGACAGACCGCGCCGCCCTTGCCCATGTCAATGCGCAGAAACTCCGACAACCCAATTCCAAATCCGAGGTGCGGATTAGCGACAGCAGACATAATTATCGCAGTCTACTTGCAGCCACAGTGTACACACGTCCACACACCCCGGGGATGATGATGACAATGGTGACAGCCCTCTTGCAAGCGAAGTGCGACATAGCTCACACACACAGATACATATCCTCAGCCTAGTTAGCGTATACATATATATCCTCCATAGCCGCCTGGCGCAGTCGCGCAATTAT
>OZ025262.1:11357150-11613089 GCA_964019135.1 Arenicola marina
TTTAAAGTCGAAGCGTTCCCATTTCACATGACAGTCTGACATTACCCGGGTTTGTGAATGCCTCGGAGACTTTTGGGTCTAAAAAAAGGTTGTCACAACACTGTCTTTTAACTCAAATAACGAGAAAGTGTGGAAAGAGGAATATATCTTTGATGGTGGATATATTAACTAGATATCGCATACTACCATGGAGGCTTGTAAGGAACACGTGGTGAATGAAGTCTCATCTGAGAGCACCTGATGCGTGTACTCTCTGCGCGGCAACGTTACCCCACCTATTTTGGGACTGTAAAATACTGAAAACTTTATGGACCAACCTATCGTATATATTTCATTCAGTTTGTAACTTTTATGACCTCAACACATGACCACTTGTGACATACATCTTCGCGTGAGTTATGTTGAATCAATGATGCGCTCGGACTTGGAAGAACGACCGGTCTCCATGAGTATGCAGGATGCCGGCAGGCGAACTGGGCTACGAATTTATTATTTATCTCATTGATGGATGGATGAATGGATTTATGTTTTAAGCCACGTTTTATGCGCGTATAACCCCAGAACCGGACCAAATGAAGAACTGCCCTTATATGAAAAGAGTACACAGCCCCTGTATGCTGGGTCATTGTTCGACTCGCAACCTGCTTGATTGGCAGTGGGAAACGTAACCTCTCCCGACCACGGCGGCTCCCAACGTAATAATCCGAGGGTGTAACGGTCCGCCATATTTGATCTGGTCCGTCGGTCGCTGTTATAATGGCATAACGGGGTGTCGATCAATGATGCAGGGCGCCCGTCAATAGGCCGACATGGCTGCCTTACCGTAAACTGTCCACGACGTGCGCTGGCACGTCTTCATAATTTACCGTCAAGCGCGTCGCCGACATTGCACGCGGTTTTCACATACGCCGGAACACCACTTGGTAAACGTGCGCCAAGGTACGACTCCAGAACACAAACAGCTGTGAAACATGCATAGGTTGCGGTCTCTGCATTGAAAACTTTGTCACTTTGCGAGATACAAGTATTATGAAGCGTTATAAAGCGAGTCATCCCACACGCCATGGTAGCTTCCAGTAGCCGCCCCACACCTCAGTAGCCGCCCCATGTCCCAGTACCCGCCCCACACCCCCAGTAGCCGCCCCACACCCCCAGTAGTCGCCCCACACCCCCAGTAGCCGCCCCATACCCAAGTAGCCGCCCCCATGTCCCAGTACCCGCCCCACACCCCAGTAGCCGCCCCATGTCCCCACTACCCGCCCCACACCTCAGTAGCCGCCCCATGTCCCAGTACCCGCCCCACACCCCCAGTAGCCGCCCCACACCCCCAGGAGCCTCCCCATATCCCAGTAGCCGCCCCACACCTCAGTAGCCGCCCCATGTCCCAGTACCCGCCCCACACCCCCAATAGCCGCCCACACCCCCAGTAGTCGCCCCACACCCCCAGTAGCCGCCCCATACCCAAGTAGCCGCCCCATGTCCCAGTACCCGCCCCACACCCCAGTAGCCGCCCCATGTCCCAGTACCCGCCCCACACCCCCAGTAGCCGGCCCACACCCCGAGTAGCCGCCCCACACCCCGAGTAGCCGCCCCACACCCCCAATGGCCGCCCTACACCCCAGTAGCCGCCCCACACCCCCAATGGCCGCCCCACACCCCAGTAGCCGCCCCACACCCCCAGTAGTCGCCCCACACCCAGTAGCCGCCCCACATCCCCAGTAGCCGCCCCACACCCCCAGTAGCCGCCCCATGCCCTAGTAGCCGCCCCACACCCCCAGTAGCCGCCCCATGTCCCAGTAGTCGCCCCATGTCCCAGTACCCGCCCCACACCCCCAGTAGCCGCCCCATGTCCCAGTACCTGCCCCACACCCCATTAGCCGCCCCACATCCCAGTAGCCGCCCCCACACCCCAGTAGCCGCCCCGCACCCCCAGTAGCCGCCCCACACCCCAGTAGCCGCCCCACACCCCAATGGCCGCCCCACACCCCAGTAGCCGCCCCACACCCCAGTAGCCGCCCCACGCCCCAGTAGCCACCCCACACCCCAGTAGCCACCCCCACACCCCAGTAGCCGCCCCCACACCCCAGTAGCCGCCCCACACCCCAGTAGCCGCCCCACACCCCAGTAGCCGCCCCACACCCCAGTAGCCGCCCCACACCCCAGTAGCCGCCCCGCACCCCCAGTAGCCGCCCCACACCCCAGTAGCCGCCCCACACCCCCAGTAGCCGCCCCATGCCCTAGTGGCCGCCCCACACCCCCAGTAGCCGCCCCATGTCCCAGTAGTCGCCCCATGTCCCAGTACCCGTCCCACACCCCCAGTAGCCGCCCCATGTCCCAGTACCTGCCCCACACCCCAGTAGCCGCCCCACACCCCAGTAGCCTCCCCATATCCCAGTAGCCGCCCCACACCCCAGTAGCCGCCCCGCACCCCCAGTAGCCGCCCCACACCCCCAATGGCCGCCCCACACCCCAGTAGCCGCCCCACACCCCAATGGCCGCCCCACACCCCAGTAGCCGCCCCACACCCCAGTAGCCGCCCCACACCCCAGTAGCCTCCCCACACCCCAGTAGCCGCCCCACACCCAGTAGCCCGCCCCACACCCCAGTAGCCGCCCCACACCCCAGTAGCCGCCCCCACACCCCAGTAGCCGCCCCGCACCCCCAGTAGCCGCCCCCACACCCCCCCAATGGCCGCCCCACACCCCAGTAGCCTCCCCACACCCCAGTAGCCGCCCCACACCCCAGTAGCCGCCCCACACCCCAGTAGCCGCCCCACACCCCAGTAGCCGCCCCCACACCCAGTAGCCGCCCCACACCCCAGTAGCCGCCCCACACCCCAGTAGCCGCCTCACACCCTACAATAGACACTCGCCACTCAACTGTTCCGTTCCATCTGTGACTATATGCCCTGTGTAAATTGGCTTGGGATGAGGACATTTCCACAGATCATAACGTCCTAAGCTATTGAGAACCCTTTGTCACACACATACACCACGGGTCCCCGTCATAAACTATCGAGAACCCTTTGTCACACACATACCACGGGTCCCCCAGTCATAAACTATCGAGAACCCTTTGTCACACACATACCACGGGTCCCCCAGTCATAAACTATCGAGAACCCTTTGTCATACACATACACCACGGGTCCCCCACTCATAAACTATTGAGAACCCTTTGTCACCCACACACCACGGGTCCCCCACTCATAAACTATTGAGAACCCTTTGTCACCCACACACCACGGGTCCCCCACTCATAAACTATCGAGAACCCTTTGTCACACACATACCACGGGTCCCCCAGTCATAAACTATCGAGAACCCTTTGTCATACACATACACCACGGGTCCCCGTCATAAACTATTGAGAACCCTTTGTCACCCACACACCACGGGTCCCCCACTCATAAACTATTGAGAACCCTTTGTCACCCACACACCACGGGTCCCCCACTCATAAACTATTGAGAACCCTTTGTCACCCACACACCACGGGTCCCCCACTCATAAACTATTGAGAACCCTTTGTCACACACACACCACCGGTCCCCCAGTCATAAACTATCGAGAACCCTTTGTCACACACACACACACCATGGGTCCCCCAGCCATAAACTATGGAAAGATGTCTTTATGACCAGAGAGCAAAAAGGATACAAGCAATCTATATGCGCAATATTTATTCTACAGTTCAATCAAGAATTTAAAAAAAGTTTCCACGATGGTGGTAAACAAGCGGTAAATTATCGTAGATAAAATTAGTCCCCAAAAGACGTAAACTTTGGAAAAGATTTGTCACACAAAAGCCATGGCTAATCAATCCTACATTACGGAACACGCCAGTACTAAAACTATAACACAAACCATGGAAGATACATTAAATAGTATGGAAGCTGCATGAATCGTTCGATTGCCCAACGATAACAAGTACATATTGTTATAATTCATTGCAAAAAGATAAACCGGATGTACGAAAAAGAAGCTGGCTGACAAAGAGTCCCATCGGCGGTTTTACCTCCACCAATCTGCGTCGACGGTGCCCTCCATGGTAAGCCGGTGTCCGCTAATGCGGAAATCAAGTGAAAAGAACGGTTGCTGTTTTTTGGCTGTGGACTAAAAATACCTAATAAAAGTGACATGGGGTTGGATAAAGCTGACACCAGATGCAGGTGCCATAATCTGCCGACATGCAGCTCTATAAGTCCACTGACCAAGTGAGCCAGGGAAGTTCCTTCAACCGGTCAGCACGGAAGTGGTTGGTTGGTTGTATGTATATGACGCTTTAACCAATGCCGGTCATATCGCGTCAATGGGTTGGTTGTATGTACAGGACACTTTAACCAATGCCGGTCATATCGCGTCAATGGGTTGGTTGTATGTACAGGACACTTTAACCAATGCCGGTCATATCGCGTCAATGGGTTGGTTGTATGTACAGGACACTAACCAATGCCGGTCATATCGCGTCAATGGGTTGGTTGTATGTACAGGACACTTTAACCAATGCCGGTCATATCGCGTCAATGGGTTGGTTGTATGTACAGGACACTTTAACCAATGCCGGTCATATCGCGTCAATGGGTTGGTTGGTTGTACAGGACACTTTAACCAATGCCGGTCATATCGCGTCAATGGGTTGGTTGTATGTACAGGACACTTTAACCAATGCCGGTCATATCGCGTCAATGGGTTGGTTGTATGTACAGGACACTTTAACCAATGCCGGTCATATCGCGTCAATGGGTTGGTTGTATGTACAGGACACTTTAACCAATGCCGGTCATATCGCGTCAATGGGTTGGTTGTATGTACAGGACACTTTAACCAATGCCGGTCATATCGCGTCAATGGGTTGGTTGTATGTACAGGACACTTTAACCAATGCCGGTCATATCGCGTCAATGGGTTGGTTGTATGTACAGGACACTTTAACCAATGCCGGTCATATCGCGTCAATGGGTTGGTTGTATGTACAGGACACTTTAACCAATGCCGGTCATATCGCGTCAATGGGTTGGTTGTTTGTACAGGACACTTTAACCAATGCCGGTCATATCGCGTCAATGGGTTGGTTGTATGTACAGGACACTTTAACCAATGCCGGTCATATCGCGTCAATGGGTTGGTTGTATGTACAGGACACTTTAACCAATGCCGGTCATATCGCGTCAATGGGTTGGTTGTATGTACAGGACACTTTAACCAATGCCGGTCATATCGCGTCAATGGGTTGGTTGTATGTACAGGACACTTTAACCAATGCCGGTCATATCGCGTCAATGGGTTGGTTGTATGTACAGGACACTTTAACCAATGCCGGTCATATCGCGTCAATGGGTTGGTTGTATGTACAGGACACTTTAACCAATGCCGGTCATATCGCGTCAATGGGTTGGTTGTATGTACAGGACACTTTAACCAATGCCGGTCATATCGCGTCAATGGAAGAAGGAAGAGAGACTGGAGCCATGTCCACGGGAGTAACCCCTGTCTCTTTACGAACAAAGACATGGGATCTTTATCCTGCGACCACACAGACATGACAACAGCAGGGCTCGAACCATCGACCCACGTGCCGTTAGGCTCTCAGGTGACCAGAGCACTCAAGGCGAGCGTTCTAGCCCACTGAGCTATCGCGCCAGCCCCTATATCGCGTCAATGGGAGAAGGAAGGGAAAAGTGGAGCCATGTCCCCGGGGGTAACCCCCTACTCTTTTAAGCACAGAAATGGTCCAAAATAAGATTTCATTTCAACTCAACAAAGCATGGCCCAACTACTTACTGACTGTAGCCATTGTGTACCAGGGGCTAAAAAAATCCATCGAGTTACCAGGAAAAGGCAAGGCAACAAGAGACAAGCAGCTGACATCGATTCTTCCTGATGAACATGCACACACTCCAAGGCTGTTTAAAGCGGTGAAGGCGGGGTCACTTTTTCCAAGAAAACCGATCATTAGAGTGCAAAACAAAGTCCGTGTCGATGGTACGTCACAGGGGCGAGGCGAACTGGCCGTTATAGATATGGGGAGACAGGTGGGTCGTGACATCAGCAGCCGCTACATGGGGTGTTTTAGGCCACTTTTGTGTCCAGGAAAGCTGCATTGGGCCAAGAAACCATCCCGGGACAATGAAATGAAATGGGTGTCTTATTTTGCACACAAAAGTTAAATTGGGCCAATGAACCTCCCGTGGCGATGCAGTGGGGTTGGAGGAAGCTGGTCCCAGATGTAGTGCCGCCCGGGTTCAAACCCACGACCTGTCGATCTGCAACTCCACCGGTTTACCAACTGAGTTAGGGCGGCTCCGACACCGTGTGTTGACTGAGGAGTTACCTAGCGTCCTGTTAATTGGCTTTACTGCTTGTTTTCCAGTCGTGGGGAACATGCCAGTGGAACGGATTGCCGATGGATGGTTGTATATTCAGGACACTTAAACGGAATTTTGGTTATATCGCGTCAATATGAGAAAGAAGGGAGGGTGGAACCATGTCCCCGGGGGGGTAACCCCTCACTCTTTGCCAAGAAGGACATGGCATCTTTATCCTGCGACCACACAGACACGGTCAAAGCGGGGCGCGAACCACCGATCCACACGCCGTTAGGCTCTCAGGTGGCCAGAGCGCTCAATGTGAGCGCTCTAACCCACTGAGCCACCGGGCCATTAGCCAATATCAGCCAATAGAATCCTTATCGACCAATACAAAAGAATGACTATAGGGCAATACAATGACTATAGTGCCTGCATATCACTGCATGCGATGACTGTACACGGTAGGAAAACTGTCTAGTGATCAGTTTAGTTTCAATCATTGTGTTATGTGACAGGTATAGAAGCTAGGCATGGTGGGATTCTTAACAGCGGTTTCGACTGGGGAGGTCTGGTATTTTATCAGGAATCTCGGCCCGGCCACTCCACTTTCCTTCTCCCATTTACGCGATATGACCACAAGTGGTCAAAGCGTCCTGAATATTATCACAGAGATAACTTTGGTATTTTGTTGTTATAGCTAAAATCTTGAGATGGTCCCTCTCACATGAATTTGAACCCGTATATCTGAAATAGTCCCGAGATAAAGCCCCAAACAAATGCAGAGGTTCCCGTGTCATTGGCTCCTTTAAATGTGGGGTCACAGAGGTTATATCTGTGTGCCTCGATTGGCTACTGTGTCTCCCGGCTGTCCAGGGCCACAGCGATTTTTGCATTATAGAGACTCTGGATTCAGTTAGCCTCGGGATCCAGACCTGGCTGGACGCATCTTGGAATTAATAAAGAAATATAAAGTGGATACATCGTCTTCTGTTTCAATGATCTCGTGATAACAGCGACATCCCAGCATCACACCCGGTACACCATTCCCCACTGTCCACGGTTACTATATCACAAACACCGATAGGACCGTGTGACAATATTGGTGAAGAATCCGTCTCATGCTAAAGGATATTAGCTCTACCTACCAAAAGAAATAACTGGAATCTACTTGGCGACCGAAAAGGCTCTCTTGGACTCGAAATTTCTAAAACAGAAGAACTAGCCTTGCTAGCAGACAGCAAACGATGCAAACCCGGTCCGCCACTGACCGTCCTGCGCCCGTAGCGCTGCTGCCTCAGCAACCCAGCGGCTCGGTGCCAACCGCTGATGTCCGAACGGACCAATCAGCGGCCTCCGATTCCTTATATGGAACCGACAACAACATGGCGGATGTCAACAAACAACAATCGCACGCGGTCAGCGATACACATGTGGTTGCCACGCTTAGCGAACTTCGCAATGCAAGAGGCAATTCCGCCAGACACAAGACGGTATAGCTGTCAATCCAGAAAAGACAAAGGCTGTCACCACCTTTCCGATCCCAATCAACGTTTCGCAAATTCGTACCTTCTTAGGTTTGGCGCAGTACTATCGCAAATTTATCAAGAGTTTCGCACAAACTGCGTCTCCGCTTAATAACCTACTCAAGAAGGACGCCAAGTTGTTTGGGATATACATTGTCAACAAGCCTTTGACACACTGAAACAAGCATTGACCACAACACCTATTCTTATACGCCAGTATCAGGTGTACTTAGCGGATCGACCTTTCACTGTCATAACCGATCACTCAGCTCTGCAGTATATCAAAGACTGTAAGCTTACCACTGGCAGACTATGCAGATGGTCGTTGTTCCTGCAACAATATCGGTATGACATCCAGTACAGAAAGGTATATGGTACAAAGGAGTTCGATGGTACCTACTCAGTCAGATGGGAAGGACAAAAGGAGTCCGAATGGGTTACAGAATCAATACTATCGGATGATGCCCTACGCAAGTTTCACATAGCTAAAACGCAGGATGGAAGAAAGAAAAAACGCAACGCTCGTAAGGCTAATTAAGCAGCGTGTGAATCTAGTGTCTATATGTTGTATGTTAATCATTGCACACAATAATCATTGTAAATCAAGTACACTATTCAAGTATGTGAATATGTAGTATATTGCAAGATTTATGTTTATGTCAGTAATGTGACAAAATTAAATTGTATATAAAGTTGTGTAAGGTGAACGGTTATGTTGATCAACCGACAGGATTTGTCATTCAACATGAACCTGTTTTTAAGGGAACTTATTGGAACGATTGTTCAGCTTGAGATATAATATGTGAGCTGATTGTGACGAGAGGAGACTCATTCACATTTGAATGTGAGGAGATGATTATAGTATGATCAGTGTGTAATGTAACACACTGCTGGTGATAATCTGCTGTGAGCATGGTAACCCTGTGGCGTAAGAGAAGAAGCTTGAATGCACAAGATCACCTAACTCAAAATTTCCTATTCATCAAAATATACTTCAGGTAACAAAAACCGCTGTGGCCCTGGACAGCCGGGAGACACAGTAGCCAATCGAGGCACACAGATATAACCTCTGTGACCCCACATTTAAAGGAGCCAATGACACGGGAATCTCTGCATTTGTTTGGGGCTTTATCTCGGGACTATTTCAGATATACGGGTTCAAATTCATGTGAGAGGGACCATCTCAAGATTTTAGCTATAACAACAAAATACCAAAGTTATCTCTGTGATAATATACAACCAACCCGGCAGTAAGTGGCTGAGCGGTCGTTAGGAACCATGTAGCTAGTCAAGTAGGGCGGCACGAGACTTGGGGTGGTCATGTAGCGGGTGGTATGAGGTTTGGGGTGGCTAGAAAGGGGCTATCCAGGCAACCAGGGCCAGCGGGAAGCAATGCTTGGGAGGATTGAGGATCCGTTTATGTACCAGCCATTCATTCCCCAATGCAAATGGGAAATTGAAAAGCAACGAGTTGACTTATTGTCGTTCACCTTTTTCAAGTGGATAATGGGAAAAGAGGTTTGGGGTGGTCATGTGTGGGGTGGCTGACGGTTTGGGGTGGTCATGTGTGGGGTGGCTGACGGTTTGGGGTGGTCATGTGTGGGGTGGCTGACGGTTTGGGGTGGTCAGGTATGGGGTGGCTGACGGTTTGGGGTGGTCATGTATGGGGTGGCACGATGCTTACGGTGGCTAGAAAGGGGCTATCGAGGCAGCCAGGACTGTTAAGGGGGGCCAACGCGACAGCTCAGTGGGCGAGAGCGCTCGCATTGAGAGCTCTGGTCACCTGAGAGCCTGACGGCACGTGGGTCGGTGGTTTGAGCCCTGCTGTGGCCATGTCTGTGTGGTCGCAGGATAAAGATCCCATGTCCTTCTTCGTAAAGAGTAGGGGGTTACCCCCGGGGACATGGCTCCGCTCTTCCCTTCCTTCTCCCATTGACGTGATATGACCAAAAGTGGTTAAAGCGTCCTGAATAACCAACCACGTGCTGTTAGGCTCTCAGGTGGCCAGAGCCCTCCAGGCAAGCCCTCTAACCCACTGAGCTACCGGGCCGGCCCCAAATGTGTAATGGGAACAGGATTCTTCCTAGTTCCTTTCACCTATATCGAATGCGTAATGGGTTAATGTACATCTTTTCTTTACCCATTTCCTATTTCTCATTTGAATGTGGTGACTAGAGCAGGGAAAACGGGGAACCAGGCAGGGCGGGGGCAGGGTGGGCTTGGGGGTGTGTAGGGGTGGAGAGTCGGGCGACCGCGGGGCGTGCTGGTGATAAGAGTTAGTGTGGCCTTGACTCTCACGACTCTCAGGCGGGAGGCTATGGAAGGCCAACCTATGCATAAACGTCGAAGAACCAACACGTACAAAACCAACACGTAGGTCTGTAACACGTTACTGTTTATCCTATCACAGCGCTGGATTTGACACACGAAGCAAATGTACACGTCAGTCAGCTACGTGTTAATTTACTACGCCGAGGTGGAACCATTAATGCGGTTACGTCGAAGTTCGACGTACTATTTTAACGTCGAACTTTGACGTACTTTGTGAACGTCTGACTTCGACGTACTTTTTGACGGGTTTTCACTGGTTAATGTTCGACGTCAAATATACGCCATATTTCAAAATCTGGGGGGGCACTCCACAAAGACATGGATCCCCGTGATGGTGTACTGAACAAAATCGTCGTTGAAACGATCAAGTGCAGTTGATCAATTAATAGGGCTCGGTTGAGAATTACAAAATCCTACAATCGCAATAATAATGCTTCGTTTTATATTATAATCAATATTTGACAATATTTTAAATGCAATTATTATTAATTAGTATAACTTAAACAGTGGATGTCGGTTATAGGCAAACAACGGAACAACGATCCCCACACAGTCTCCCGGTATGACAAATTTATATGACGTAAATGAAACAACGTTGATTTCCGATAGACTATATATATATATATATGCAGCTTCGGAGTGTTATATGTGTACAGTGTCATGAGAAATAAACCTAATCATGTTGATATGTTTTGCTTGAACCACGATATTTGTCTTACTTTTTCTTCCCCCCGGATCTAGCTCTCCAATGTTTATAAGAGGAATAACAAATAATGCTGAATTACATGTATTAACATATCCGGCCCAACCACATCTTTCCATGGAGTAACCCTCAACGTGCACGGTTAGCCAGACGTAGGGTCTATAGTGGTAGTAAACTCCAAGCAATAAATTCGAATTCAAATAACGCAGGCTCATTAACACATCCGGGGATATAACAGTGCGCCAAAGGCTTCGCGTTGCTGTGTGGGCAGCCCCGTTCTGAGATTGAATTCGCTGCATGCATACATTTGCACAAATTGGATGTATCTTCGACGTAGTTTTTGTACGTCGAACTTGGACGTAGTTTTTGTACGTCGAACTTCGACGTAGTTTTTTTACGTCGAACTTCGACGTAGTTTTTGGACGTCGAACTTCGACGTAAATCGTAGTGGGACGCTTCGTGTTACTGTACTACGTCGAAGTTCGGCGTAGTAAATTAACACGTAGCTGACTGACGTGTACATTTGCTTCGTGTATCAAATCCAGCGCTGTGATAGGATAAAACAGTAACGTGTTACAGACCTACGTGTTGGTTTTGTACGTGTTGGTTCTTCGACGTTTATGCATAGGTTGGCCTTCCATAGGAGGCAGGGAGGGACGTCAGGGGGGTGAGGTTGAATGACTGTGATTTGTTCCTGACGTATGCGATTAGATTAGACCTAGACGGTTCGAGCCCCGTTTTGGCTGTGTCTGTGTGGTCGCAGGATTAAGATGAATACGAATTTCATTAAATTAGGTTAGTGCATTATGTTTATCTGAAAGCAAAATTTCGACAAATAAAATAGTTATCCATTCATGTTCGCAAAATTTGCCTAATTTTAGCGAACAAAGGAGCAGCGATATCTTCAGAAAGCTATGTTTTCATGTGCCGAGGCGAATTATGATTCAAATTATTCCCGTTTATGATATATACCGAAGTTGTTTCTGTGGTTCTCATATGTAATCACGGAGGAATCTTCCTTCAACGAGATCAAGCCATATGCGGCGATAACGTTTTTCAGGGGACCCCCCCCCCCAGGGGACCCACCCCCCCTCAACGCCCCAGCCGCCCAGGGCCGTCGCAAAGACCGTCACGCTCCTTCGAGGGGACGCGTTTCCATGGCACCCAGAAAGGCCGATTATATATCACATTATGTTCTAATGCAACGGCAGCAGGGCCTTCTCTGCTCCTCCTCCCCCCCAGCAGGCCTCCTCTGATAATAATAGGGTGAGCTATCTCCATAATGTGACAACACACATATGGCTTGTATAGACATATATATGGAGAGACATCGATATAGAGACAGACACGGACAGGGAGAGAGCCAGAGAGATAGATCTGGCAATAACCATCTAATTCTATTCTATCCCCCCACCCCCATTATCACCAAGGCAACGGCCGCAATGGATCGTCATGGTGCCACCAGCCTGATACAGCGACAGACAGAGACACACAGGGGCGCGACACGTGACAGAGACGTTCTGGTTGTACAGGCGGTGCGTGAATGACACGGTGAGTCACCCACCGCGTGCCCCCCCCCCCCCCACCCCACCCCAATCGCCGGGCACGTCCACACCTGTAGCCCCTCCCCCGCCCCCACTTCCACCGCTGGCCATAATGACTCCCCCCTGACCGCCTCCCCTCCCCCCTCCCCTCCCCTCCCCGCCCCCCTGCAGGCCAAGCAAGGGGTATTTGCCTTCCTCGGGATTGGGCTTTTCATCACACCTTGAACTGGGAATGAGGAAAATAATTCTTCGTGAACTGGGAATGATGGTATTAGCCGACCGCCGTAATCAAGGATTTTCATTAGTCGTGAACTGGAAATATCAATATTAAATAGCCGCGAATCGGGAAATCATCAATTTAGTATCGTGTATCCGCAACTTGGTCTTCGCTCGCCATGGCGTCTTCCTACCACCCACCTTGACCACCACCACAGCAAGCGCGCTGCTTCACGATGGCTCTCGGCGTCTGCAGAATCCAAGCGAGATTTGTCGGTAGCGTCTTAGTCCCAGTTCACTGCATGAAGCGATGATTGGCATTAAAAGTGTCTTCTTAAGCGACGCAGAGGGCAAGGCGGGGGCGGAGGTGTATAAGTATATGTGCATGTATATCCAATTCAATCTGTTCGGCTGGTGCGGCTACGCGATCCGATCGAGCCAAATGATAGCCGCTGACATGACAACACGTGTTGAGAGAGACTGCATGGTGGGAACGCCTGGCTGGTGCCCTCACCCCTCACCCCCTCCGGCGTGTCGACGGGTCGATGGACCGTATCGAAGATGTCGCCACTTGTTTCACAGTCAATAGTTTACCCACGCCGCGTGCACAAACTCGCCCAACACACAGACGTCGTCGATACATCCACAGCCACGGGGCAAAGCAACTGCAGCGACAGGCTATCCAGCTTCCGCCGCCAGTCAGTCAGTCGGGACTGTATGTAAGTATGTCTGTCGGATGGAGAGAGCCAATGATCGTCGCCCCGCCTCGCCACGCCCCACCCAAGCCCCGCTAAGCCCCAAGACCCGCCACCCCGCCCCGCTCCGCCCCGCCCCAGCCCAGCCCCGCACAGCCTCGCGTCCAGTACGTCCACACCTGTAGCCCCTCCCCCGCCCCCACTTCCACCGCTGGCCATAATGACTCCCCCCTGACCGCCTCCCCTCCCCGCCCCCCTGCAGGCCAAGCACTCACTTCCGACTTGACTGCATGCTGGCAGTGTCACCGCCAGTGGGGGAGCGCCACATCACCCTTAACAACCGACCCGCTGACTCCACGTGGCTGGCTACATACACACACGCATAGACTGCTGCTAGTGGGGGGGGGGGGGCGATAATACCAACGAGGAGGTTGCTCATTGTTAATCCTCTCGCCACAATACGCCCGCACCCCCCCCCCCCCCCCGCCCCCCTTCTGTCAACAGCGCTGGCCAATGTTCTCCTCACACCTCGGTCTCGGGGAATATACAGCTCCGCATGGGGTTGGGCTGGGGATGAGAGGGGGGTGGCGGTGGTTGGGGGGGGGGGGGCGACATCCCCGCAGCACCCTCACCCCAAAAGCCACCTGTTCATTTGCAGCTCGGCCTGCAAAGCAACTGAGCTAGCGACGAAATGGTGGGGGTAGGATAGGTGGTTGGGGGTGTGGGGGGGGGGGGGCGCCTGCTCCCGCACCCCCACCGCAAGCGTCATTGGTGGGAGGTGGCAGTGGGGTGGGGAGTCAATGGATTAAATTAGCCTGAATTACGAACACCAGTTGCCGATGGATGGATTGATTGATGAATGTGTCAAGCCACCTACACATACACATGGAAGTCCATGCGATACCATTGGCTAGACGCCAACCAAGGCACAAGTATATAGCGACGATTTAGTAGTAATGCAACCATGCAACACAAAATCACCGCGCTTTTGACCATTAATCGCACTTCGGTTAATCGCAACTTCCGCAAGAAAAATGAGGGACTTTAACGCGTAAATGAACCTGCATCAATCAGAAGGCTCATGTCGCAGCATGCTCAATAAATTTCAACCTGAAAAAATGGGCGTCCAGGGACACATTAAAAACTCGTTACGGGCTAAACAACCGTGCGCAAACCTATAGCCACCCCGTGCAACCTATACCCATCCCGTGTAACCTATACCCACCCTGTGCAACCTATACCCACCCCGTACAACCTATACCCACCCCGTGCAACCTATACCCAACCCATGCAACCTATACCCACCCCCTACAACCTATACCCACCCCGTGCAACCTATACCCACCCTGTGCAACCTATACCCACCCCCTACAACCTATACCCACCCCGTGCAACCTATACCCACCCCTACAACCTATACCCACCCCGTGCAACCTATACCCATCCCGTGCAACCTATACCCACCCCGTGCAACCTATACCCACCCCATGCAACCTATACCCACCCTCTACAACCTATACCCACCCTGTGCAACCTATACGCACCCTGTGCAACCTATACCCACCCCGTGCAACCTATACCCATCCCGTGCAACCTATACCCACCCCGTACAACCTATACCCACCCCTACAACCTATACCCACCCCGTGCAACCTATACCCACCCCGTGCAACCTATACCCACCCCCTACAACCTATACCCACCCCGTGCAACCTATACCCACCCTGTGCAACCTATACCCACCCCGTGCAACCTATACCCACCCCATGCAACCTATACCCACCCCATGCAACCTATACCCATCCCGTGCAACCTATACCCACCCCGTGCAACCTATACCCACCCCATGCAACCTATACCCATCCCGTGCAACCTATACCCACCCCGTGCAACCTATACCCACCCCATGCAACCTATACCCACCCTCTACAACCTATACCCACCCCGTGCAACCTATACGCACCCTGTGCAACCTATACCCACCCCGTGCAACCTATACCCACCCCGTGCAACCTATACCCACCCCGTGCAACCTATACCCACCCCTACAACCTATACCCATCCCGTGCAACCTATACCCACCCCGTACAACCTATACCCACCCCTACAACCTATACCCACCCCGTGCAACCTATACCCACCCCGTGCAACCTATACCCACCCCCTACAACCTATACCCACCCCGTGCAACCTATACCCACCCCTACAACCTATACCCACCCCGTGCAACCTAAACCCACCCCCTACAACCTATACCCACCCCGTGCAACCTATACCCACCCCCTACAACCTATACCCACCCCGTGCAACCTCTACCCACCCCTACAACCTATACCCACCCCGTGTAACCTAAACCCACCCCCTACAACCTATACCCACCCCGTGCAACCTATAGCCACCCCCTACAACCTATACCCACCCCGTGCAACATATACCCACCCCGTGCAACCTATACCCACCCCCTACAACCTATACCCACCTCGTGCAACTTAAACCCCGTACCCCTACAAACTATACCCACCCACTACAACTTATACCCACCCCGTGCAACCTATACCCACCCCCTACAACCTATACCCACCCCCTACAACCTATACCCACCCCGTGCAACCTATACCCACCCCGTGCAACCTATACCCACCCTCTACAACCTATACCCACCCCCTACAACCTATACCCACCCTCTACAACCTATACCCACCCCGTGCAACCTATACCCACCCTGTGCAACCTATACCCACCCCGTGCAACCTATACCCATCCCGTGCAACCTATACCCACCCCGTACAACCTATACCCACCCCCTACAACTTATACCCACCCCGTGCAACCTATACCCACCCCGTGCAACCTATAGCCACCCCCTACAACCTATACCCACCCCGTGCAACCTATACCCACCCCTACAACCTATACCCACCCCGTGCAACCTAAACCCACCCCCTACAACCTATACCCACCCCGTGCAACCTATACCCACCCCCTACAACTTATACCCACCCCGTGCAACCTATACCCACCCCGTGCAACCTATAGCCACCCCCTACAACCTATACCCACCCCGTACAACCTATACCCACCCCGTGCAACCTATACCCACCCCGTACAACCTATACCCACCCCGTGCAACCTATACCCACCCCGATATACCGTTAGAGCTAGGGAAGCAGGGCAACCTTCTCATCACTTCTGTGGCACCACTTCGTACATATCACGCCCATGGAAGGGCATAAACTGGGCGGTTTATGCAGACGGCATGACATAAACATTACAGATGGCAAATCCCGCCCTTTCCCCGGCGACATGGGAATGATAACAGAACACCATACATAAAACAGACCTTTGCACACTGGGGGTCCACCCCACGCACCGGCCACACAGGACTAGCCAGACAGCGTATAATCGGGTAATAAAGGTCAAACGCGGATAACATCCACAGGGCCACGGTGTGTGTGTGTGTGTGTGTGTGACCCTGGGATGACACCAGGGGGTACAACACCAGCGCTGTAAAAAAGCGAGGTTGGGCACAAATGAAATCTACGACGTACATTGTATTCGTATGTTAACCTTGACCACGACATTAAAGCAATAAAATCTCTACTCAAAGCTCCGGAAATCAAAGGCCACCGGGTGCCACTGGGTCCTGAATGGAGTGGTCTTCACACCTGTCAAGATCAGCATCTTCAGGATTTCAGAGGGCCCTGTATATACATGTATTTGGTACTTTAACGCAATCACCCTGCTAGCTGGACGATCTAGTTGTTCATGGGACATTGACGTGATGGTGAATGGATTACACATATATATGTGGGGAAAATGTACTGCTCTTGTGTTTATGTGTATTTCGACATAAAACACACCTCCCAGTGGGCACACGACGTCAGTTCGACGTCTTTTGAAGGTCGTTTTCTCGTCAATAGCGTGAATGCTGCTCTCGACGCGATATAGACGTCTAATTTGCGTCGAAATATTGACGTCTAATTGCGGCTCGATATCGACGTCTTTTTAAGGTCGTTTTCGCGTCAATATGTCGACGGCTGCTTTCGACGTGACATAGACGTCTAATTTGCGTTATTGACATCGGCTGACAACTTTATACCGACGTCTTTTTTTAATTAATATATATGTTGTGATCCTTGCAAACAGATCTGATTGATATAGATTCAAAGCATGGATAGCGACATGGCTGGGTTTAAATTCATGGATCCGCGCCGCCTGTATTCTATTCTATTCTGGATCCCCCTGGATATGCTAGTGGGACTGTGGACTATCGATCATCAAAGGTAGTAAGGGTAAATACCCTTTACGATTGATGCTGAAGAGTAAAAAGAGCATTTCTTTGAAAAAAAGAGTAGGTTATTTTTAGAGACATGGATCCTCTCTACGTTGACCATTAGGCCTACCATCGACTTAATTATGACATGTAGCTTTTGTTCTGAACTTCAGGCTGCAGCCGTTTAAGCCAAACATTTATATATATATATGTATAGTATGATTTCGCAACTCGGTCCCTGGCCTGCTACTAACTGGCTGGCATGTGTACCCACACCACCGCCAGGTACATCCCTGGTCTCATATCCCCTCTACGCAAACCCCCCCCCCCCCCCTACCCCACCTCCCGCCTAACAGCCGCTACCCCGCCCACCCTAACCCGTGTCTTTACACCGCGAAGCCTACCTGGTGAAATGCGATCTTGACCATACACGTTGGCCCGGAGATCGTGCACGTGACCTGGTCGGGCTCTGACCTATTTTTCGGCACGATCATATACATATAGGTTATATATACAGCCGCACCAAAACGCCAACGGTTACTACATTTTCGCGCCAATTTCGAGTGACCTGTGTCCAAGTGGCATGCACACCTGCTGACCTCATTAATTGTGACGCTGAGCTCTGGATGGGGAGAAAGGGGGGTGGGGGTGGGAAGAGGGGAGACCATCAGTGCCGGGGGTGGGGGGGGGGGGGGCGGAGGGGTGGGAGAGGGGGGCAATGAGACGCTATCCGTTATCAGTGCCAGACCCAAGACACGGATGTTTAAATACCAGGGTTCCCACAGGTCAGGGAAAACAGGGAAAATGATGAAAACAAATTCCCTGCAGGGAAAAATCAGGGAATTTCATTTTCAAGACAAAATCAGGGAATTTCAGAAGCCTAGATGGCATGTTGGTCACTGTTCAATCCCAGTCAGTACTAATATATAGAAGGCTATGAATTCCCTGTCTTATAGTTATTATAACTATATTAAGTTATTATTATAACTTAGTTATTAATAATAATTATATAGGTATTAATGGCACGTATGACATAAGTTGTACTCTTGCTACCATTTTTGTTCATGCGTACGGACTCACTGCATTGAGATGCAACTTTGACTTGATTTACTTCTGGTGCTTTTCTGCAATTAGCAAAGATCATAAAACATATCTCTACTAAATGTGGCCAGTAAACATGGACATATCCATAATTCAAGACTGTGCTTGACGCCAAAACAAATTTGAGCAAGCTTTGTCTCAGAGCATTTGATTAATTGATGTCCACAGAACACAATTTGGCTTTTTTTCTTATGTTGTACGAGGTGTGTTGCATTTAAATGCATTCCATCCACAAATATATAGCAGTTGTCGGTGTTAGCAGACAGTAATATTGATGACGTAAAAGACGATTCTTTTTTTTTCGTGCGAATTCTGGGGATGTGGTTAGAACTGTGTGCCAACTAAGTCAAGAATCAGGCCATGCTCCTCGCATTGCTCTGCTATGGGTGATTCGTGTGAAGCAAATTTCGTTCCCAAGTAAAACGTCCCATGCCTCCTTCGACACTTGAACGTTACCCTGATGAATTCCAATTGATCTGGCTTTCTGTAAATACTGAAAAGTTTCCACCATTTGTGAAACACATAAGCCTTAATATAATCCAAAAAGAGGGCTCACTAAAACCCTGGGGGCGGTACTTAAAGGAGGGCTTCGGTTCAGAATACACCCATCGAAATAATGTATAACCATGAAGTATAAACACAACGCAGTGGGTCTGGGCCATTAAAATGACGCTCAGGCCACAGGCAGCCGCCATGTGCTAAAAATAATCCGGCCGCGCGCGATGTGAGCCAGGCGTCTTCCTCGACCCGCATCCCGCTCTGACCGACCTTGACCCCTGGCCATGACGACACGGGGGCTTTTCAAGTCTCGCTTTAGTCGAGCTTGCCAGTCAGGTGGCAGGGCTTTAGCGCTGATTGGCTCCTGCGCGGTTCGTTATTTTTGCTTGTTAGTGTCTTGCTGTGGGATCTAAGGTATCAAAATGTCAACCTGTTGTGCACCGAATTATAGGATAACAAAAGCAAATCCTGGTATATTTTAGCAGCCCTGGAAACAACCGGATCGCTTGCAAATTTGGATGCAGAAAATTGCAGTCGGTAGGCCTACACGAACTAGCGCCATCAGCTCGTATATGATCAGATCACTTTGAGGAACAATGTTTGGTGGTTGAAGCGAAATAGTAAGCATTTCATACATTGTCAGTTAATAGCGCGCAAGTGCTAAGCTTACCCTGTCAACCGTTTGTACCGACGTTCAATACAATTTTATCTCAGTTTGTCTTAAATATAAACTGACGCCACATCCGTACGACAAAGTAATAAGCTGTAAGCATATGTGACCTGACATATGATAATGTTAGTTTATTATTTTATTCAAGCGATTAAACTTTTACATGTTTCATTTCTTAATGCATGAACCAGTATTAACTGCAAATTATAGTTACTATTGCAACAAAATCTAAATGTAAAGCAAACTGGCGGGTCGCATGAATAAATATTCCTATGAGTTGAACAAATATCTCTGTATGAAGGGCCACATCGGGAAATAAGGTGTGTTACCATCCATATAAAAAAACATCATTTTAAATGAAGCTATCTCAAATTTGTATGCCTAAAGGGCATTGGCCGAGCTATGAAATCTTATTTATGACCTATCCTAGACTGGGGGTCGATCCAATCCCCCTCTTTCTTTCTCTTTCGGGGGAGGAGAGGGGGGTGGGGTGGCATAAGGGCACCTTCGGTCAATAGGATACGGTACCTAGTTGTCCTGTACCTCAACAGCTTGAACATCTTATATCTAGGGTTAGATGGATTGCAGAGGCTGCCAGGTAACCAAAATATGAATGGGGGGGGGCCAACATTTGAGACGGATCACATATCTATGTGTCACATAAATGCCCGAATTCCATTATTCCTGATCCCCCCACCCCCACCGCCGCACTCACCCGCTCACTGGTCTCACTCTCAGACACCCCATGTGTCTGAGAGTGTTCGATGGGGGCTCAGGGATCTTCGATGGGGGCTCAGGGATCTCATCTGCTTGGCACCGAGATCTACTGTAATACTGAGCAATTATCTAACAGGGAAAGAATATTTTACTGGCAGCTTATTTTTGGATCCCCCCCCCCCTCCCCCCCTACCCCATTCTTGCATGTTGCATCCTGGCCAGACATTCATTACCAGAACTCTCTTACATCCCTGACTGCCGGTCTTACGGCACACATGCTGTTTAGAGGCAGGCCTGGTAAAGCCAAACACTCACCACACGAGCACCAATCCCGCCCTCCAAGGCGACTGTCAGGTGTCGTGCTTTCACTTTATCAGGCCAAGGTATCTTCTGGATCAGAGGCTTCTTAGGAAGCAGGCTGATTTGGTTCGGAGTCTTATAACCTCGATTCATAGGCATATGATACAATATTCCGGGGCACCGCCATCACTTCCCAGCATGTTTATACCGTGTTTACAACTCCCGCGCTGCGGCCTAAGCCCCCATTGCGTGGCGCTCTGCCACTGGCTGAGAGCGCAGAATCTAGGTCAACACCATGTTGGCTCAGACGAGCCAGAGGCTGCTATTTTAAGAGCGTTCTGTTGCATAGTAAGTGGCAGAGGTTTCACGGGCGCTTTAGTAATATCGGAAACGGGTGGTCACAACGTTGTTTATGGAATAAACTATGTAAACGCCGTCGTATTTTCTGGACCGAAGGCCTCCTTTAACCGTCAGTCAATGCCACGCACACACGCACGCACCGCGGTCCTTTCGTTTCGTTTCGTTTCGTCTTTTACACTGAGCCGGGGAAGAAGGCTATACTTTCCTTGGCGAGTCCCTGTGCAAACCGGACAGACATTATTAAGGTGAGTTTATATATCCTTTCGTTTGTTATGACGAACATTCGTCATATGTCAGTTGGTCGTGTTTGTATGTCTGTTTCACTAAAAAACGGGAAGTCTTCTTGTGACCTAACGGCTGCATACATCGGTTCGCAGTCTTTAGTATCTAATAGCTAGGCAATAGGGCTACACAAGTCAAAGATCAAGGTCACAGCGATTTTTTTTTTAAATAACTAAAAACGCTTATATCTCTGGTCAGTTTTAAAATGCGCTAGCATTCAAGGCGCAACTTTCAGGTATTGTTCACTTTTTGATGCGTAAAACTCATCTTCGAGTAAAATGATCTCGTAAGTTTTGCGGAAAACGCACTAAATTACCTCTGTTAGTTTTCTCGCTTTTGGGCACATTTGCCATCAAGCTATCGCTATGATGTTCAAATATGCCATAGAAATATGAATTGAGATGAATTGTGTCGAATCTTAGAGTTTTATTATGCGTCCCGTGACGTCACGATGACGTCATTTGTGGTACTTAAAAAAATCTAAAAAAATCAGAAAAAAATCCCCAAAATGAGAAAGTAGCATCATATTGTAGGAAAAGTAGTTCCTCGTATAGCTGCGAACTAAAAACAATATGTTCCTATCTTACTTCCGGTTCTAGGGCCGACGGCATTTCTCTATGGGAATTCCAATGTTAAAGCGCTGTAGCTTTAGGCTGGTAAAAATGTTTTGTCGTGTATTTCACAAGTGCCTCCATCAAGGGACACCGCGATTTTTTCCTTAGTTAAACATGATACATAGTAGCCTCAGTGCTTACCGCATGCGATTGGATCAAATAGTGACGTCACAAGATTTTTTTGAAATTTGGCCAATAGTGAAAGATACGGCTTTTTGGTGTTAGCAGAGGCTCCCACGGGCGTCCTATTCAAGCCATAACTCAATGCTTGCCGCTGTGGATGGATAATACTAAGCTGAGTCATAATCTATCGACATGGTTCCATAGCCATATTACTTTTCGGTATATAGTCAAAATCGTTTAACATGGGATCCTATAGGGAAAAATGAACTTGAGTGAATATGACCTACTTCCGCTCAAGCTATTTCAGTCTCCTTCACCACACAGTGAGGTAATATCACCTTAAAGCAATTTATAAAAAAACACGGCGATCTCTGTATTATTTTTTGTTTCCATGGCAACGAAGCCACTGGCTTGATGATAAACATACAGATTCTTGCCATTAAAAGAAAAATCGTCAAAAATCAGATAAAAATGCTAAAATTGCAATCTTTTCGCCAACTAGTTGCCAATAAGCATCTACAGATCACTTAATGCTTCAATCAGGCGGATGTTGCTATGTTATGGCGCTAGAGCGCTTCAAAGTGGGACGACACCTTTGCGGGGCCACCAATAATGAGTGAATGGAGATTGTGTCCATCTTTAAAACAACGTCAAAATTAAGAAAAACATGCCAGAGCTGTGATCTTTATGCCAAATGGTAGGGACCATTGATCGGCAGAGAACTAGTAAAAGAAACAAATGAGTTGCTATATCACTTCGCCTGCAGTGTTCTCTGTTCTTGTCCTAGGTTTCCGTGTCTCCGCAATGATGAACCAATGCAACTTTTGGCCATTTCGTCAAGCCATAGCTGAAGGACTATACTTTCTATCGCCTAGCTCTTTAATCGAATAAGTTGTGGAAGTAAACCTTGGCGTATTGCCACTTGGACGTTGTCGCGCGTCACTTCATAACGTCACTATGACGTCATGACGTCACACATCTTACGTAAGCTAATACTCAGCTATTATAAGGTATGGCGACTTTCGGGTCGCTTGACGTTGCAGGTCGTGTTCAGGGACAGTTTGTGCCGTGTAACTTTTTTGGCGCAGGGGATAAGTATGCGTCAAAAATGACGTCATAGCTAACGTGCCACTACGAAATGTCGAGTTTGCTTTATTTTCAGCCACTTTGGCAATAGCTGTCATAACCCGAGTTGATAAGTAGACATATTAAAGAAATAGAAGCCATCTTGAACATTTGCGCGAACGTCAAATGACGTCATGTCACGTCACGATGACGTATTATTAGATAAAAAGTAAAATTTCATGTTCACTTAAACACGTCGTCTTCAGAGACACCTTATGGCGAGGGGGCTAAGTGTGCGTTAACGTCATAGCTTAAGTGCTCCTACGAAAGTTTGGGCCTGCTTGATGTTCAGCTAATTTGGCAATAGCTACCATCACCCACAAGTTCATGAGTTCGCCCATGATTTCGTAAGTAGGTATATTTAACAAAATAGAAGCCATCGCGAATATTGTCGTGATCGTCACATGAAATTCGTGAAGTCACGAAGACATAATAAATAAAAGGTACGAAGTTACTTTAATATTGCTTCAAGAGAAGCGCTCTTGGCTTCAAACTGGATGTCCATTTAAGCTCCGTCTACAGTGCCACACTGCCTGTCGAAGGCAGCATTTAGCCCAAATTGCCCCTATAAGGCCCTTTAGCCGAAATTGGCCCTGACTACTCGTAACGTCACCATTAATACAGCTTCCAAATAAATGTACTTATGGATTTTCGTCCTCGACCTATGGTCGAATATCTCTTGTATATATTATGTCTTATCATAGATCAGGACTCCCGTTCAATTATATAAGTAAGTTAGTTATAATGATTGCTATTAATTGGTAAAATTCACAATTTGCAACTGCCCCCCCCCCCCCCCCAACCGCTGTAGCAAGCTTCCCGCACGGTGGCGCTACGCAATCTCCGCTTTTACCGCTGCTGTCGGCCGGGGGCAAATTTCAAGATTCTTGAAATACGGTCAAATCAGCTGTAATTTCTTGCAACATTATAATTTTCAACTATAAAACATAAAAATAACGAGCTTTGTGTATTTAATACAGCAAAAAACATCTTGTATCCTTTCGAAAGTTATAATTGTGACAGAACTCTTTCTTGTCATCACCTGATTTCATGTGTTATTAGGCTTAGGTTGGGTCCCAGCACTAATTTGTAGAAATGCGCGACGCATTTTTCCTATCGATTTGCGCAGCGCCGCCCTGGCGAGCGAGTGTGAAAATGCATTCAGGACGCAGGCGACAACCGAGATATAATGGAGCCCTAGCGGAGTGAGTCGAAGGCAGAGAGTGCCGCTGTAGTCCTAGGCACCACCACATCGTCATTATCCTCCCCCTCACTTCCAATTATTGTGCCTGTGCCTCCCGCACGGTCAGAACCAGGGGCAAATCGAAAAATCTGATTTCCCGCCAGTGTAGTCCCGTCACGGAACTATTACCAGGAGTCCGTCGTGCCTCCCTCCCTGCTGTATGACAACACGTTGTTCTCTTGGAAATGTGCCGAATGTGCATATAGGAAATATTGTAGCTTCCATATTTTTTCCGATGCTTAATTATATCACGATCTCACATTGTCCTGGTCCTTAATCATTCAATCACAGGACAACAATTGTTATTCTGATAGCTACTGCATGTTTCAGGTTGCACAGTGCATGAGACCGGGAGGGAGTCATGCCCGCGAGATGGTACGGAACGTACTCAACAGGTATGAACAACATGCTGTTGGACAGAAAAATCACATTTAATACGTAATTATTTACATATGTTTGGGAGACACTGGGGACTGAAATTTGTGTACGTTATTTTCCAGATTCGTAGCTATATAGTCAACGAATAATGAGCCGCCATATATATTACTTGGTTGTTGAATGTTAACGGTAATTTATTGACCATGAAATAGATGTCCAATATTCAATGCTGATATGGACACATAATATAATGTTTCATTGTTATACCTGTCAATTGATGACAGATGAAGCTTGTTTAATTGAAGTGAGTTAGGTTTGCTCTGAATGTAGCCTACTGGCTCGAATCCTGCACAGATAAAAAAAGAAACATGTAATTATGTAGAAATATTTAAGCATGAACGACTATAATGTTTACGCAGTCCAGCGAAGAATAAACCGTAGGCGTTGTATCTGACTGATGTCAATATGAAAGCAAAAGTAGCGCTCCAACTTTACCAAACAACTATTGGCAAATTGTAGGTAATTGGCCTACAATTTGCCAAATGCTAGTAGCGCCGCGCTACTAGCATTTTGCTTGTGTACCTACCAAGATACCCACCTATACAAAAAAATTTTTTTGCCAAAACTTGTAAAACTGTTACGCCTTATATCGCGACGGCAGAAAAATGGCAATGTGGTTGACATTTATTCATTGCAGAAAGCATCGTTCGAATGCACGGAGCCTCAGCGGCGGACGTGTATAAACAAGTTTCTGAAGTATGCGGCTGCCAGGAAAAGCTATTAGAGATCGTGCCTTTAATTTGGATCATCTACATAGATTAATATTTGTTCTTAAGTTACATATAGTTATGTACGATTGTCTGTTGAACTGACTTGCCGTCACACTTTTTTAGGCTTAATAGTTGTGAAAATGGTCGACAGTATTAAATACAATACTGCAGAAAAACTTATTGTGTTTTCTTTCATTTTAATAAAAAAATAAGGTTTAAAAAGTAATTTTGTTGCATATTAGATTAATTTATATTAAGCTAATAGACGTCATATCGTGACGTCAAAAAGGCGTCTGTATAAAGACGTCAAAAAGACGTTTGCGCAAAGGCGTCAAAAAGACGTCTGCATAAAGACGCCAAAAGACGTCTGCATAAAGACGTCATAATAACTCTCATTTTCAATCTATTTTTGACCTAAATTAAGCGTCGACGTGTGACGTCTTTTAGACGTAATTTTATACTACTTTTGACCACTGGGCTTGTCCATAGCCAGGTCTGTGTGCTACCACACACTGTGTGGTAGCAGGATAAATATCCCGTCCTTCTCCAATTGAAACCAAATACCATCCGTCTAGATCAATAAATTCAGCAGTCAATAGGACGAGGCTACAACGAACACGTGGCCACTTCCAATGTATTAAGCAGTGAGTACGAGGCCACAACAAACACGTGGTCACTGCCAATGTATTAAGCAGTGAGTACGAGGCCACAACAAACACGTGGTCACTGCCAATGTATTAAGCAGTGAGTACGAGGCCACAACAAACACGTGGTCACTGCCAATGTATTAAGCAGTGAGTACGAGGCCACAACAAACACGTGGTCACTGCCAATGCATTAAGCAGGGAGTACGAGGCCACAGCAAACACGTCGTCACTGTCAAAGCATTAAGCAGGGAGTACGAGGCCACAACAAACACGTGGTCACTGCCTCAACGGCTGTTTACGAGTGCCTATTACACATAAATTACGTACAATTTACTGCAGTGTTGGTAGTTTCATATACATTTATAAATATATAAAGCCAACAAGAATATCGAAAGCAATAATATTGATCTATTAGACGTTAGTCTTGCCATGGCATCGAAAACGGTCAGAACGAATAAAGGCGAAATATCTTATCCCCCCCTACCCCTAAACACACATCTCCACGATTCTTTCAAAGAAAAGCATGCAATCTCTTTCCCCCACAATAAATGTAGGCATAGACTGGGAGGGGATAAACAAGGGGAGGGGGGGGGGCGGTGTCTGCTCATTTACCGGTCGCTGGGCTGGCTGGGCTGTCTGGCCGGACACCACAACCGCTGGAGCATACTTGATAACCTCCGGAAAGACGGGAGGAGCATGAGATTCGCAAAAGACATGAGAAATATATATTTTCCGCTGTCCTTTGTCCGTTGCCATTTCATCCGCTGCCATTTGTCCGTTGCCATTTGTCCGTTGCCATTTTTTTGTCCGCTGCTATTTGTCCGCTGCTATTTGTCCGCTACCATTTGTCCGTTGCCATTTGTCCGTTGCCAATTGTCCGCTACCATTTGTCCGTTGCTACTTGTCCGTTGCCATTTGTCCGTTGCCATTTGTCCGTTGCCATTTGTTCGTTGCCATTTTTCCGCTGCTATTTGTCCGTTGCCATTTGTCCGTTGCCATTTTGTGCATTGCCGGTACCGTTGTAATAATATCAACGCTGACCAGTGATTTGATCCGCGCTGGTCGGTGCGACGCAATACAAACAGAAGTGTTCATGCACCTCCCGACCCGACCCCCCCCCCCCCCCCCCCCCCCCCCACGCCACACCATGAATAAACGTCGAGTGTCTACCAGTCAATTTCACCTGCCCGGCGTCGATTTTCAATTTACTGCATCAAACAGCTGTTTCAAGTTTGTGCAACAAATTGGTGTAGCATCTTGCGTCAGTTGTTCGTACTCAGAGTTGACGCGGCTGCGGGGAAACCTGGGGCGGGGTGGGCGGAGCGGGTGGCGGCGTGGGGTCTCGGGATGGGGTGGGGTGGGTGAACTGCCAGGCTGTACATCATATCCGGGTATTAATACAGTACACTGTCCCTGACAGAGTGTGAAGCGAAAAGTGTTGACGCGACATCATGTGGGGACTAGCGTGTTCTACATATCTGTTACGGTTGCAGAAGTCAATTACGGTCTCAATCCCCGATAAGCACTCACGATTCCGTTTCGGCTTAAAAGTCAGTCCCCTGTCAGCTGTTCAAGTCAGGGGACCGTCGCAGGTGAAGCAGCTGTACTTAATCACATATAATATAAGCCAGCAAGCCTTCAACAGCTATTCATATGACTTCGGGTAAAACATCAGCTGGAGATGATTACACTTTTCGAGTCACACGCTAGCGATCACTCAGGAAATACGACACCGTCAGCCACGTATACCAATAACCAGTCTGGGCCGCCGTGATCTTGGCACAGCGTTATCGACCGTGGAGACTACGGAGATGGCCTAACACTGGCCATGGAAACCGGCGGGGTTAACATGGCCAACCGGGGTGTCCAGTGTCCACAAAGGGGTAAAACTCACCTGTGTCAGGGAAAGGGTCAACCCTACCTGTATCAGGGGAGGGAGGGGTCAAACATACCTGTGTCAGGGAAAGGGTCAACCCTACCTGTATCAGGGGAGGGAGGGGTCAAACATACCTGTGTCAGGGGAGGGAGGGGTCAAACATACCTGTGTCAGGGGAGGGAGGGGTCAAACATACCTGTGTCAGGGGAGGGAGGGGTCAAATGTTATCTGTGTCAGGGGGGGAGGGGTCAAACATATCTGTGTCAGGGGAGGGAGGGGTCAAACATATCTGTGTCAGGGGAGGGAGGGGTCAAACATATCTGTGTCAGGGAAAGGGTCAACCCTACCTGTGTCAGGGGAGGGAGGGGTCAAACATACCTGTGTCAGGGGAGGGAGGGGTCAAACATACCGTTGTCAGGGGAGGGAGGGGTCAAACATATCTGTGTCAGGGGAGGGAGGGGTAAAACATATCTGTGTCAGGGGAGGGAGGGGTCAAACATACCTGTGTCAGGGGAGGGAGGGGTCAAACATATCTGTGTCAGGGCAGGGAGGGGTCAAACATACCTGTGTCAGGGGAGGGAGGGGTCAAACATACCTGTGTCAGGGGAGGGAGGGATCAAACATATCTGTGTCAGGGGAGGGAGGGGTCAAACATATCTGTGTCAGGGGAGGGAGGGGTCAAACACACCTGTGTCAGGGGAGGGAGGGGTCAAACATATCTGTGTCAGGGGAGGGAGGGGTCAAACATACCTGTGTCAGGGGAGGGAGGGGTCAAACAAACCTGTGTCAGGCGAGGGAGGGGTCAAACATACCTGTGTCAGGGGAGGGAGGGGTCAAACATATCTGTGTCAGGGGAGGGAGGGGTCAAACATATCTGTGTCAGGGGAGGGAGGGGTCAAACATACCTGTGTCAGGAGAGGGAGGGGTCAAACATATCTGTGTCAGGAGAGGGAGGGGTCAAACATATCTGTGTCAGGGGAGGGTGGGGTCAAACATATCTGTGTCAGGGGAGGGTGGGGTCAAACATACCTGTGCCAGGGGAGGGAGGGGTCAAACATACCTGTGTCAGGGGAGGGAGGGGTCAAACATATCTGTGTCAGGGGAGGGAGGGGTCAAACATACCTGTGTCAGGGGAGGGAGGGGTCAAAGATACCTGTGTCTGGGGAGGGAGGGGTCAAACATACCTGTGTCAGGGGAGGGAGGGGTCAAACATACCTGTGTCAGGGGAGGAAGGGGTCAAACATACCTGTGTCAGGGAAGGGGTCAACCCCACTTGTATCAGGGGAGGGAGGGGTCAAACATATCTGTGTCCGGGGAGGGAGGGGTCATCCCCATCTGTGTCCGGGGAGGGAGGCGTCATCCCCATCTGTGTCCGGGGAGGGAGGGGTCATCCCCATCTGTGTCCGGGGAGGGAGGCGTCATCCCCATCTGTGTCCGGGGAGGAAGGGGTCATCCCCATCTGTGTCCGGGGGGGGGAGGGGTCATCCCCACCTGTGTCCGGGAGGGAGGGGTCATCCCCATCTGTGTCCGGGGAGGGATGGGTCATCCCCATCTGTGTCTGGGGAGGGAGGGGTTATCCCCATCTGTGTCCGGGGAGGGAGGGGTCATCCCCACCTGTGTCCGGGGAGGGAGGGGTCATCCCCATCTGTGTCCGGGGAGGGAGGGGTCATCCCCACCTGTGTCCGGGGAGGAAGGGGTCATCCCTAACTATGTTCGGTGCGGGAGCGGTCATCCCCGCCTGGGTCCGGGAGGGAGGGGTCATTCCCTGCCTGTGTCCGGGAGGGACGGGTCATCCCCATCTGTGTCCGGGGAGGGAGGGGTCATCCCCATCTGTGTCCGGGGAGGGAGGGGTCATCCTCACCGGTGTCCGGGAAGGGAGGGGTCATCCCCATCTGTGTCCGGGACGGAGGGGTCATCCCCACCTGTGTCCGGGGCGGGAGGGGTCATCCCCATCTGTGTCCGGGGCGGGAGAGGTCATCCCCACCTGTGTCAGGAGAGGGAGGGGTCATCCCCGCCTGTGTCCGGGAGGGAGAGGTCATCTCTATCTGTGTCCGGGGAGGGAGGGGTCATCCCCATCTGTGTACGGGAGGGCGGGGTCATCCCCACGTGTGTCCGGGAGGGAGGGGTCATCCCCACCTGTGTCCGGGGAGGGAGGGGTCATCCCCACCTGTGTCAGGGGAGAGAGGGGTCATACCTATCTGTGTCCGGGGAGGGAGGGGTCATCCCCACCTGTGTCCGGCGAGGGAGGGGTCATCCCCATCTGTGTCCGGGGCGGGAGCGGTCATCCCCACCTGTGTCCGGAGAGGGAGGGGTCATCCCCGTCTGTGTCCGGGGCGGGAGGGAGGGGTCAAACATACCTGTGTCAGGGGAGGGAGGGGTCAAATGTTATCTGTGTCAGGGGAGGGAGGGGTCAAACATATCTGTGTCAGGGGAGGGAGGGGTCAAACATATCTGTGTCAGGGGAGGGAGGGGTCAAACATACCTGTGTCAGGAGAGGGAGGGGTCAAACATATCTGTGTCAGGAGAGGGAGGGGTCAAACATATCTGTGTCAGGGGAGGGTGGGGTCAAACATATCTGTGTCAGGGGAGGGAGGGGTCAAACATACCTGTGCCAGGGGAGGGAGGGGTCAAACATACCTGTGTCAGGGGAGGGAGGGGTCAAACATATCTGTGTCAGGGGAGGGAGGGGTCAAACATACCTGTGTCAGGGGAGGGAGGGGTCAAACATACCTGTGTCAGGGGAGGGAGGGGTCAAACATACCTGTGTCAGGGGAGGAAGGGGTCAAACATACCTGTGTCAGGGAAGGGGTCAACCCCACCTGTATCAGGGGAGGGAGGGGTCAAACATTCCTGTGCCCGGGGAGGGAGGGGTCATCCCCATCTGTGTCCGGGGAGGGAGGCGTCATCCCCATCTGTGTCCGGGAAGGGAGGGGTCATCCCCATCTGTGTCCGGGGAGGGAGGGGTCATCCCCACCTGTGTCCGGGAGGGAGGGGTCATCCCCATCTGTGTCCGGGGAGGGATGGGTCATCCCCATCTGTGTCTGGGGAGGGAGGGGTCATCCCCATCTGTGTCCGGGGAGGGAGGGGTCATCCCCACCTGTGTCCGGGGAGGGAGGGGTCATCCCCATCTGTGTCCGGGGAGGGAGGGGTCATCCCCACCTGTGTCCGGGGAGGGAGGGGTCATCCCTAACTATGTCCGGTGCGGGAGCGGTCATCCCCGCCTGGGTTCGGGAGGGAGGGGTCATTCCCTGCCTGTGTCCGGGAGGGACGGGTCATCCCCATCTGTGTCCGGGGAGGGAGGGGTCATCACCATCTGTGTCCGGGGAGGGAGGGGTCATCCTCACCGGTGTCCGGGGAGGGAGGGGTCATCCCCATCTGTGTCCGGGACGGAGGGGTCATCCCCACCTGTGTCAGGGGAGGGAGGGGTCATCCCCACCTGTGTCAGGGGAGGGAGGGATCATCCCCGCCTGTGTCCGGGAGGGAGGGGTCATCCCCATCTGTGTCCGGGACGGAGGGGTCATCCCCACCTGTGTCAGGGGAGGGAGGGGTCATCCCCACCTGTGTCAGGAGAGGGAGGGATCATCCCCGCCTGTGTCCGGGAGGGAGGGGTCATCCCCATCTGTGTCCGGGGAGGGAGGGGTCATCCCCATCTGTGTTCGGGGAGGGAGGGGTCATCCCCATCTGTGTCCGGGGCGGGAGCGGTCATCCCCACCTGTGTCCGGGGAGAGGGGTCATCCCCATCTGTGTCCGGGGCGGGAGCGGTCATCCCCACCTGTGTCAGGGGAGGGAGGGGTCATACCCATCTGTCAGGGGAGGGAGGGGTCGTCCTCACCTCTGTCCGAGGAGGGAGGGGTCATCCCCATCTGTGTCCGGGAGGGAGGGGTCATCCCCATCTTTGTCCGGGAGGGAGGGGTTATACCCACCTGTGTCCGGGGAGGGAGGGGTCATCCCCACCTGTGTCCGGGAGGGAGGGGTCATCCCCACCTGTGTCCGGGAGGAAGGGGTCATCCCCACCTGCGTCCGGGAGGGAGGGGTCATCCCCATCTGTGTCCGGGGAGGGAGGGGTCATCCCCATCTGTGTCCGGGGCGGGAGAGGTCATCCCCACCTGTGTCAGGGGAGGGAGGGGTCAAACATACCTGTGTCCGGGAGGGAGAGGTCATCTCTATCTGTGACCGGGGAGGGAGGGGTCATCCCCATCTGTGTACGGGAGGGCGGGGTCATCCCCACGTGTGTCCGGGAGGGAGGGGTCATCCCCACCTGTGTCCGGGGAGGGAGGGGTCATCCCCACCTGTGTCAGGGGAGAGAGGGGTCATACCTATCTGTGTCCGGGGAGGGAGGGGTCATCCCCACCTGTGTCCGGCGAGGGAGGGGTCATCCCCATCTGTGTCCGGGGCGGGAGCGGTCATCCCCACCTGTGTCCGGAGAGGGACGGGTCATCCCCGTCTGTGTCCGGGGCGGGAGGGAGGGGTCAAACATACCTGTGTCAGGGGAGGGAGGGGTCAAATGTTATCTGTGTCAGGGGAGGGAGGGGTCAAACATATCTGTGTCAGGGGAGGGAGGGGTCAAACATATCTGTGTCAGGGGAGGGAGGGGTCAAACATACCTGTGTCAGGAGAGGGAGGGGTCAAACATATCTGTGTCAGGAGAGGGAGAGGTCAAACATATCTGTGTCAGGGGAGGGTGGGGTCAAACATATCTGTGTCAGGGGAGGGAGGGGTCAAACATACCTGTGCCAGGGGAGGGAGGGGTCAAACATACCTGTGTCAGGGGAGGGAGGGGTCAAACATACCTGTGTCAGGGGAGGGAGGGGTCAAACATACCTGTGTCAGGGGAGGGAGGGGTCAAACATACCTGTGTCAGGGGAGGGAGGGGTCAAACATACCTGTGTCAGAGGAGGAAGGGGTCAAACATACCTGTGTCAGGGAAGGGGTCAACCCCACCTGTATCAGGGGAGGGAGGGGTCAAACATACCTGTGTCCGGGGAGGGAGGGGTCATCCCCATCTGTGTCCGGGGAGGGAGGCGTCATCCCCATCTGTGTCCGGGGAGGGAGGGGTCATCCCCATCTGTGTCCGGGGGGGGAGGGGTCATCCCCACCTGTGTCCGGGAGGGAGGGGTCATCCCCATCTGTGTCCGGGGAGGGATGGGTCATCCCCATCTGTGTCTGGGGAGGGAGGGGTCATCCCCATCTGTGTCCGGGGAGGGAGGGGTCATCCTCACCGGTGTCCGGGGAGGGAGGGGTCATCCCCATCTGTGTCCGGGACGGAGGGGTCATCCCCACCTGTGTCAGGGGAGGGAGGGGTCATCCCCACCTGTGTCAGGGGAGGGAGGAATCATCCCCGCCTGTGTCCGGGAGGGAGGGGTCATCCCCATCTGTGTCCGGGGAGGGAGGGGTCATCCCCATCTGTGTCCGGGGAGGGAGGGGTCATCCCCATCTGTGTCCGGGGCGGGAGCGGTCATCCCCACCTGTGTCCGGGGAGGGAGGGGTCATCCCCATCTGTGTCCGGGGCGGGAGCTGTCATCCCCACCTGTGTCAGGGGAGGGAGGGGTCATACCCATCTGTCAGGGGAGGGAGGGGTCGTCCTCACCTCTGTCCGAGGAGGGAGGGGTCATCCCCATCTGTGTCCGGGAGGGAGGGGTCATCCCCATCTTTGTCCGGGAGGGAGGGGTTATACCCACCTGTGTCCGGGGAGGGAGGGGTCATCCCCACCTGTGTCCGGGAGGGATGGGTCATCCCCACCTGTGTCCGGGAGGAAGGGGTCATCCCCACCTGTGTCCGGGAGGGAGGGGTCATCCCCACCTGTGTCAGGGGAGGGAGGGGTCATCCCCATCTGTGTCCGGGGCGGGAGAGGTCATCCCCACCTGTGTCAGGGAAGGGAGGGGTCAAACATACCTGTGTCCGGGAGGGAGAGGTCATCTCTATCTGTGTCCGGGGAGGGAGGGGTCATCCCCATCTGTGTCCGGGAGGGCGGGGTCATCCCCACTTGTGTCCGGGAGGGAGGGGTCATCCCCACCTGTGTCCGGGGAGGGAGGGGTCATCCCCACCTGTGTCAGGGGAGAGAGGGGTCATACCTTTCTGTGTCCGGGGAGGGAGGGGTCATCCCCACCTGTGTCCGGCGAGGGAGGGGTCATCCCCATCTGTGTCCGGGGCGGGAGCGGTCATCCCCACCTGTGTCATGGGAGGGAGGGGTCATACCTATCTGTGTCCGGGGAGGGAGGGGTCAAACATACCTGTGTCCGGGGAGGGAGGGGTCATCCCCATCTGTGTCCGGGGCAGGAGCGGTCATCCCCACCTGTGTCCGGAGAGGGAGGGGTCATCCCCGTCTGTGTCCGGGGCGGGAGCGGTCATCCCCACCTGTGTCAGGGGAGGGAGGGGTCATCCCTACCTGTGTCCGGGGAGGGAGGGGTCATCCCCACCTGTGTCCGGGGAGGGAGGGGTCATCCCCATCTGTGTCCGGGAGGGAGGGGTCATCCCCATCTGTGTCCGGGGAGGGGAAGGGTCATCCCCATCTGTGTCCGGGAGGGAGGGGTCATCCCCACCTGTGTCCGGGAGGGAGGGGTCATCCCCATCTGTGTCCGCGGAGGGAGGGAGGCGTCATCCCCATCTGTGTCCGGGAGGGAGGGGTCATCCCCACCTGTGTCCGGGAGGGAGGGGTCATCCCCACCTGTGTCCGGGGAGGGAGGGGTCATCCCCATCTGTGTCCGGGAGGGAGGGGTCATCCCCATCTGTGTCCGGGGAGGGGAAGGGTCATCCCCATCTGTGTCCGGGAGGGAGGGGTCATCCCCACCTGTGTCCGGGAGGGAGGGGTCATCCCCACCTGTGTCCGGGAGGGAGGGGTCATCCCCATCTGTGTCCGGGAGGGAGGGGTCATCCCCATCTGTGTCCGGGGAGGGGAAGGGTCATCCCCATCTGTGTCCGGGAGGGAGGGGTCATCCCCACCTGTGTCCGGGAGGGAGGGGTCATCCCCACCTGTGTCAGGGGAGGGAGGGGTCATACCCATCTGTGTCCGGGGAGGGAGCGGTCATCCCCACCCGTGTCAGGGGAGGGAGGAGTCATCCCCGCCTATGTCCGGGAGGGAGGGGTCATCCCCATCTGTGTCCGGGGAGGGAGGGGTCATCCCCATCTGTGTCCGCGGAGGGAGGGGTCATCCCCATCTGTGTCCGGGAGGGAGGGGTCATCCCCACCTGTGTCCGGGAGGGAGGGGTCATTCCCACCTGTGTCCGGGGAGGTAGGGGTCATCCCCACCTGTGTCAGGGGAGGGAGGGGTCATACCCATGTGTCAGGGGAGGGAGGGGTCGTCTCCACCTCTGTCCGAGGAGGGAGGGGTCATCCCCATCTGTGTCCGGGAGGGAGGGGTCATCCCCATCTTTGTCCGGGAGGGAGGGGTCATCCCCACCTGTGTCCGGGGCGGGAGCGGTCATCCCCACCTGTGTCAGGGGAGGGAGGGGTCATCCCCGCCTGTGTCCGGGAGGGAGGGGTCATCCCCATCTCTGTCCGGAGAGGGAAGGGTCATCCCCATCTGTGTCCGGGAGAAAGGGGTCATCCCCACCTGTGTCCGGGAGGGAGGGGTCATCCCCACCTGTGTCCGGGGAGGGAGGGGTCATCCCCACCTGTGTCAGGGGAGGGAGGGGTCATACCCATCTGTGTCCGGGGAGGGAGGGGTCATCCCCATCTGTGTCCGCCGAGGGAGGGGTCATCCCCATCTGTGTCCGGGAGGGAGGGGTCATCCCCACCTGTGTCCGGGAGGGAGGGGTCATCCCCACCTGTGTCCGGGGAGGGAGGGGTCATCCCCATCTGTGTCCGGGAGGGAGGGGTCATCCCCATCTGTGTCCGGGGAGGGGAAGGGTCATCCCCATCTGTGTCCGGGAGGGAGGGGTCATCCCCACCTGTGTCCGGGAGGGAGGGGTCATCCCCATCTGTGTCCGCGGAGGGAGGGAGGCGTCATCCCCATCTGTGTCCGGGAGGGAGGGGTCATCCCCACCTGTGTCCGGGAGGGAGGGGTCATCCCCACCTGTGTCCGGGGAGGGAGGGGTCATCCCCATCTGTGTCCGGGAGGGAGGGGTCATCCCCATCTGTGTCCGGGGAGGGGAAGGGTCATCCCCATCTGTGTCCGGGAGGGAGGGGTCATCCCCACCTGTGTCCGGAGAGGGAGGGGTCATCCCCGTCTGTGTCCGGGGCGGGAGCGGTCATCCCCACCTGTGTCAGGGGAGGGAGGGGTCATCCCCACCTGTGTCCGGGGAGGGAGGGGTCATCCCCACCTGTGTCCGGGGAGGGAGGGGTCATCCCCATCTGTGTCCGGGAGGGAGGGGTCATCCCCATCTGTGTCCGGGGAGGGGAAGGGTCATCCCCATCTGTGTCCGGGAGGGAGGGGTCATCCCCACCTGTGTCCGGGAGGGAGGGGTCATCCCCATCTGTGTCCGCGGAGGGAGGGAGGCGTCATCCCCATCTGTGTCCGGGAGGGAGGGGTCATCCCCACCTGTGTCCGGGAGGGAGGGGTCATCCCCACCTGTGTCCGGGGAGGGAGGGGTCATCCCCATCTGTGTCCGGGAGGGAGGGGTCATCCCCATCTGTGTCCGGGGAGGGGAAGGGTCATCCCCATCTGTGTCCGGGAGGGAGGGGTCATCCCCACCTGTGTCCGGGAGGGAGGGGTCATCCCCACCTGTGTCCGGGAGGGAGGGGTCATCCCCATCTGTGTCCGGGAGGGAGGGGTCATCCCCATCTGTGTCCGGGGAGGGGAAGGGTCATCCCCATCTGTGTCCGGGAGGGAGGGGTCATCCCCACCTGTGTCCGGGAGGGAGAGGTCATCCCCACCTGTGTCCGGGGAGGGAGGGGTCATCCCCACCTGTGTCAGGGGAGGGAGGGGTCATACCCATCTGTGTCCGGGGAGGGAGCGGTCATCCCCACCCGTGTCAGGGGAGGGAGGAGTCATCCCCGCCTATGTCCGGGAGGGAGGGGTCATCCCCATCTGTGTCCGGGGAGGGAGGGGTCATCCCCATCTGTGTCCGCGGAGGGAGGGGTCATCCCCATCTGTGTCCGGGAGGGAGGGGTCATCCCCACCTGTGTCCGGGAGGGAGGGGTCATTCCCACCTGTGTCCGGGGAGGTAGGGGTCATCCCCACCTGTGTCAGGGGAGGGAGGGGTCATACCCATCTGTCAGGGGAGGGAGGGGTCGTCTCCACCTCTGTCCGAGGAGGGAGGGGTCATCCCCATCTGTGTCCGGGAGGGAGGGGTCATCCCCATCTTTGTCCGGGAGGGAGGGGTCATCCCCACCTGTGTCCGGGGCGGGAGCGGTCATCCCCACCTGTGTCAGGGGAGGGAGGGGTCATCCCCGCCTGTGTCCGGGAGGGAGGGGTCATCCCCATCTCTGTCCGGAGAGGGAAGGGTCATCCCCATCTGTGTCCGGGAGAAAGGGGTCATCCCCACCTGTGTCCGGGAGGGAGGGGTCATCCCCACCTGTGTCCGGGGAGGGAGGGGTCATCCCCACCTGTGTCAGGGGAGGGAGGGGTCATACCCATCTGTGTCCGGGGAGGGAGGGGTCATCCCCATCTGTGTCCGCGGAGGGAGGGGTCATCCCCATCTGTGTCCGGGAGGGAGGGGTCATCCCCACCTGTGTCCGGGAGGGAGGGGTCATCCCCACCTGTGTCCGGGGAGGGAGGGGTCATCCCTACCTGTGTCAGGGGAGGGAGGGGTCATACCCATCTGTCAGGGGAGGGTGGGGTCGTCTCCACCTCTGTCCGAGGAGGGAGGGGTCATCCCCATCTGTTTCCGGGAGGGAGGGGTCATCCCCATCTTTGTCCGGGAGGGAGGGGTCATCCCCACCTGTGTCCGGGGAGGGAGGGGTCATCCCCACCTGTGTCCGGCGAGGGAGGGGTCATCCCCACCTGTGTCCGGGAGGGAGGGGTCATCCCCACCTGTATCCGGGAGGGAGGGGTCATCCCTACCTGTGTCCGGGAGGAAGGGGTCATCCCCACCTGTGTCCGGGAGGGAGGGGTCATCCCCATCTGTGTCCGGGAGGGAGGGGTCATCCCCACCTGTGTCCGGGAGGGAGGGGTCATCCCCATCTGTGTCCGGGAGGGAGGGGTCATCCCCACCTTTGTCCGGGGAGGGAGGGGTCATCCCCATCTGTGTCCGCGGAGGGAGGGAGGCGTCATCCCCATCTGTGTCCGGGGAGGGAGGGGTCATCCCCGTCTGTGTCCGGGGCGGGAGCGGTCATCCCCACCTGTGTCAGGGGAGGGAGGGGTCATCCCCACCTGTGTCAGGGGAGGGAGGGGTCATCCCCACCTGTGTCCGGGGAGGGAGGGGTCACCCTTATCTGTGTCCGGGAGGGAGGGGTCATCCCCACCTGTGTCCGGGGCGGGAGCGGTCATCCCCACCTGTGTCAGGGGAGGGAGGGGTCATCCCCGCCTGTGTCCGGGAGGGAGGGGTCATCCCCATCTGTGTCCGGGGAGGGAAGGGTCATCCCCATCTGTGTCCGGGAGGGAGGGGTCATCCCCACCTGTGTCCGGGAAGGAGGGGTCATCCCCATCTGTGTCCGCGGAGGGAGGGAGGCGTCATCCCCATCTGTGTCCGGGAGGGAGGGGTCATCCCCACCTGTGTCCGGGAGGGAGGGGTCATCCCCACCTGTGTCCGGGGCGGGAGGGGTCATCCCCACCTGTGTCAGGGGAGGGAGGGGTCATACCCATCTGTGTCCGGGGAGGGAGCGGTCATCCCCACCTGTGTCAGGGGAGGGAGGGGTCATCCCCGCCTGTGTCCGGGAGGGGGGGGGGGGTCATCCCCATCTGTGTCCGGGGAGGGAGGGGTCATCCCCATCTGTGTCCGCGGAGGGAGGGGTCATCCCCATCTGTGTCCGGGAGGGAGGGGTCATCCCCACCTGTGTCCGGGAGGGAGGGGTCATCCCCACCTGTGTCCGGGGAGGGAGGGGTCATCCCCACCTGTGTCAGGGGAGGGAGGGGTCATACCCATCTGTCAGGAGAGGGTGGGGTCGTCTCCACCTCTGTCCGAGGAGGGAGGGGTCATCCCCATCTGTGTCTGGGAGGGAGGGGTCATCCCCATCTTTGTCCGGGAGGGAGGGGTCATCCCCACCTGTGTCCGGGGAGGGAGGGGTCATCCCCACCTGTGTCCGGGGAGGGAGGGGTCATCCCCACCTGTGTCCGGGAGGGAGGGGTCATCCCCACCTCTATCCGGGAGGGAGGGGTCATCCCCACCTGTGTCCGGGAGGAAGGGGTCATCCCCACCTGTGTCCGAGAGGGAGGGGTCATCCCCATCTGTGTCCGGGAGGGAGGGGTCATCCCCACCTGTGTCCGGGAGGGAGGGGTCATCCCCATCTGTGTCCGGGAGGGAGGGGTCATCCCCACCTGTGTCCGGGGAGGGAGGGGTCATCCCCATCTGTGTCCGGGGCGAGAGCGGTCATCCCCACCTATGTCAGGGGAGGGAGGGGTCATCCCCTCCTGTGTCAAGGGAGGAAGGGGTCATCCCCGCCTGTGTCCGGGAGGGAGGGGTCATCCCCACCTGTGTCCGGGAGGGAGGGGTCATCCCCATCTGTGTCCGGGAGGGAGGGGTCATCCCGACCTGTGTCCGGGGAGGGAGGGGTCATCCCCATCTGTGTCCGGGGCGAGAGCGGTCATCCCCACCTATGTCAGGGGAGGGAGGGGTCATCCCCTCCTGTGTCAAGGGAGGGAGGGGTCATCCCCGCCTGTGTCCGGGAGGGAGGGGTCATCCCCATCTGTGTCCGGGAGGGAGAGGTCATCCCCATCTGTGTCCGGGCAGGGAGGGGTCATCCCCATCTGTGTCCGGGGCGGGAGCGGTCATCCCCACCTGTGTCCGGGGAGGGCGTGGTCATCCCCACCTGTGTCCGGGAGGGAGGGGTCATCCCCATCTGTGTCCGGGGAGGGAGGTGTCATCCCCATCTGTGTCAGGGGAGGGAGGGGTCATCCCCATCTGTGTCCGGGCAGGGAGGGGTCATCCCCACCTGTGTCCGTGGAGGGAGGGGTCATCCCCATCTGTGTCCGGGGCGGGAGCGGTCATCCCCACCTGTGTCCGGGGAGGGAGGGGTCATCCCCATCTGTGTCCGGGGCGGGAGGGGTCATCCCCATCTGTGTCCGGGGCGGGAGGGGTCATCCCCATCTGTGTCCGGGGCGGGAGCGGTCATCCCCACCTGTGTCAGGGGAGGGAGGGGTCATCCCCGCCTGTGTCCGGGAGGGAGGGGTCATCCCCATCTGTGTCCGGGAGGGAGGGGTCATCCCCACCTGTGTCCGGGAGGGAGGGGTCATCCCCACCTGTGTCAGGGGAGGGAGGGGTCATCCCCACCTGTGTCCGGGGAGGGAGGGGTCATCCCCATCTGTGTCAGGGGAGGGAGGGGTCATCCCCACCTGTGTCCGGGAGGGAGGGGTCATCCCCACCTGTGTCAGGGGAGGGAGGGGTCATCCCCACCTGTGTCCGGGGAGGGAGGGGTCATCCCCATCTGTGTCCGGGAGGGAGGGGTCATCCCCACCTGTGTCCGTGAGGGAGGGGTCATCCCCACCTGTGTCCGGGGAGGGGACAATATATTGCGGCTATAAATATTGCAAGGGCGGATCCAGGATTTTAAAAATTGGGCAAGGTCCTAAAATACAAATGTTTTGAAACAGTTTCACCGTCGACTATTCCTCCGCCCACCGCTCAACTCCCAACCCATCGGCATGCGTACCTTCAGATACGAAAGGCTAATCCTGGCCTAAGATCATGTTGCAGTCAAAATTCATACGCAACGTCCATTATCTAAAGCTGTAAACAAAGTCACATTGGCGCCATCTGACGAAAACTATAGTGGGGTTTTCTATTCCAATGTCGAGGACGACAGCAATGGGATATGAGTGCAAAGTCATTGACGACACTTACAAGTAAACACAGGAGATCATACCGTCTTGTTAACTTACCCCGAGAGTTACTTCTTCCACTATTAAGGATGCGCCACCTGTAAAAAAAATATTAAAAAAAACACATTAAGGATGTAATATATAGACCACAAAAACGGTAGACTTTGTCATCTTTGTTCAAATGAACTTGAAGGGGAAATAAAGAAACCGCGAGAAATGTTTGTCATTAATATGAAGCATATGAAGCTTAAGGCCAAATGACATATGTTCCAGTAACCTGATATAACGGAGTTGGTTATGATTTCAATCCTACTCCATACCCCACTGTGACGTCATTACGTTACCCTCACAGTTAATGACGTCACACCGGCGTAACCCTACAATCAATTCGTCATCTGCATTTTAATAACATGGTCGGGTTTTCATATTCTCGTGAAATAAACTATGCGTTCGGTTACATACTACCCAGTGGCATGTAGATCTAATAAGGTGATGGCTGCACATAATAAGACTGAAAATGCCTTAACCCGTCGCCAACTGCCACCACAACGACAGGGCGGCCGACGGCACAGACAATCATGTCCCCCCCACCCCCCCCCACGGCCTCGCCCCATCCGCCGCTGACACCCTCCCACCTAATGCGTCATTCGACTTATTTCATCAGATGTATGGTTGGTTGGTAGGTTGATTATTCACGACGCTTTAACCACTTTTGGTCATATCGCGTCAATGGGAGAAGGAAGGGAGACTGGAGCCATGTCCCCGGGGGGAATAACCCCCTACTCTTGGCGAAGGACAAGGGTTCTTTATCCTGCGACCACACAGACATGGCCACAGCAGGGCTTGAACCATCGATCCACGTGCCGTTAGGCTGCCAGGGGGCCCACTGAGCTACCGGCCCGGCCCCTTATCATCAGTTGTAAGATGACACCCTTACATGATTCAGAGACAACTCGCTGACTGTTAATCATATAAAGAGCTGCCGTACGTGTCTACGTGTAACACCTGTGGGTGAGGCACATTCGGCCAGTGGAGGGGGAGAACCAATGCTATCCAAGAAACAGTTTATAGAAAGAACGTGACTGCAAGTTGCATTCCATTATTCAACACATAAGCACAGTTATGGAGTTTTAACGGTTGGTAGTGTTTTTCTCCGAGTAACCTAATGATCGCATTTATAACTCCCCTAATGCCGCTCTGTCCCTCATCTTAAGGTTAATCGCACGCAATAGGACGACTGACTCGCTACGTAATGACGTGGTTCGTTCTACTATGTTTGGGCGAACCATTGTTTCAACATAGCTCACGTTTGACTCGCGCCTACCATTCACTGTAATAATCCATGTCCTGGGCTCTAACATGGAACATAGACCACAATGTGCCTGCATATAAAGTGTGCTAATTTATACATTCATAACCTTTTGATGATAAAAGTAAACAGCAACATGTAAAGGTTAGCAACTTTATGGGTTTACATTGCAACAGAAATGCTTTCAATTTTTTTAAATATAATTCAAATGCTGAGATTTATCTCAGCCTTACTATAAAGACCAGCTGGCTGATCGCATGGCTTATCATCTCTAGACTAGACAAAAAACAGAGCGCCGCTCGCTAATGAGGAAAAAAACAACATGACGGCGTGGCTGCGGTGCGAGTGCGTGCGTGGGGGCGGGCGGGTTCAAGCTGGGGTGGTGGTATTATTCAGTTAGCTGCGGAACCTGGGGGTACAACCCCAGAGCGAATTTCACAAACACGTCTCCGAGCCAACTCCTATGCAAGCTGTCATCCCTGTCACTGTTGGACCTTTTCTCCGAAGTCTGACCGAAAACCTCTGGAAACCGAATATTTCGCTCTGTCTCGCAATCTAACCCCTCATCATTCGCCCCGGTTCACAGGCGCCGTAAATCAGCGCGGGTGGGGGGTGGCGGGGAGTACCCACCCTCTCCACTGATTTACGGCGCCCGTAAACCGATTCAATATTCAACTCCCAACCTAAGCCGGGTCACCGATCCGGCGTGGTTCTTCGTCCGCACCTCGAGGTGACTCATGGTCTGCATGATGACGGATTTTTATGAAGATTAGGTACGAGGAAGAGATGTCGCGATTCTACGGAAGCTCGTTAGGGCCATTTCAAGTTTTTTTTTATTTTGTACGATTCAAAACAAAATGACAAAACCCAGATACTAACATGAAATATAACTCATCGAGATCGCAGCGTGTTGGATTTAATGATTTACCGCAACCACATGTCGAGTAGTGAATAGATAATTCTCGATTCAGCGGCGGTGATGGCAATGATAAAGAGATGCATCCATTATCCGCGGCCTTTTTAGCGGCGCTTTTGACAGTTAACTACTGTACAGTAGGAGGCGGGCAATAATGGCCCAGTGATAATAACCACACCGGCCAAATGGCAGGAGTTCATAATATCATCTGGAAGGCCTTGAGATATTGCTGTATCAGAGTATATCTAGCCTACAATGATACTGAGAGGACGGGGTGCACCATAGAGAAATATGGATCAACTATTGCAGCCAACGATGTGTATAATAAATGGTGCGATACAGGTCGGGGGGGTACCAGCTATCTTATGAAAGATCGGGAAAAGACTGACTATTACGAAAAGGCAGCAAAGGCAGATTGTTTACAGTCAGAAGGAGCTGAAATCTCAAAGAAAATAGGTTGCACTATTACAATCAGATTGATAGGGTGGACTATATGAAGAGACTTATATGTTAGACTACTAGGAAATTATGAAGATACAGATAAGGTATAATAATATTATAATATCAAGACAAGCATAGCAAAAGGCAGATAGCTTCAATTATAATAACGGGCTGAAATGCAGACTTCTTCCTATTTTTTTATTTTTGATGGGGGGGGGGGGCAGTAGAATGCATAAACTGAGATTTTAATAATGTAAGTGTTTAATATCAACAAAAAGGTCTCTCATTTAGCCCCTATTATAGAAGGGAATTTGGATAAAATATCAAGAGGGCAAGACCCTTAAAATAGTTGAAATCAGGGGGTTATTAAATTAATAAAATCTATTCTGTTTTGCTGATCAAATGTAAAAGTTGCATGGGCAGGACAACTAGGGGAGAAAAATACACAAGTGTAAATACACACCAGATGGCTACTCACTGTCAAGAGATTATTAGGAAAATATATCACTGAGCTCAAACGGTAAACAGTATGGCCTCCCCTTGACTTGCTTCTATATTGCAAGACATTACCACATAATAACTCAGCTGGATGGACAACCCATAGACTTTCGTACAAGGTGATAAATAATGATTAATATCACAATAAGATTATCAAATAATTTCTGCCTTTTCAATACAATAAGCCTTTATAATATAAACTAGGTAAACAGTATGATATAGTAAAGTTTATATATGTATGCTTTACAAAACCCTCAAATGTATTAGTTTTTCACCAATTCAGCAAATATATTAAAATATAGCTGTATAGTGGTCGTTGCATTATATGACTTCTGTTCTCCCAGCCGAAAAGACTGCATACCGGAGGGAGTCGTATAATAGAGGGATGCCCTGAGATGGGCAGTTTTCGCTCAACTATCGCGAACATCAATCAGCAACTGTCTATGTTTTTATATTGTGGCGTCGCTGGAAACTATAGAGCCATCCATTGAAAACGGAGAAATCAGCTAAGCCTAGGTCCAATGAGAAGAGCAATGTAATAGCTTTCCCATCAGAAGAATGTTTTTGTACTGTGTGCACTAAAGCAGTCAGACGTCAGTCTTAACCTCGTCGTACAATATTTTTATCGTTTTTGATGCAGATCTGGCTTCTCTTTCCCTCTTATCCATGATAGCATCAGCATTCAGTCTAACAAAGTTGCTAAGCTTATATGCTGATTATGGTTTCTCCAGCTCTGTGCCATTAACTTGCATTGACAATCTGATCCGAAGATCAGCATTTTGATTGCATGTGTCAGCCATTGTCTGCCTGGTCTGAATAGGTCTGAATAACAATGATGCGCTCTTACAGGCTTTATCCCTATTTTCACCAATTAATAAGATTTACTGCAGTCATTTAGCATGTTATTTTATATTATATTACCACCAAAATGAAAACTTGTAGTAAACTGACATTACGAGCAAGGCTAAGAGACACTATTTGGCAGTCTGGCATGGGTAGAGTATAGACAAAAGAAATCTTAATTCAAGGACTGATTCTTATTTGTATTTTGACCTCTTGACCTCTTTGAGCTCGATATGCAACTTTAAATGTTGTAGTCCCGGAACCTTAGATTTAGACAGTGCTTCCAAACCCGGGCCAAGCCCAAGGACAAGGTGAGTCTTTCTTTCATCTATACTCAAATTCATTAATGCCGTTCACACTCCTTTTGGCCGATATCTTCGTGAATATTGGAGTAATCACCGAGATATTTTCTGACTGGTAGTACTGAACTAAGACTTACTTTCCTCTCTTTGCGAAATATTTCTTTCTGTGTTATCCAAAGAAATATTCCATATCATGAAGCTCCATTGACCACAAACGTCAGCCATTTAACTAACTAAAACAAGGAGCGTGCGCGAAGCGTTGCCTGGCAATGGTTGCCATTGGATACAATTGAGACAATGGATACAGTACACGTCATAACAAGCCTGTGCTCCTTCTTTTAGCTCATTAAGAGGCAGACGTTTGTGGTCAATGGAGCTTCATCATATGGAATATTTCTTTGGATAACACAGAAAGAAACAATCAGCAAAGGGAGGAAAGTAAGTCTAAATCTGTTGGGTCTTAGTTCAGTGCAGCCAGTCAGGAAATATCTTGGTGATTGCTCCAATACTAACGAAGATATCGGCCAAAAGGAGTGTGAACGGCATTAATGAATTTGAGTATAGGCCTATCTGGTAGCCTAAATTAATTTGTAACATTAGGCCTAGGCTTACTAGAGCTGGCCTAAAGGCCAGAGCGGACAGCTTGCTGAAAGCCAGCAATCGTGAGAGTTGGCATAAAATTAACAAAAAGCTGAATTATGTCATGTGTTTGTCCACTCTATATTAATACCTACCTATCTGAAAACCTTTTATAGTTCAAAAATATCTGTATAATAGTCCCAGTGACTATTGTAAAAGATTTAGCGCTCATTTTTGTCAGAGCATCCTGTTGCAAGGACTGTTTTCGGCCGCCATTGCCATTGTTTGACCAACCATTGAAAATAATCATAGTGCCTAAGCGGTCAGCGTAGACGTTGGGCTCTCGTTATAAAGCCCAACAATTCTCACATAAGACATTTATTTGCAGAAAAGCGAGCTACAAATGAAAAGTCTAATGATTTTTGGCTATGTTGGTTTTAAAGAAATGTGAAAACAGCAAAGATGTTATTGTGAAATTGCATTTTTTTATGCCACCAGAAGCGTTTCACCACGAAAAAGGCTGGTGTCTGCTGCCACTTTAGTGCGAGCCTGTGAGTGATGAAGTGGCCTGTCATAAGCCCTACACTACACTGTCTACAGCTTAGATAGTATAGACTATAGACATACTCACATAGTATAAAGTCAAAGTCATAAATGCCGTAGACACACGTTTCGGCCTATATTTTCTGCGATTGTCCTGCGATCGCTCTACAAATCACTGACAGGAGAAAGCAACACTAGACCATTTTAATGATACCAAACTTACGTTTGTACTGCGATGTTATCCTTTTTTATGACACAAAACAATATTTCTCCATGCTGACACTCCATTGGCAGCAGACACACTTTCGCAAATAGACTAAATCCCAGACAATGAAAGGCTCTTTAGTTGCCATGGCATCCTTGTGGCTTGTATAAATATAGAGCATGTATTGTTCAAAGCACGTTCGGCGCCATGGCAACCATCATTTTATGATGCGTATTTTAGTATTTTGGCGACAGAGCGTTTTCTGCCAATGGCGTGTAAGCATGGAGAAATATTCTTATATAGGCCGAAACGTGTGTCTACGGCATTTATGACTTTGACTTTAGTGGCCTACAAGGTAGCCATGAATCCATGGCTATGGGTTGAAGAATTATAGCCATGTAGCATTCTATAGTGAAAAATCAACTTCACATGACAAATTGAATTATTTAAGTATAGCTTTCACAATTAGTTTTAACAATGTAAAAGTACTTTTCTATATATAATTACTGATGTATGAACTCTTCCAAAGTTGTTAAAGTCTTCAAAAGGAGCTATAATTGCCTACTAGCATAAAAATGGACAACAACATTCCACCATTTTTTTTACAGGAAGTTGCTCACTGCACATGTGCAAGGTCATCACATGATATTATAAGCCATGCTAATTGGTTCATTGTTCAGGGACCCAGTCATTGGGTCAGTGAAAACACATGTTTTCATGTGAATTTCTGGTGACAGACTGGACTATTTTTGCCTTTCAAGAAAAGGTTACTTATGTGATTAGGTAATCATTACTTGTCAGGAAGTAAAAAGAAAAGGATTAGGGTTTGTTTCTGTCATAAAACTTTTCCCACAGCAAAGGAGAATCAGAGCTACACTTGGTCAAAGTCAAACAACCCTGAAATGGGGTTGTTCCATACCAGAATTTTACTATGGAATGCGACTAGGCTGTGTTTCAGCCCACACAGCCTAGGGTTCTGGGCTACCTACAAGGCTACATCTGTCATCTATGTCATCTGTACATCTGACCTGCACAATAGCAACTGTACATCAGTGACAACATATTAAACGCTGCTAAACCACAGGAGTGTTTGAACCATTCAACTACAGTGCACAGTGTCATTCAGTGACAGTGGTGCAGACCTGAAATTGAAAAGCTGTTGTTTCAAATTCAAGTGAACGTTTGTTTTGACAAGTTGACGTTGTGATTTGACAACCAAAACTGAGTGGCTTCTACACCAGAAAGAACGCTCCACCTCAGGCATACGATACAACGGCATGAAAATTATATGACCATGAAAGGGATTAACCTTACACTAAATGCAGGAAGAGAAACACAGTAAATACCGTCAGAGTCGGAGCTTATAATAACAATGTCAGGCTGTTTTGTTTTTCCCCGCTCCATTCCGCCATAGCGGAAATCACGTGGTTTACCAGTTACCGAATTCTCCGATAGGAGGCGGGTCATGGTGCCATCCTCAGCGGCGAAAGAAAGCCACGATCCCATTATGATTATAGTTTCGTGGTTCCACTCGAACGGTTGTGATAACACTTGAAAATCACAGGTCCATCTTCCATGTTTAGAGAAAGCCAAATGGATTATTCGGTGGCGGATGCAGTAAATCTGGATAGGGGGTGCAGGTTTCAGGGTTGGGCCCCTGAATCTGTTGTCAGGATGTCTTACTAAGGGTCGGATCCAGATATGCTGGATAAGGGAGGTGGGGGGGGGGGAAGTTTCGGTTTTCATATGCAAAATGGGATAAATTTCGGCCCTAAAAGGCCCCCCCCCCCCTGGATCCGCCCCTGTTATTGTAGTATATGGCAGGGGTGAATGACACGGATGCCCAGCAGCTCACCACAGCAACCGCAACGCAGGCGATGTGGAAGTTACTGTCATCACCACAATTAAGTTACGGCCGTCATCATGGTCAATTTTATGAAGTTTTATCGCGTTTTTATGAAGTTCTATGAAGGAAAATCTGCTGCTGTAAACTTCACTATATCAGCGTTGCATCTTCTATTATCTAAGTATATGTAGGCCTACCCTTGAAATATCCCTTTTCGATATACTTTTTTTTAACAAACAGCGAAAACTAAATCATCCGCATCGCTCCCGCCATTTTGACATTGTTACGGGTGTCAATGATTACAACTCACCGGAGTGTGGCAAGACTCACCGGAGTGTGGCACGACTCACCGGAGTGTGGTACGGGAGGAGTGGTCGCCTGGAGTGAATTCTATGTGTAAGTTAATGTCCGAGGAACACGACATTACCGGATAATAATGGAGTCCGAGGGCGAAGCCCGAGGACCCATTGTTATCCGGTAATGTCGTTTTTCGAGGTCATTAACTTATGTAAAATCCACGTCCTTATGACTCAAAGCCACTACACTACAGAAAAATAATGTCGTGAGAGAACAATAGAGTGACGTCATCAGTGGATTTTACTCGTCATTACAACTCGTCGAGCATCTAGTGTGGCACATAAGGAGTGGACGCCTGGAGTGAGTTCAGTCACGTGGTTTAATTTGAGTAGACTGGACGTGATAAAAGAGACCCCATGTCCTAGGGCCGATACGACTTTCAACCTGACACCGTTCCGGGTCAGTTCTGCGGGACGCTGTCACCACTGATGTGACGTGTCGTCACTGACGCCGTGCCGGGACGGCTTTCTCTCAATCACCCGAGCTTCATCTTCGTCGGGCCGGGCCGGGCCGAACAATACCCGAGCTTCATCTTCGTCGGGCCGGGCCGAACAATACCCGAGCTTCATCTTCGTCGGGCCGGGCCGAATAATACCCGAGCTTCATCTTCGCCGGGTCGGGCCGGTTTGTCGTCAAGCACCCGAGCTTCATCTTCATCGGATTTCATCGCCACGTCGCCTTCATCGTCCAGCCACTCCAGCCACTCCAACCACTCCACTCCGGTTGCTTGCCAGCTAAGTATACTTTAATGAACAATGCTTGTGAACTTGTATTTCAAGGGGGGTTTTATTGTTGTAAATATATGTATACTTAAATAATCACCACTCGTCTGTTGTTTTGTTTCGATAATTTACTTTTCTGTTGCCGTCACGTAACAGAAATTGGGGGCTCGTCCGGGATATGATCTGTTTTGATAGGATATGATCTGTTTTGATAGGATATGATCTGATCTGTTCTGAATTAGTGGATATGATATGATCTGTTTTGATAGGATATGATATGATCTGTTCTGAATTAGTGGACATGATCTGATCTGTTTTGATTTATTGAATGTGATCTGATTTGACTGATAGGATCTTTGATTTGAATGAGTTAGCAGTGTGAGTGTATAGTTTTCATAATTGATTAGTGTGGTTTGATTGCTGTATATTGATTTTATAAGCAAACCATCACAAAGAAATCATGGTGTTTCAACTCGAGAAATTTGTGGAAGTCCCAGTCAGGAGGCTATTGACAGTCTGAAAAAAACAGAACTCTTAGAAATATCGTTGCATTATAAATTAGATGTTAAATCATCAATGCTTAAATTTGAAATTAAGAGATGTTTGTTTGATTTTCTTGTCGAAGAAGACCTTTTGCCCGTTTCAGTGCTAGATTCTCTACCTCAAACTATAGATGATAAGAGGTTAGAATTAAAACGTCTGGAGCTAGAGACACAAAAACTTAAACTGCGGGAAGCAGAAGTAAATGCAGAGGTAAAGATGAGGCAAATGCAGTATCAATCTAAAAGCGAAAGTGAGTTTGACGTTTGTAAAAACATAAGGCTTGTTCCTCGTTTCAATGAACAGGAAGTTGATGGTTTCTTTCTCCACTTTGAAAAGGTTGCTACCAGTCTCAATTGGCCAACAAAGGTTTCCCCTTTGCTTCTACAGAGTGTTTTAGTAGGTAAAGCTCAACAGGTTTATTCTGCTCTTTCGCTTGAGCAGAGTTCGGATTATGACCTTGTAAAGAGGTCCATTCTGAAAGCGTATGAGTTGGTTCCAGAGGCATACAGACAGCACTTTAGACAGACTAAAAAACAAGACCAAGAATCGTATGTAGAATACGCGAGACGTAAAGACTCTTTTCAATCGCTGGTGTCTGTCACAAGACGTGGGGAACGACTTTGACAAACTCAAGCAGTTAATTTTAAATGAGGAGTTCAAAAGGAGCATCCCTCTGGAGATAAAAACTCGTCTCGAAGAGCAAAAGCTCGATAATTTGCATAAATCTGCTATTGCCGCAGAAGACTATGCTTTAACGCATAAGAGCCATTTTAAAACTCGCTCCGCTGTTGCTCAAGCCAAGAGTCCCAACCATAATGAGTCGTACCGTAGTGAGTCAAAGGTAACCGGTACTGCTCAAGGGAGATTGCCCGCTCAATCTAACAATTGGCACAGGACGAATAACTCATCTAAACCGTGCTACTATTGTAAAAAGCCTGGTCCTGAGATATCTAATTGTTGGACTCTGGAGAAGAGAAAAAAAAGAGAACAATTATGTAGGATTAACGTGCAAGTCGCGACAGTTGTCGGTTATGCAATCTGTGGAGCAGTGTGATGTTGTAAAACGACTCGAAAGTGCGCAGGATGAGTACAAACCCTTTATGTCTGAAGGATGGGTGTCTTTAGATGATGTCCCAGCGAAATCAATCAGAATACTGAGAGATACTGGAGCATCTCAGTCTCTAATGAAAGAGGGCATTCTACCATTGATTAATGGGAGTTCAAATTCCAGTGTTTTGATTCAAGGAGTTGCCAATGGCTTTGTTACTGTTCCACTTCATACAGTGAAACTTCACTCAGACTTGGTGACAGGGTCAGTAGTTGTAGGTTTGCTACCGTCCCTGCCAGTGGATGGTGTGGATTTTCTATTAGGCAATGATCTAGCTGGCGATAGGGTTGTCATGGACCCCAAGATGAGTTCTTTCCCTCAGTCAGTTCCCAACACAGAGCAATTAGCTGACGCTTATCCTGGCATTTTTCCTGCATGTGCTGTAACCCGTGCCATGAGTGAAAGAAAATCTCAAGAACCTTCTGGTGAAGATGTATTTGACCTTTCAGATACGTTAATGTTCAGGGAAAATGAGTCAATTCAGCCTTTAAAGGTAAATGAATCCTCCCGTGATGCGTCTGTCAATGAAGATTTGTCGCTAGGAAGGATCAGAGTCGGAGTCAGAGTCAGAATTCGTTTATTTGACCAAGAAATGTAGTACATATCATACAAAACATAGATATACGGATTGGCCAGGAGACTCCCATTAAGACACAGGTAGGTCGCTATCATGGGAGCCACCTATATATATGTATATATATATATACCGGTAAATATAAACAGTTGACAAGGTAGGTTGGTAGGTTGGGACTGCTGCTAATTACTGCGTTTTATAGACTAAAGAAATGGGGAGCTATATTCAATACATTAAGTAGCGGAGCTAAATAATAATTAGATTCTTCATAATAATGGTTAAAAAATCTTTGCAAATGTCATTTAGTCTGAATAATATCATGAGATATTACTTTCTATTACTGCAAACTATAGGCGATCAAAATGAAATATACAGTGATATGGACCACAAAATGTAGAGGATTACTGTACACGATGGCAAATATAACAATGAGCAATAGTACATACATTACTGTATAGTCCTAACAAATAATTTTTTAAATATAGGGTGAACCCAATCAGGCTATGTGTGAAGACTTTGTCCTTAACTATAGATGGAAGTGTATTCATGGTAATAGGGAGGCTAATTCTTAGGCATCGCTTAGCATACTCATGCCTTGTAGAGCTTACAATATACTTATGTTTGTTTCTTGTATTATGCCAATGAATATCTGAACTTTGTCTAAGTGACATATTGGAAAAATATGATGGTACTGTATCATGGGATAGGTTGTAGAAGAATTTCATTTGGTGCAGTTGATGGATATCGTCTATTCTTAATAACTTCAACTGCTTGAATAGTGGTTCAGTGTGGGCATTGTATGGGCTAAGAGTAATTATTCGAATTGCTTTCTTTTGCATGTTTAAGACCTTGTTTGCTCTGTAACCCCATAGCAAAATACCATAATTTAAACAGGAGACAATCAGTGAGTTATATAGCATTAACAGAATTCTCTGGGGTAGGGTATATTTGAGCCGGTTGAGCATTCCGACTCGTTTAGACAATTTACGGGAGAGTTGATCAGTATGACAATGCCACCCTAGACGACTATCAATAATTACCCCAAGTAAATTAAAGTTCTCTACACCTACTATTTCCACATTATCCATCATGATCTGAGGTATCAGAATTTTTTTCTGTGGCATATGAAAGATCATGTACTTTGATTTTGTGGTGTTTAGTGATAATTTATTCACTTTCAGCCAGATATTGACCTTTTCTAATTCGTAATTTATTTTGTTATTATCGGTTGACATATTTAAGGTGTTGAGGGTGCTCGACAGGGTGGTATCGTCAGCATATATGATGGCTTTAAACAGATCAGAAGCTTTAGAAATGTCATTTATATATATTATGAATAAGAGGGGACCAAGTATTGACCCTTGGGGCACACCAGTAGTGATATTTAATAGATTCGATTTCTCGTCTTCAAATTGAACATACTGAACCCTGTGACTCAAGTAGCTTTCTAACAGGGTTAGGGCCGTTCCAGTAATTCCATAATAATTCAGTTTGTATAAAAGTATTTTATAATCCAGAGTATCAAATGCTTTTGATAAATCAAGGAAAATGCTTATGGGGGTATTACCTTGATCTAAGCTAGTAGTGGTACGGTCTATTAACTCAAGAATGGCCTGCTCTGCTGAGTGTTTTTCGCGGAATCCATATTGACCATTTGTCAGTAACATATTTCTTTTAAAGTGGTTATGGATTTGGTAGTATATAATTTTTTCAAAGACTTTAGAGATTGCCGGAAGAAGTGATATGGGGCGATAGTTTTCCAATTTCGTATCCAATCCACTTTTGTAGGTTGGGATAACTTTTGCTACTTTAAGTTTCTCCGGGAATATGCCTGTAGTCAGGGATTGGTTTATTATTATTGCTATGGCTTCACTTACTTCACATTTTATTTCTTTTAACAAGATAGTGGATAATTCATCATACCCACCATTTTATTTCTTTTAACAAGATAGTGGATAATTCATCATACCCACTGCTTGACTTAGTCTTCAGTTTATTTATAGTGTCCTCTACATCTTTTTTATTGATGAGTGACAGACTTATTTCATGTTCACAAGGATTCGATAAGTATTGTGTAAACATTTTACCTTCAGGAGAGTTAATTGCCCGTGCTAAATTGGGGCCGATATTTGTAAAGTAATGGTTAAAGGCATTTGCTATTTGCGCGCTATCATCTATTCTTTTAGAGTCCATGTCATAGTACTTGGGAGTCAATTCTTTGCAAAATGATTTACAAAGTACCATGTTTATAGTTTTCCATGTTTGTTTCATGTCAGACTTGTATTTCTGAAAGAGATAGTCATAATGATGTTTTTTGGCTAAGCGTATATTTTTGGTAAGGATGCGGTTATACGTCGAGAGGTTTGTCTTTAACGTCAGGTACTCAGGGAGAGTGGGCGAAGTCTGTTTTAGCTTCTTATACAGTTTGTCACGAAAAGTAATGGATTTAATAATGCCTTTAGTCATCCAACCATTTCGCTTGTGTTTATGTTTATGAAATTTGACATATTTAGTTTGAACATACTTATCTTTCATTCTCAGAACGGTATCAATCATTGTGTTATAATTTAAATTTGGGTCTGCATGTAAATCTGGGTTTAGGGTTTCAGCAATATTGGCATCGCTGAGATCCATCTTTAAATTTCGAACGTAGTTTGGTTCATAACGCTTTACTCTGATTTTTTTGTGAGGCTTCTCTCGCGCAACCTTATGTTCGAAGCAAATAAAATATGGAAGGTGGTCAGACAGCTGCTTAATGAGAATACCAGCTTTCACGTTCTTACTGTTTGGGCTGAGCCTGCAAAGAAAGTTGTCAATCAAGGTACCCCTATGTTGAGAAAATCTAGTGGGTAGTGTTATTTTGGGCGAGAAACTATGAGCTGAGACAGCTTCAAAATATTCATTTATTGCTGGTTTTTCATTTATTTTTAATAAATCTATATTAAAGTCTCCAGCTAGTATGATATCACTTGACTGTCTTTCAAGATATGCAAGTGTTGTTTCCATTTCATTTGTAAAGGACACATAGTTAGCATTTATATCACATGGTGGTCTATATAAATTACCCAATAACACTTTTTTATTCATGCTAGTTCCGGTTATCTCTATAAATTGAGACTCCCAGATTTGAGATTCAACGGGTCGAGATACCGAATGATAGCTAAGAGTATTTTTCAGATATATGACAAGACCACCGTGTTCACTGATTTGTTTACCTTGGGATATAATGCTATAGCCTTCGAGCCGAAGAAGAGATAGGTTTGCATCATCAGGCAGCCAACTCTCTTGCACACAGATTGCACTGAACGTTATTCCATTTTCTGCAAGATGACTTAAGAATACTTCTAGTTGGTCAAATTTAGCAGTTAAGGATCCAGTATTGAGACTCAGTACAGAAAAACAATTCTTCCACTGCTTGGCAGATTTAATGAACGACTCATCTTCATAGTACGGGGAATGTACGATTGTTTCAAGTTCATCTACATCTGAATCGTCGTTTGATACATTTTGTCGAATAACATTCACCAAAGAATTATTCGCTAGGCCACCAAATTCTTCAAGTAATAATTCATCTATCGTTTTACCTGACATAGGACTGTTTCCGAGAAAATATCCATCTTCACAACGAGTTGACCACACACACAGATCACCTTTCTCTCTATACGGAGGGGCATTGATCTACAACCTTGCGGACACGTCGCCTGAGTAGATACTGTCATATTCCGACCAATGACATACAGAGCGATATAACTGGAGGATAACTCAGAGAAGAAAAGTGAGCACAGCAAGCGGTTAACAGCAGGGTACACTACCGGTATGAGATGATGACTTTTCGAGTGAGCACAGTGCAAGCCAGGCACGGAACAGCCAGGCAAATACAACAAGAATAGTGAGTAACAAGTAAATACAATGAATAGACGAGAACATTTGACAATATCACTCAGAGAGTGGACAATGGTGAACGCAGAGACACATCGGAAGGGCATCGTCAACTGTATACAACTGTATACAACTCATTGATAGCAGTCTGTGGTGGTTACGTGACATAACAAATGTTTTCCTAGGCATATAGTAGGCTATACATATTTAAAACATAATTTGACCAAAAGACCAGCGTAAGATTTGGTGCAAGTGTTTTACAGTTCTTTGTTGAGGGGGGGGGCATCTTCAGCAAAAGAAATTGGGCAGTCCATAAGTCAATCAGGGGCTTGTGGTCTGGTTCTGCAGCCTCACCTCCTCGCTAGATCGTAGCGCTGACTCTAACGCCTTCTCGTGGATGCCGAAACGCCTGGATCCAAGGTATTTGTTGCGACGAGAAGAGGTCAGGAACACGACAACGTCTGTTAGTTTGCGCTGCTGTAGCAGATAGCGCAGATGACGTCCCGCGCCATAATCCCCGTCATCCTGCCAACCCTCCTCCACACTGCCCGATGATCCTGAGAGGCGATAGGCAGCCACGTTGTGGGCGGCGCCCAGGTTTCTTGGGTCCAGATGCAGTTTCTTATAGGCGAGTCTCACATCATCGAGGGACTGAATTCTTGCCACCGTTGCTGTGTAGGATATGCCATTTGCTTGTTCCGCCTTTCCTGCGAGGATAAGCGGACCTTCTTTACAGAGCTGCTCTCTCTCAACCGAGGTAAGATTCAGGACATCTGGCGCTGTCACAGTCGGTAAGTTATCCTTTTGACGCTTTTGGTTTATAAGCAGAGCGTCATTCGTTATTTTGATGCTGACTTTGTGCGGGGCTGCCAGTTGCTTGGCTACATGGGCCCTTTCACCATATTCCCGTTTCTTCTCGTATAGTTCAGTGGGGTTCTGGATAGTGACCTTGAACTTATCCTTACCCCGGGGAAGGGACTCTCTCCCAAGTGATAGAATATGTTCAACATCTAGGTAGCTCAGCACCTTTGCGACGATGGGTCTGATCCTATTGCTTGTACCCCCAGCTGCGCCCAATCTATGGCATCGTTCAAAGACTGGATTACCTTTGTAACCGTGGGAAGCCAGGAGAGACAATACCTTCTGAGTACAGTCTTCAGCTGTGTTGCTTCTGTCTTCAGGGACGTTGTGGAACAGTAAGTTATTCCTCATAGATCGATATTTCAAATCCACAATTTCAGCTTGTAAGTGTGTGATTGCTTCATCTTGCCTCACAAATGCACCTTTCAGCAGGTCAACTTCTTTTCTCAGGACATTGTTTTCATTCATCAGAATGGCTATCTGGCTTGACTGGTCGCCAGATTCTTCCTCCATAATATTAATTTTCTCCGTAATACCTCCTTTGGCATACAGTTCTGATGAATGCTGATCCTGAAGTGACGATATCATGTCAACCTTAACATGCAACGCGTCAAGCGAAACAGATATTGACGCCATGTTTACCTTCGTGGGCTTTGTGATTGTTGACGCCGGCATGGAATTATCGCTCACGTCAGCCAGGCTCTCTTCCATTTCGAGTCTGTAACTTGATCGCGAACTTTCGAAATCACTGCTACTTGCTCTTATTCGCTTCTTGGATTTCTTGCCCATGAGTAATGATGGATTTTGGTCGTTTTGATGCCTAGGACGTTAGCTTTTCAAAGAAAATACGTAACCAACACAATTCTGCGCTTCCCTCAGGCAGCCATTGCGATCAACCGCAATCAACTTTCAAATTTACAAAAGAAAGATCCTGAGTTGCAATCCTTGCTGCTAAGAGCGTTCACAGAGAGTGAAGCGTCTATACAACCAGAATGTTATTACCTCGGGTCTGGAGTATTAATGCGCAAGTGGCGACCTCCACATGTCCCGGCTAGCGATGACTGGCTTGTTGTTCACCAGATAGTGCTTCCCCATACTTATCGATCAGACATCCTGAGTCTAGCTCATGAAATTCCCATGGCTGGTCATCTCGGTGTTAAGAAAACGCTAGACCGGATATTACGTCACTTTTATTGGCCTGGTGTTAGTCGTGATGTAGCGCAATTCTGTCGCACTTGTCACATTTGTCAAAAGACAGGTAAACCAAACCAGAAATCCCTGTAGCTCCTTTAAAACCAATTCCAGCTTTCGAGGAACCATTCAGTAGGGTAATCATTGACTGCGTGGGGCCGTTGCCTAAAACCAAATCTGGTAATGAGTATTTACTTTTATGTGTGCATCTACTCGCTTTGTGGAGGCAATTCCCCTTAGAAACATAAAGACAAAAGCTATAGTGAAATCTTTAGTGAAGTTCTTTGCGTTGGTGGGTTTACCTAAAGTGGTGCAGTCGGACCAAGGGTCTAACTTCATGTCCCATGTGTTCAAGCAAGTAATGCTTGTGTTAGGGATAAAACACGCTGTATCCAGTGCGTATCACCCAGAGTCTCAAGGTGCCCTTGAACGTTTTCATCAGACGTTAAAGACTATGATGCGTGCATATTCTCAAGAAAATGAAAGAGACTGGGATGAAGGTGTACCCATGTTGTTGTTTGCAATTATAGAGGTCGTACAGGATTCCCTTGGATTCAGTCCTTTTGAATTGGTTTTTGGCCATTCAGTTCGTGGACCAATGCAGATTATGAAAGAGACGCTATTGGGAGATAGTTCTGATAGAAGTCTGTTATGTGTCAGAATTTAAGGAGAGGTTGATGAAGGCAAGAGAAATTGCGAAGTCAAACCTCCAAAATGCACAAGATGTAATGAAGACTTGGTACGATGTCAAGGCAAAACATCGGACTTTTAAACAAAGTGATAAAGTATTGTTACTTCTACCAATCTCGGGACAACCGTTAAAAGCACGATACTGTGGTCCATATGTTATTGATCACAAAGTAAATGAGGTTAATTACATGGTGAAAACTCCTGATCGTAGGAAGGCAAAACAATTGTGTCACGTGAATATGATTAAAATATATCATGATAGATCTGTTGGCTTAGTGCCAGTGGCAAAAGCTCGGATGATGATATCACAGAACGAACTGATGACTATGAACCTGTAGCATGTAGTTCAAAAGCAAATTCGGAGGTATTGCTGAATATAGATAACAAATTGGCGCACCTCTCTACAGATCAACAACAAGATGTAAAAGATCTGATTGCAGAGTATGGTCCTTTGTTCTCAGATACCCCAGGACTCACTGACTTGATGTATCATTATGTGGATGTTGCTGAGGCTACTCCGGTGAAACAACATCCCTATCGTACTAATCCAGTAAAACTAGATCACTTGAGAAGTGAAATACATGCTTGAGAATGATATTATTGAGAAAAGTCAAAGTCCCTGGTCTTCGCCGTGTATCCTTGTACCAAAAAGTGATAATACTTTTAGGTTGTGTATAGATTTCAGAAAGGTTAATCAGATAACCAAAAGCGATTGTTACCCTATTCCCCGCTTGGATGATTGCATAGATAAGATTGGTAATGCCAAGTATGTGAGCAAATTTGACTTGCTGAAAGGGTACTTTCAAGTTCCATTAACTAACAGAGCGAGAGAGATTTCAGCTTTTGTGACGCCCGATGGGTTATATCAGTTTAAGGTGATGCCCTTCGGCTTTAAAAATGCGCCTGCTACTTTTCAAAGACTAATCAATACTTTGATTGCTGATCTTGATTGTTCTGATGGATATATTGATGATATCATTGTATATAGCGATAATTGGGAGGAACACCTTGCTGGCATTCGTGCACTTTTTGATAGACTTACCACAGCCTGTCTGGTTTTGAATTTATCTAAATGTGAATTGGGACAAGCCAGATTGATCTTCCTTGGGCATGTTGTAGGTGGAGGGAAAGTTTGTCCGGTGGATGCTAAAGTACAATCAATACAAGAGTTTCCTGTCCCATTGAATAAAAAGCAACTGATGAGATTTTTGGGCGTTGCTGGTTTCTACAGGAAGTTCTGCAGGAATTTTTCAGATGTAGCAGCTCCACTTACCAATCTACTGAGTAAAGGTGTGAAATACAACTGGTCTGAAGATTGTCAAAACGCGTTTATCAGACTTAAAGCCTTATTAACAAATTCACCAGTGCTGGCTGCGCCAGATTTCAAAAATGCTTTCAAGCTTATGGTGGATGCTAGTGATATTGGAATTGGGTCAGTTCTGTTGCAAGAAGACGAGCACGGTGTTGCTCACCCAATATGTTTCTTCTCTAAGAAGTTCAACAAAAGCCAGAGGAATTATTCTACTATAGAGAAAGAAACGTTGGCTTTGTTAATGTCTTTGCAACACTTTGAAGTGTACGTTTGTGCTTGTCCAGGGGAACCGGTGGTTGTCTACACTGATCACAATCCACTTACGTTTCTTGCGAAGATGAAAAACAAAAACCAAAGATTAATGAGATGGAGTTTGTTCTTGCAGGAATATAACCTAGAGCTAATACATATTCGTGGAAAGGATAATGTTATCGCGGACGCCTTGTCACGAGTGTGCATTTATCAAGATTCTTTCGAGTATGATGCAAATTTTGAGTGTATGATGGAATGTATATGAGTTTTCTTTGTTTTTTGTTTTTTGTTTTTTTTTTGAAGAGGGGGAGTGTTACGGGTGTCAATGATTACAACTCACCGGAGTGTGGCACGACTCACCGGAGTGTGGTACGGGAGGAGTGGTTGCCTGGAGTGAATTCTATTCGTCATTACAACTCGTCGAGCATCTAGTGTGGCACATGAGGAGGGGTCGCCTGGAGTGAATTCTATTCGTCATTACAACTCGTCGAGCATCTAGTATGGCACATGAGGAGTGGTCGCCTGGAGTGAGTTCAGTCACGTGGTTTAATTTGAGTAGACTGGACGTGATAAAAGAGACCCCATGTCCTAGGGCCGATACGACTTTCAACCTGACACCGTTCCGGGTCAGTTCTGCGGGACGCTGTCACCACTGATGTGACGTATCGTCACTGACGCCGTGCCGGGACGGCTTTCTCTCAATCACCCGAGCTTCATCTTCGTCGGGCCGGGCCGAACAATACCCGAGCTTCATCTTCGTCGGGCCGGGCCGAACAATACCCGAGCTTCATCTTCGTCGGGCCGGGCCGAATAATACCAGAGCTTCATCTTCGCCGGGCCGGGCCGGTTTGTCGTCAAACACCCGAGCTTAATCTTCATCGGATTTCATCGCCACGTCGCCTTCATCGTCCAGCCACTCCAGCCACTCCAACCACTCCACTCCGGTTGCTTGCCTGCTAAGTAGACTTTAATGAACAATGCTTGTGAACTTGTTTTTCAAGGGGGGTTTTATTGTTGTAAATATATGTATACTTAAATCATCACCACTCGTCTGTTTTGTTTCGATAATTTACTTTTCTGTTGCCGTCACGTAACAACATGACAACTCAAATAATAGAAAGTCCTTATATCGGTTCACTAGGATACTTAATTCGTGATCCGGAATCACGGAGAAATATCAGTACCCGATATGACGTTCTAGTCAGGACACGATGAGTTGGATAGGCTTATCACTCATAGTGGAGCAGATAATGGTGTTTTTTTAGCGGAATCGTTCACATTGTGAGACAAGCACCAAATTTGGCATAGACGTTCCCCTGGGACTTGTTTTCAAAAAAAGCCCGTTAGCCACTTAAAAATCCAAAATGGCGGCCATTTTTCCAAGATGGCCGCCATCTTCACCATAAAAATACGATTTTCGCCGTTAAAGTTAATTGAGTAGTCCGACTTTAATGATTTTGATATCGATTTATATGTTTTAGACCACGCCAAAACCGAATTTTCAGATCATAAGATCAAAATTGCTGCCATTTTTCAAGATGGCCGCCAAATTTCACCATACAAATACGATGTTCGCCATTAAAGTTGACTGAGTAGTCAGACTCGAATTATTTTGATGTCGATTTATATGTTTTAGACCACGCCAAAACCGAATTAGCAGATCTTAAAATCATCAGAGAACTGTTATTGATTGAATCGGTTTATTGTTCTATTAAATCAGTTAGTGTTTGACAAGCCTATACAACATCAAAAGGGAGTAACATTCAACAAATTAACAGCAGCAGAAGCAAGGCTTATTAGCTGCAGAGCTCATACAAAATGTTTCATATCATTCACATATCAGCTAGATTGGATACAAATCATAGAAAGAAAAGAACAAAACAAATAAATACAACAGAAAAGGCTTATTGCATGGTAAGTCAGTAGCACTTCATTGATTTTGGGGATGGACAAATATCTTGGATCTGAGCTCTCGTTTATACACTTCTGTTGAATCGGCGTTGAAATTTATTCTATTGCACCATTCGTTGTACACTATACTACCTCTATACTTCAGTCTTCCGTAGATAATTCGTTCTGGCCTTAGGTGTGAGGTACAACTTGGATCCTCGAGTACCATAACCGTGTATTTGATAATTATTAATAAATAGAGAGGCAATCACCTTTGGTAGATGACCTGTATTGAGTTATTGCATTTCAATATCGTTTATTTCCAAAAAGTACATATATAGAGTCCTACAATATTACAAGATGAATACCAGTTTCAACCAAAGTGTACAAAAATAATGTCCTGCACAATTTGAAGAATAAAGTGCCCTCGATCTGCACAAAAACCGTGTCCATGTTTTCGCGCTAACAGAATACCAAAATGCAGGCTAGTTCTCACATCTGCAACTGCACAAAGCTGTGCAGGGCAAACCAAAACGATAGAACTTGCACCTGCTACAGCATTCTGTTTTGCAGCCACACTTTGTCAGCTGTTAGCAACTCTGTGCAATTGGTGGAAGCGTCGTCCAGAACATCTGCCACGTTCCACCTCGTTTCGTCCATCCCTAGTCATCAGGACTTCTTGTATCAATCTCGCACGCTGTTGCCTGGCCCCATATGCAGACTGCCTGGTAGGCGGGCCGCTTGGCGTGCTCAAAGACGGCTGCTCGAGTTGGTGGAATGGCTTCGTAAGGTCTCTGCTTTCGCGCAAACATGTCAAGTCCTGCGTCATCAACTCCTGTAGCTGCACTGGACCTGTCATACAGTGTGATTACAAACTTCTCGAGAACCTTCAGGTCTTCGTCTTCCACCACTGGTGGATATTGAGTGAGTTTTCTGAAGACATCAGAAGCCTCATGGTATACATCCCAGGTTTGCCATGCGACTAGTCTTCTTCCCTTTTCCACGAAAGGCCGACACAACATCACAATCAGTGAAGGCATGAACGAAGAGAATGCCCTTGGTCTTCTCTGGTCCAACGGTGGGAGTGAGATCATGAATGGGAATCCACCGCAGGTTCTGTCCCTGACCAAACGCAATCCACAGCTTTTCCAGACTAATGTCCTACAAGGCTGACAGGACACTGACTGCTATGACTAGAACATCTGTGTCATTTGCTTTGATCGTGATAACTTTAATTGTTACCCTCTGATGCAGCGTGTTTGGCATGTACAAAGATCCGCGTGTCCGCTTCTTCGTGGTTACCAGCCAGACTGACTGTTTGATTGCTCACATCAGTTTCTTCCTTGGTGACGATCACTGTGTTGAGAGTGCACATCTTAACAATTTTGTCAGACAGGAAGATCTCGGTCTTGTTGTTGTCTCTCAAGAAGATTCGCCAGTTTGTGGGAAGTTTTCTTTTGTCTGTCACCCTGCGTCTGGCACCCACACCACGATTTGCCCTTGTCTCAGCCTTCAGACGGGATGACTGGTGGAGATTAAACACAACATCTGTCCATTTTACTTGGCAGAATATGCTTGTACTGTAGGGAACAAGTCTAAGGTTGCATATTCTTCAAACGTCCTTGAGATTCGTGGTGGCAAGGAGTTCACCAAGGCTGAACCGGATGACATCATCATCTGGTTCCGCGTCTGGACGTGTAACATAAGCCTGAAGAATGACAGCAAGCTGGTACTTCTGAAATGTGTGGAGTTTTCCACTGTCACTTAATGCAGCGGGGTAAGATTGGTTCTCATGTCGCAAGAACTTCCGAAGGTCACACTCTTTGGACTGGCAGGATATGAACAACTTGGAGAAGAGATGATAGTCCTCTTTCAGAGCCTTTTGCTTTGGATCGCCAGAAGTCTGTTCTTGACGAAAGAAGTCAATCTTGTTCCTCTTCAATGGTACGTAGAAAGTGCATTCCTCATCACTTTTTAAACCTTTCATCAAGCCGTGGAAGCGGACTCTGCCTTTCTCATAGTGTGTGGCAACCATTTCAGCAGCACTGAGATGGGCAATGGGTTTGGTGTCCAGCGTAAGTAGGTCTCTTGTTTCTTCTTGGAACGAATTGCCCATATCCTTCATCGCCATGTCCAACTTGTCTACGTTCTCAAAGAATACTCGTTAAGCCCGTTCTGTCTGCTCATGGTGCCTGCCACATTCCTTTCTGTAGCTACATCAAAATAATTAAAGTCGGACTACTGAGTCAACTTTAATGGCGAAAATCATTTTTTATGCTTAAATTGGTGGCCATCTTGAAAAATGGCAGCTATTTTGATTGGCAAATTCGGCAAATTCGGTTTTGGCGTGGTCTAAAACATATAAATCGACATTAAAATCATTAAAGTCGGACTACTCAGTCAATTTTAACGGCGAAAATCGTATTTTTATGGTGAAAATGGCGGCCATTTTGAATTTTTAAGTGGCTAACGGGCTTTTTTTTATAAACTAGACCCAGGGGAACGTCCATGCCAAATTTGGTGCTTGTCTCACAAAGTGAACGATTTTTTCACTTATCTGCTCCACTATCAAGGTTTACTGTGACCCGGACCCTCGATCGCTCTCTTCGATTTAGGTAACACAGGGTGATGCTGGCCGACCGGGGGGCACTATTATACAAATCTGGTGGGGGGGAGGGGGGTCCGCGGGTGCTTCGATGCCTGAGAGAGCAGATTTGTGATGAAAAAGATACCCCTATAGAGCGGATATTTGAAAACTTGCGACGGGGGGGGGGGGGGCTCCGAAAATGTGCGTTCATGGAGGGAGCGGATTTGGCGCTAAAAAAAGCGCGGGGGGCTTTACCGCGAAACGCCCCCCCCCCACCCCCCCGGATAAGAAGAGGCCTGGACATATGCTTGAAGTAAGCGATAACCTGCAGCGCTATCTGGCGAATAAAAGATAATCTGCACGCCATCTGGCGAACTCAACAGCGGCCCGTGCCTCACTGGCCACGGGACAATCACGGCCTTGAACCAATTAAGTAGCGCCTTTGATCTTGGTTATATTACATACATGTTTGCAAAAAACGTCTGTGAATTATTGTAGTACAGCTAGCCTTCTTGAACATTTAACAATTTTTCTTCTTTTCTTGCGACTAATTTGGACGTACTTGAAAGTGCCAAATATGTATTTTTTGTCCCGATTGAATTGGCTTTTTTTATGTATATTTGAAATAAAACGTGGGCAATGTATGAAGCCACAGCATGGCATAAGCGATAAAAGTAAGTGGAAGTGTCTATTAGTAATATAAGGGCACCAAGTTCAATTGAATGTGACCCCTAAGGCTATGTCGATTTTCGTTTTTCCGTTTTTACCATGTTTTCGTGCCCTTGCCATGGACCTCGAATGTTGTCCTTCGAGTATGTCACGTAATAGCGAAGGTTATTATAACATTCTATATCTATTCTATATATTCTTATAAGGTTATTATGACATTATAACATTCGAAGGTGAAGGTCGACCAACCTGGGAATGTTTTTGTAGGAATTGTGGAATTTGCTGCATGTCTAGGATAATTTGACCCCCCCTAGTTTGTTAATTGTGTCCGTTGGCCACTTTAAACGGGCTGTTTGGCAAAGATGTGGATTGTAAACCATGTCCAATGGATTACAGTACATGAATCATTACCGATTAGAACAATATCGATTGGAATGGGACAAGATTTGACCTTGGGAAGTGGAAAATGGACTAACATTTTTTAAATTGTAAAATATTTTCGATCCGTTTGATACGAAATAAGGATCGCCTGACTATTATATATACATGAAAAGAAAGCTCAGAAGACGTACTATGTAACTGCCTATAGGGTGCAACCCAACAGTGTGAAGAAAATACCTAAAATCAAGAATATTTATTTTCCCGCTCAAACTTGATTTAGGGTGGGGTTATATTAGCGTCTTAGCTCTTTATGGCTATATTAAAGATATTTTTTGCAAATATTTTTGTCCATTATTGTAGTAGAGATAGCCTTCTTGTATGTTTAGCACTTTTTCATGTGTTTTACGGCCCATTTGGACGTATTTGATGCCTCGGAATGCGAAAAATAAGTTTTATTTTGCGAAGGTTTATATTCTTCTTTAGGTAGGTGCTATAAAATAACCAAGCACAGTAGTATAAACAATTGCTTGGGCCAGAGCATGACAAGAGCGCTAAAAGTAACCACAAGTCTCTAACAGCAATATTATGAGCGCTGTGGCAATTTGCAGGGGACCCCTATGTTATGTAGGTTTTAGTTTTTCCGTATGTTCAAGCCGTAAAAACCAACAAATGACTGAAAATGGGTGCTGTTGATATAAGGGAGTAAAAGACCTGTAATTTTGAGGGTAATGAAGTTATTTTTTTCTTCTCTGGCCAGAAATTGTCCGTGCATGTGCGCTTTCAGAAAATATGAGGTTAGGTAAAAGATGGGAAACCATCGAGTTTAATTTTGCCAATATATAAATAGTCTTAAAAAAGTCTATTTTTTAGGGAAAATGATTTATTCTAGCTAAAGTAAGTAAGTTAGACAATTAATTTCACAGTATGTGTAATAATAGTTTCTGACGGGCCGATGTGCGTATTTGGGTCCTTATCATATAGAAAAGGAGGTCACAATGAACGTTACAAAATGGGGTATCGATATGCATAAAAAAACGGTATTTGCCATGTTTTCGTATCCTTGCCATGAACCATGTTGGTTGTCCTTCGAGTATGTCATGTAATAGGTGAAGGTTATTAACATATTCGAAGGTGAAGGTCATACCAACCTGGGAACGTTTTTGTAAGAATGGTGGAATTTGCTTCATGTTTAGGATAATTTGACCCCCCCCCCTAGCTTGTTAATTGTGTCCGTTGGCCACTTTAAACGGTCTGTTTGGCAAAGGAGTAGATTGAAAACCATGTCCAATTGATTACAGTACATGAATCAATACCGATTAGAACAATATCGTTTGGAATGAGACAAGATTTGACCTTGGAAAGTGGAAAATGGACTAATTTGTTTTAAATCGTAAAATATTTTCGATTCGTTCGATACGAAATAAGGAGCGCCTGACTATTATATATACATGAAAAGAAAGCTCAGAAGACGTACTATGTGACTGCCTATATGATGCAACCCAATTAACAGTGTAGAGAATGGACCTAACATCAAGAATGTTTATTTTCCCGCCAAAACTTGATTTAGGGTGGGGTGATAGCGTCTTTGCTCTTCATGGCTATATTAAAGATATTTTTTGCAAATATTTTTGTATGTGTTTTTTTAACGAACGTTTATTGTGTGATTTACGTAAGTGATCAATGACAATGAGGAGTAGTGTTATAAACATTGTATAAGACAGGGGTATGGCAAGAGCACTAACAGTAACCACAAATCTCTATCAGCAATATTAAGGGCGCTGTGGCTATTTGCAGAAGACCCCTATATGTTATGTACGTTTTCGTTTTTTCGCATGTTTATGCTGGTACGTCCCCAAATGGGTGAAGATCGGCGGTGTCGCTATTAGGCAATCAAGGGACCGTGTTTTGACGTATAATACATTTATCCTCTTAAATTGTTGAAAGGAAGCTGTCATAGCATGTGTTATAGTGGAAAAGACCGGTGTGCCACATATACCCCGTCAATAAATATGCAGTGAGAGAAAATTAAGATAGAAAGCCGAAATGTCAAAATATGTCCATTTAATACTGGTCTAAAAAATGGACTCAAAATGAGGTATTGTAGCTGAAGTAAGTAAGTTAGAGCTGTCATTTCACAGTATGTTTAATAATAGGTTGCGACTGGCAAATCCGTGTATTTGGGTCCATATATGCTATAATAAATACATAGTTAACGCTTCAAAATAGGGTCGATATATGGATGAAAAACGACATTATTCGACTTGTTCGTGATGTCCCCGCCGACCTTGGAGTTCATTCTTGTACTATGTCATGTATTAGGTCAATGTCATTAACTTCCTCAAAAGTCAAGTTGAAGGTCATACAATTTTGTAAAAACAATTCTCACGAAAAATGGTAATATTTCCGAAATAAATAAAGTTTATTTATCATCATCATTTTGCCCCACTCCCGCCCCGCTCCAGCTCCCTTTGCGACTTTGGGCATAGAGAATGACCGAGTTACGGTTATACTGACTACGACCTATCTTACTGTTTGTCGAAAGATGTACACTAGATATGTATATCTATACAGTAAATATGCACATATATATATATATATATCTCTTTTATAATGTCTATATATGTGTGTGCAGGATAAAGATCCCGTGTCTTTCTTCGAGTAGGGAATTACTCCCGGAGACATGGCTCCCCTCTGCCTTCCATTGTCGCGATTTGTTCTACACGAGTTAAAGTATCATACTTCTATCAATCAAATCAATCAATTTTCTTATGAAAAACTGTTTTTCTATTTTTGTACTTTAGCGGGCGTCATGATGTCCCAAAAGTCTACCTAGAAGTACGACGTGACTGCCTGTGTTGCATGACACTTTAAGTACACCCCCCGGATGAATGTGGTGGCGCGTAGAGAACTAAGCAGTAACTAAGCAGTGACTAAGCAGTAACTAAGCAGTAACCAAGCAGTAACGTAATGTATGTAGAATAATTAAAACTTCTTTTCAAGTAAAAGCCATTGCGTTTTGTTTTTCATAAATTCCGAAATACCAAAAACGAACCAAATTAAGATTCCGACGTCGAACCGACGTCATAGCGACCTCGAATATCAACGTCGCTCGAATGTCGTTATTTCGTCAGATAAACGACGTCGCATGTTTTTGCAAAAACAACCAAAATACGACCAAATTACAACGAGCGATTCCGAGGTCGTTTCAGCGTCAAAACGACCACAAATGCCTGCTGAGACGGCTTTCCCTTTAAAACAAGCCATCCAAAATAGACACTCACAGTCATGGTCATATGGAGGTTAATTATATGAACCCTTTCGATATCAACGGAAATATAAGCATATGTAGTCAATAGCAGCAATTAAAATAAACACATTGCATGGGCACATCGAGAGTAATTGCACGTTTCTGCTGTGAGGAAAAAAATGCGAAAACTAGTATGGTCATTTGAGCGGCACACATATGTATATTCCTAACTTTATGTACTGCCCTCCCCCCCCCCCCCCGGAATGCACAAAATAACAAAAGGAACACAAACAATGATCAATTTACTAATAACATATATTACAGGTTCTACGTAGCAGAGGCAAAGATATATTGCGTAATTCAGTCTGCGTCCCCCTGGGTTTCGGTTGGCACTTGTACTGCGGTCTCGGCCGAGATCTCGTGCGTGCGCCCCCCCCCCCCCCCCCCCGCCCCCCTCGGCGTTCTTTGCACGAGATCCACGTTGTGCCGAGGGATGCATACCGGGATCACAGCGCCTGTCGGGATTCGAAGCGGCGGATTTTTCATCCCTGGTCTGGGTTGCCAAAGATACGGATGGTGGGTGGTGTTGGTAGTGGCTGTTGTGGCTGCGGGTTGGGTTAGGGCGGGTTGGATAGTATGGTGGGTGAAAGCGCCGCGGCACGGGAGGTGTGGGCGGGCCCCCGAGTCCAAGCGGTGTCCGGGTGGGGTCTGTCTGAGTGTCTGTAGTAGTGGTATGGTAGTGGCGGTAGTAGACTCACCGTCAGGAGTTCGTTTCTCTGGATTCTGCCTCTCCCATCTCACTTCACTATGTTCGCCTCTCCCCCCTCCCCTTCATCCCCAACCACCCCCCGCCCTCGACTGCTGGGAGACGACCTCAGCCTCCCTCCATCCCGAACGGTTCACCCCTCCGACTCCAAACACTTCCCTCCTCCTCTCAGCACCCCCTGGCCCCACTCCAACCTCCCACTCCCGGGCCGAAACAGACGCGCTCGGCTCTCTCCGGCGGTCGCCGCCGGACAACCCAACCCCCCCTCCCCCTCCTCCATCCCCACCCCTCCCCCGACATCCCCTTGCCCTCCATCTCCGCCCTCCACCCAGGTTCAGCCCTATCAGCAGTCACCACCACCACCACCATATCATCACCACCATCGCTGTGAATGCGGCCGCTGCCTGCGTGCCGCTAGCCAGAGGCGGTGGGAGGCTGGGTGCGGAGGGAGGGAGGGATGTAGGTGCGGATGCAGGTCGTTAGACAGTGTACGCACAGGCGGCTGGTGGGTGTCGGGCTAACCTACCAACCTACTCCATCCATACATCCATCGCAGTCAGGCAGTAAACTTCTCCGATATATAAATGCAGCAGGATCGGCTGGAAATCCACGTTGTGTTGTGGGTGGAAGTTCTCCGCATTTCAAATCGCCCTAGGAATACAGGCCCCGATGTCAGTCGTGCAGTATGGATTTAACCACCTCCGCCCATAGTAGACACGGACAATGTATGGGACTTGGAATACCCTGTTCATAGCGCTCGCCGCGGCGGTCGCCTTCCTCTCCTGTTCCAGAAGTAAGTATTCAACGAAGGCGTTTACAGACCTGGAACCCGCCCCCCCCCCCCCCAAGAGGGGAAACCAAGTTAGCCCAAAAGTGGACGCCTGAAGTGATCCCGATCTCAGTATATGCTGGCCACGTTCGTAGTTCGCCGCGGTCAAAGCTAGCCGATATCACGTATTATATAAACAACAGCCGCTTGTATGTAGCACAGTGAACTGATGGCTGGGTCATCGTTCCGCTGTCATCATCCCATGCTCGCCGCGGTCGGGGAGTCTTCACCCCGTGGTGGGTCAGTCAGTCAGTCTAGTCATAATCGATCCAATAACCCGAACGAATTGCGTGCTGTATGATAACTTGTTTATACACAACTGCAAGCCTGGGTCGATCAAACACACACCACCAGGACTGAATAAACTCAATACATGGGTTGGGTGGGAATTAGGAAAGCCAGCGTCGATATCAATGTCTCCCGCAACTAGGCCTATACTATAGTAGATCTAGTGAGTAAACTCAATACATGGGCTGGGTGAGAATTAGGAAAGTCCGCGTCGATACCAATCTCTCCCGCGGCTAGGCCTAGTAGATCTAGAGCCTTTGCCCGTGGTACGTGCATGTGTACACCCTCGGGTCCAGCCAGACAGGCATAAACAGATGCGTCAGTGATAAACAATGGGCTTCGCCATTCACAACTCCGAAAAACGCCGGAAATGTGGACGGCTGTGACGTACAAGTCAAGTTGATGAACAGGAATTCGTAACGAATAACTAGCCGTCCGGGCAGCGTGTGTGCTGATGAAACAAGCAGGAGTTACCCGGAAATAAATTGCAGTAGTACTCATATAGTAAGCTGGTTATAAGTTCTGAATTCGTCCACAGCCTCTAATTTTATAACCCACATGGTTCCACTTACAAGGTTTCCTGCCCCCTCCCCTCTTCTCGCACCGGTCTTTCCCGATGTCGAACCTCTCACATACCATTCCAACTTTTTGTTTCATCATGGGTGGTCGGGTACACAGTAAATCATGCGTGGTTGGTTGGGGCTGTGCGCTATCGCGGTTGGGGGCTCCTGTTTCAAACGAAAAATCTCAAGTGATACGACAAACGGGGCTTCATCTTAGGTTCATACCAATCCAAACATTAAATTCGGGGCACACTATTATAACTTTGAATCCAGTGAATCCGCTCCCGCATCCTCTTCTTCGACGTGGAGACGTGGAGTTTTTTTAATGGAATCTGTCCCCTATTTTAGATGTGCATCCTCCCGAAGCCCATTGCATGGATCCGACCTTGCAATCGTAACATATAACAATAAATATGTGATAGTATGTGATAATTTCGACCGAAATGAAATCATTGAATGGTTGATCTGAAGGGCGAAAAAGACAAGGGAGAGAAAACCGGTCCCAACTTCTTATAGATTTCTTTATGTCTGAACCCGCAACGTTTAATACGAAACAGTCACGCGGGCAGTCATCAATTCTTTAATTACGATCGAGGCGGACTTCCCCAACAAAGACGGATCCCCTGAGATCACCCCCTCCTCCCCCCCCCCCCCCCGCCTATCGCCCCCCCCCCCCCGCGACAAAACCAGACCCAAACATCTTTATCGATCCGGGTCCTCTCTTGTTTATCGTTTGAAATGCACGCGTAACTGATCTGTCCGCCACCGCCCATGTTCGGTCAATGGATAGTTAGTATCCGGTGTAACGCGCTTGTTTCCGGGTCGGATGCTCTAAACGGTGCGTATCTAGAAATCAGCGGTCCGAGAGTGTCAGAAAAACTCCTATCGTTATCATAAGTTTTGACCTCGTCCTGCGTGAACTGAAGTGGCTTGAAACACGGAAACACGTCTCCAACGTACATTCTCCTCATTAATGGCTGGACTTTTTTGCGGTATTTTCGTTTAATTTATTATTAGAAATGAAATGAAACTTGGGTCAAAAGCAGCAGCCACGTCATAGCTTTTCCTCCACCAACCCGGACAACAATATATATATAAGACACCGCTAATGAAGGGTTTTTGTGCTTTAGTTTACTAACATTGGAAGTCTAATTCTCGAAATTTTGAGAAATGGCCGCCATACAAGGACATAACGAACTTTATTATGCAAGGTGGCAACAGTATTTCTCTGATTCTGGGCATTTCCCATTTGAGTTGCTTCTCTGGCCATTTAGTTATCAATCTTCGGTCACCACGACACGTCGGATATACAACAATGGTAGGCCTACGCTCTATTCATTCTGGCCTTGCGCTGCTTTAATATGGAACGCAAGAGAATTATCGGAGCAAGGGTCACCATTGCCATGCATTCATTTCAATGCCTCATTATAACATGTACGCATTAAACTTATAACTTGTCACAAGCGAACCAAAGGGCTTTCCTTCGCGCAGTGTTATATTATTAGCTCAATGATCATATAAAAACTGGCCTCCTTTTTATTCGCGGAGGATGACATTTTGTCGAATTCTCTTTGTACGCCGTTGAACATATACTGCGCCGTCAGTCTAACGTCACGGCCAACGTGACCTTTCACGCTCAAGTGCGCGACGAGCTGACTTGACAAACAGATGTTTTGCCACCAGTCGACATTCGGACCGTATAGATCTTACAGCGCCATTGACCAACAAACGCGATAGCTAGGGCCGCATAGATGCGTGTTATAGGGAAACTTGTTGATGACAGGTATCGCTGTAACTATGAAGTGAGTCAGACAGAACAATGGTGGACGTCACCCCTAATATTTATTACGCTTGACGCCGACAACGAAGTTTTATATCCTATATTTATGTGCATCACGCCGTCATATGGTATCAAGTGTCGGTGGTTTTTGTACATGGAGGATGAAACATGTCTCGGATACACTTGCATATTATACTAATTAAGCAGTCTTTATCCTTGTATACGGTTGAATAGAGCCGGGGGCGGGGTGGGGGTGGGGCAGGCTCATGGGCTGATCCAGGGGGTCCGGATCCGCCTCCTTTTTTTAGAAAGAAAGCCATTTTCAATGCAAAATATAGGCCATCTGAGGCATACCCCCCCCCCCCCCGCCCTCCCTTTTTGGATGAAGAAGGCTATCTGAGGGGTGTACCGCCCACTCCCTCGGTCGCAGTTTTAGTGGCCCCCTCTCCCCGGTCGTCAAATATGGGTGGACCCCCGGGTCGCAATTTTGTTCAGAGCCCCCCCCACCCGCTCCCTGGTCGCAATTTTGTTCAGAGTCGCCCCCCCCCCACCGCCTCCTGGTCGCAAGTCTTCAGTAGATCCCCCCCCCCTTTTTGAGGAAGAACGCGGCGTGGACCACCCCGTCGGTCGCAGGTTTCAACACCCCCACGTGGCGGACCACCCCACGTGGCGTGGACCACCCCGTCGGTCGCAGGTTTCAACACCCCCACACCCCCTTTTCCAATTCCTGGCTCCGTCCCAGGGGCCGTATTCATAATCCCCTGGTTAGTTACGCACGAAAAGTGCATTTTCGTCTTAGCCCCACCAGCTCGTTTTGGTGCTGTTCATGATTAAGAAATCTTCTTTAATATAATGTTACCACTTTCGTAATTCAGAAAATCCACTTCTTCCTCTTACGTATTTTAAACCCGATAATCGCTCGACAAATCTTCCACTTGGCGCTAAATCTAGTGGCGTAGCCTGTGGCGATTATGAAACGGCCCCTGAAGGCTAGTTTAGGAGAACCTTCTTGGACATGCCCCATGTGCAGGTGGCAAGAGGCGAATCTGCGACTTTGCAGTTGCAGCTTAGCCTGTTTACAAAATGAGACAGAGTTCCCGAGAAGTTCAAATCGATAAGTATCCTTGGCGTCAAATATTCGTCATGACGATCCTTTTCGAGTCAAACAGAAGCCAGAAAAGTGATGTTATGCATGTCTGCAAGACTATCTGGACGGTATCATTGTCCCGAGTTTGCTTCTTTATAGATGGGCAATGTGGCAGATATATCGATCTCCAGTAGGCTACAGACCTATCTAGAATAAGATATGACAGACACACTTCTCCCATTTAGGCCTATATATATGGCAAAAATGTTTCCCCCAAACAGACTATCTATGTAACAGCTATATATTTTCCCTAGCTGGCTTCTGACAATCTGGTAGACAATTGTTGTCTAGTAGTCCTATATATGAAGCAAGCGTTCGGAAATATGTTTCGAAAGTAGGTCTATCCATAAAACCATCTCTTCCGGTTAAACATATAAATGACGCAAACTTGCATACATATTTATCGTGCGTATGCCTATTTGTGTGCCTGACATATATATGAAGCAGAAATCATTACCAGCGTTATCGTCAGACATGCAGCTTTTACAGTTAAAAGTGGGACGCCGTTTTCAGCTTGATGTGTACTTTACAGTTAGAACTGGAGCACCGTTTTCTGCCTGATGTGTACTTTTATAGTTGAAAGTAGAACGTCGTTTTCTGTCTGATGTGTACTGTTACAGCTGAATGTGGAACGCCGTTTTTATGCCTGATGTGTACTTTTACAGCTGAAAGTAGAACGCCGTTTTCTGTCTGATGTGTACTCTTACAGTTTAAAAGTGAACGCCGTTTTCTGCCTGATGTGTACTTTTACAGTTGAAAGTGAAAACCGTTTTCTGTCTGATGTGTACTTTTACAGTTGAAAGTGAAAACCGTTTTCTGCCTGATGTGTACTTTTACAGCGGAAAGCGGAACGCCGTTTTCGGCCTGATGTGTACTTTTACAGCTGAAAGTGGGAAACCGTTCTCTGTCTGATGTGTACTTTTACAGTTGAAAGCGGAACGCCGTTATTCGGTCTGATGTGCACTTTTACAGTTCAAAAGTGAAATGCCATTTTTTGCCTGATGTGTACTTTTCTAATTTAAAGTGGAACACCGTTTTCCGCCTGATGTGGACTTTTACAGTTGGAAGTAAAACGCCGTTTTCTGTCTGATGTGGACTTTTACAGTTGAAAAGTGGAACGCCGTTTTCTGTCTGATGTGGACTTTTACAGTTGGAAGTAAAACGCCGTTTTCTGCCTAACGTGTACTTTTACAGTTGAAAGTAGAACGCCGTTTTCTGCCTTTGATTACAAGTTTTACCCTCATCCGACCACACCAGGATCCAATTCGGTAATCGTGGGGGGTGGGGAGGGGAGGGTTCAGACCGGCAGTATTTGTAATGATGTTTTAAGTTACGTGCGAAAAGTGGAATTTTCGGTATAGCTTCTGCGGATGGTATTTGAGGTGCCTATATTTTTATATAGGGATAAAGAAGGGGGCACGTGCCCCCCTTTCGCGGGAAAATAGGCGAAAAAAAGGCACGTGCCACCCCTTTCTGTAAAAAAGGGGGCACATTCACTATTGTTTCTGAACAACCTCACCAGCCCCCTCCCCCCCCCCGGTCTCGCAATGGATCCGCGCCTGATAGGACTTTAATATATGGTGCCCAGTCACATGTGTGTGAATTGAGATGTTGATGTATATTTCCTGGGCTCGCGCTAGGATGTTTTTTTCATTAGCCAATTTGGCTAATTCCATGGAAAAACATTAGCCAAAATTTGCCAAATATATTGGTTATAAATTGGTTATGTGTTTGTAGTTGAAATTTTATATTCGTCATTTTGGCAAGTGTCCAGAAAGTTCTTATCGCCAAATCCCGAATTTTCTCGCCAAATGGCTATTGGCGAATGTTAACGCGAGCCCAGATTTCAATGTATTGTATATTGCATATTATTTGTAGGGTATTGGCAGATTTCATGTCATAGGGATGAGTTGTGGCATGTTAGTGTCGGGTGTCATGGTATGGTGAGTGTTGGGTGTGTCTGAGTTGTTCAAGTATGGCAGGATAGTTTGAATAAGGCGGGCAGATTTTCGATTTGGCGGGCACTCAGGCATTGTGTACCCGTCCAAAAACGGTCTTTTTGTCAGCAGGGTTAGAAGAAAATAAAGCACTCACAGTTTTATATGACATCGAGAACTACTTTTGTTTATAGAATTGTAAATTGCGAGCTCAAAATGCGACCTGATCGGCTGGCGCCATGTTGTTGTACACTGAACACCTTTTTTTGCCAGCAAAAATTTTGGCTAAAAAACTAATTCTGGCTAATACCCTGTATCGAGGTAATACCCTGTATCGAGGGCTGAGTGCCGCTGCCGAGGGCGGAGTGCCGAGGGCTCAGTGTCGAGGGCTGAGTGCCGCTGCCGAGGGCGGAGTGCCGAGGGCTCAGTGTCGAGGGCTGAGTGCCGCTGCCGAGGGCGGAGTGCCGAGGGCTCAGTGTCGAGGGCTGAGTGCCGCTGCCGAGGGCGGAGTGCCGAGGGCTCAGTGTCGAGGGCTGAGTGCCGCTGCCGAGGGCGGAGTTCCGAGGGCTCAGTGTCGAGGGCTGAGTGCCGAGGGACAAAAGAGCTCACCCGTGAATGTGCAGTTACGAATAAACCTTATGACATCACAAGACTTTCCCCACACCAACGTGACATGCCCGCTCTTTTGTAAATTTCTTGATCCACCGCTAATCAACTGTATATAATAAATGATCAGTATGTTGTCCGGCTGTAACATAACACCAATCCTCTCCAACAGATGTATCAGCACTGGTGCCCCTGTACAAGCTGACCTTCATGGTCAAGTACTCGGTATCCAACACCAGCAAGGTCGAGCATAGCTGCGGCAAGTTTTACGCCGAGCAATTCCTGGGTAACTTCATCAAGTCTCAGAGAACCCTGGAGCAGCTCTGCCAGCAGGGTCCGGATGGGCAGGGCCCGCAGAGGGAAGCGATCCTGGTCACGGTCACCAATCTGGCAGTCGTCCAGCTGCTGAGCGCACAGGTAACACCTCTGTTAACGTGTTGGTACCACGCGTTTTAGTCTAAAGTTAACAATTTATTGATTAGTTTAAAGTTAACTATTTATTTATTAGTTTAAAGTTAACTATTTATTTATTAGTTTAAAGTTAACTACTTATTTATTAGTTTAAAGTTAACTATTTATTTATTGGTTTAAATTTTACTATTTATTTATTAGTTTAAACTTAGCTATTTATTAGTTTAAATTTAACTATTTATTTATTAGTTTAAAGTTAACTGCTGAGCGCACAGTTTATTTATTTGTTCTGTTAACCTCTGTTAACTTGTTGGTGCCACGTAATTTATCGGTTTAAAGTTAACTTCGTTTATTGGAGATTTACCAATAAGAGTTACAGTATTCTGTGGCATAGATGTATTCTCATGATACGTGGCATAAGTGTATTCTCATGATACGTGGCATAAGTGTATTCTCATGACACGTGGCATAAGTGTATTCTCATGACACGTGACATAGATGTCTTCTCATGATACGTGACATAGATATATTCTGATGACACGTGACATAGATGTATTCTCATGATACGTGACATAGATGTATTCTGATGACACGTGACATAGGTGTATTCTCAGGACACGTGACATAGGTGTATTCTCATGATACGGGACATGTGTAGTCTGATAACACGTGACAGTTGTATTCTCATGACACGGGACAGGTGTGTTCTCATGACACGTGACATAGGTGTATTCTCATGACACGTGACATAGATGTCTTCTCATGATACGTGACACAGGTGTATTCTCATGATACGTGACATAGATGTATTCTCATGATACGTGACATAGATGTATTCTGATGACACGTGACATAGGTGTATTCTCAGGACACGTGACATAGGTGTATTCTCATGATACGGGACATGTGTAGTCTGATAACACGTGACAGGTGTATTCTCATGACACGGGACAGGTGTATTCTCATGACACGTGACATAAGTGTATTCTCATGACACGTGACATAGATGTCTTCTCATGAGACGTGACACAGGTGTATTCTCATGATACGTGACACAGGTGTATTCTCATGATACGTGACATAGATGTATTCTCATGACACGTGACATAGATGTATTCTGATGACACGTGACATAGGTGTATTTTCAGGACACGTGACATAGGTGTATTTTCATGTCACGGGACAGGTGTATTCTCATGACACGTGACATAAGTGTATTCTCATGACACGTGACATAGATGTCTTCTCATGATACGTGACACAGGTGTATTCTCATGATACGTGACATAGATGTATTCTCATGACACGTGACATAGATGTATTCTCATGACACGTGACATAGGTGTATTCTCATGATACGTGACTGAAGTGTATTCTCATGACACGTGACATAGGTGTATTCTCATGATACGTGACATAGATGTATTCTCATGATACGTGACATAAGTGTATTCTCATGACACGTGACATAAGTGTATTCCCATGACACGTGACATAGATGTACATGTACCTTGCATTGGTGTATTTCATAATGTCCCGCACAACTCTGTCCTCATGATAACCGGGGTTCTTGTATTCCCGCCTTGAATTAAAGACGTCGTAGTAAGGTGTCACTGCGTTTGCCCTTCTTGGAGGTATCAGTGAAGTCGTACATCAACATCAGTCTGTCGGAGGAGTCGTCGGGTGGCACCCAAGATGACCTGCTGGAGTGCGCCGCCCTCCTCAACGACACTCTCCAAGATGTCCGGGCGGTGGAGCGCCCTGGCGGACCAATCCACATCACCAGCATCGCGGGGACGCCCGAGTGCGGACGCGCTCAGATGGATCCGCTGTACTTTTTCTTCTCTGAAGGCACCTGGGTGTGTCGGAACAATGCTGTGGTCGACGAGGACAGGTTCCAGTGTGGCAGTGGCGGAGGAGGAGGAGGAGGGGGCGGGGGTGGAGGAGGAGGTGGAGGAGGAGGTGGGTTGTGGGTTTTATATATATATATATATACTACATCATAAATGTTGTTGCATAAGTTGGCTTGCCATTCATAAAGTGATATTTAATGGATAGATCAATATTTACAAGATGAATCCACCCCCCCCCCCCACTGCAGTATGACAGCTAATTCAGGGTGGGGTGGGGGGGGGGGTATCGAGATACACAAATTTATAAGGAGGTACTTATGGGAGCCCGAAAATCTGACCTATCTGAGTACCAAGAACTATGTAACATTAGGGCCCATATAGGGGCCAGCGGAGCAAGCTGCCCGACTTTGGCAGAATCTACTATGACGAAAATTATTAGGATTACATAGTTTATCTACAAGAAACTGGTTTTGCGCTTGTCTCCTTTGAACTTGGGTCAGTTAAGACGGTAAAGAGGTCATGTTGGTCAGACTGTTCAACATTTTCAGGTATCAAGAAACGGAGCTATAACACATGACGTTTTTCATTGATGTTTATTTTTTGGTTTGCCGTGTTTGCCCCTTTGCAGCCCAGACTTACCCCTGATCGAATACGCTCACTGTTTGTATTATTAATTACTCCATTAGCGTACCGAAATGCACGAAGAACAAACCCTTTCCAGCAGTCAATTACCTCCACTCCGGGGGGTGACTCACTCTCGTTACAGGGGGATCTACAGGTGTGCAGCCAGAACCAACAAGATCACCTTCCCACGACCACGTGACTACCGCGGAGCCCCAGGGCGGTTCCAATCCGTCGACATCGAAGGCACAGGAGACCGGGGTGGCCGTCACGACGACGGAGCCGCTAGCTGTGACGTCACCCGAGCCTCCATTGTTTCCCGACGCCTGGGGCATCGACGTAAGACATCATCGGATGGGATGGTCAAAGCGATACTGAGCGCCCTGCAGTCTTGGGTTCCAATGGCCGGCTTGATAATGAAACAAGTCATCGTGAAGTTTTTCATTTGATGTCTCTTTTATGTATGCGTAATAAGGATCTTATAAGCAAAAGACGCATCGAGGCACCGACATGCATTCATTGGTGTACGTAACTCAATTAACGCCTCCCCCCCCCCCTCATCCTATATGGCTGTGGCAAGATACCTTTACATTGTCGCTGTGGCAAACAACGCTTGAGCAGTTAACCTTTATAACGTAGCTCTAATCTGGACTCACCTATCTTTTTCCAGCTCTTTATCGCTCATCCAAGTATTAAAAATAAACGCTTCCATAACGCGTATTACATTTCATCCATATATATTGGGCTGAAGCACAAAAAGGAACTTCCAAGATAATTATGTCCCTTTGTTCTCCAGATCGTTCAGCAGTCCCAGAACGTGACCCTGGAGGAAGGGGGTCCCGAATTGGAGCTTCCGCTTCGCATCTGGCTCAACCACTCCCGCCTGTGTGACGGCCGTGACCCCTCATCGTGCCACATCTCCCTCGACGTCAGCTTCTACGATGGCGCCGGGCTGCACCCCATGTGAGTCGTCACTGTGGCCATCGTGGCGTGGCGACGTCATTCTGACACCTGTCACGCTGTGTCGCTGTGTCGTCTTCGACTGTCTTACGTCGATGACGTCATCTGCTTGTCGTACGTCGATGACGTCATCAGCGTGTCGTACGTCGATGACGTCATCAGCTTGTCGTGCGTCGATGACGTCATCAGCTTGTCGTACGTCGATGACGTCATCAGCGTGCCGTACGTCGATGACGTCATCAGCGTGTCGTACGTCGATGACGTCATCAGCTTGTCGTACGTCGTTATGTTAACTGGCACAAGTTGTGTGGTGGTATCCCGTCTTTTTCATGGGGATAAAATAAATTTCTCTATGGCTACATATCCTCGCGAGTCCATTGTATCCAAAGCCGGGCAAATAGTGTTGTTTAAGAGGGCATTTACACTGCAAGGCACTGCGCTAACCTACACATAACCTGGCCAGTCGGGCTCCTCCATCATGATAGCACATCCACGATACCCATCCCAACCCAACCGCTACGGGTGGAGGGACAGGGGGCTCCCTTGTGTAGTGTTTAGCGCACTAGACCGCAGATGCATAGGTCCTGGGTTCGAATCCGGGCCTGGTTACCTAAGCTGGGGCATATTTCATCCATTCACCCTTTATCGTCTCTGCAGGGGTTTTGAGTTTTTTTTAGCTCAGTTTAGCCATTGAGTGCTCAGAAGCGGTCAACAAATAGACCGATCCAGGTTGTCAATCATTCACTGACGTCACTGTGGCTTTTATCCAATCATGTTTGTGGTGAAAAAAGGTCTCCTACGTGCGTTATGTCGGACAAACAAGTCGGACAAACAAAGCAGCATGTTACTTTCTTGTCAGTTTCAGAGATGAGTACTTCTCACTTGTACCTACCATCAGCTATGATTTGCAATTTCATACTCACGAGTAAGGTAAAAGGACTCAAGCGTGGGCGGGGCTTAGCATCGGTGCCTGGATCGGTCTATTCCACCAATCCGTTTGATTTATCCAACCGCTACAGATGCCGCCGAACGGGCACCAGCGTGCCGCAGGTGGTGGTGGGGCGACCTGCCTGGGGGACCAGTTCGGCGGCCCCGGGTCAAACCGCCCCATCGTACTGCTCGATAGGTCTCCCGGAGAAGGCGGCCGAGATGGGGTCCAATCAACGCCTCGTCCTCAAGGCCGTCTCGGACAATAAGTATGACGGCATGCAGCGGCGGATCATGGCCCTGTCCCTGACCAGGACTCTGACGGGGGGAGGCCAGACCCAAGTCAGCAGCAGAACCATGCACCGGATACCCGTAAGTGCCGGGGAGATTTACTGCATGAAAAGCGGATCCAGAAGGGAGCTGGAGCGGGGCGGGGGGGGGGGTCGCAGGAGCGGGGCAGGGGGGGGGGGAGGCGAGCGGGGCGGAGGGGGGGGGCAAGGAATCCGGATATCCGTTTTTTTGGTGCCTAAATTTAGGTGTGTACCCCCAACCCCCATCTCACCGTTGGCAGTTTTTCGTTGCAGGCCTCGGAACCGCTTATCTCACTTAAGTCCCTCACGCTTTCAAATCCTACATATTCCAAATAAGATTTGTGAAATTTGTTAGATATAAAACTTTCATCGATTTGACATAATGCCATGAAGTTCAAATGAAATTAGCAATCCAAACCAAAACAACAACTTTGGCTCTAAATTAACTTTTAAGTTCACGATGATGACTGCTGGATGGGTTTTGCCATGAGTTTTGGTTCCTTGTTTGGCCTGATGTCAGTGCATGCATGAATTCATGGTATGCAAAGCTGGGTAAATTTTGTGATTGCGATTAATTTGGGTAGGCCTGCTATAATCCTGATAGATTAAATAATGTCATGTTATAGGTTTCACATGTTTTATCTCTATATGCTTATGGTTTTATGTTTACGGTAGAAAGGTGTTATATCTAAAATTTGCGGTTCATTTTTGCAGATAGACATCGTTGATAAAGACCGAAAAGCGACATGTCAGTCGATCAATGACCCACATATTTCAACATTCGACGGGCTGTAAGTATATAACCTCCAAGCCAGTAAGATGGCTCAGCACACTGTGTCCGTGAATTTGGTATAATAGTCCTGTTATCTACTTCCTCAGCTAAATATACTTCACTTGACTTTTTGGTCCGTTGGCTATCAACTAAACATCTTGTATCATTTCAACGTGACGTACACACGCACGTATAATTTGTATCACTGTCAATGGGGAGCATTTGTGTTTACTATGAACTTATTGTAGTATAAATGTACGAACCATGCTGCTTTCCAGGGAATACAGTAATTACTACGAAGGCGAATTTGTATTATACCAGCACCGGACTCAACCATATAAGGTAAATATATATTTAGCATTTTGGTAAAGACCCGGCAGAAATTGATAGAACTACATATAATAATCAAAATTATATTACGATGCTTTGGCTACTACTACTATCCCCGTTACTAGTCATTGTAGACTGCAATACTTATACGGTATAATGTTGGTATGATAAATAATGATTAATATATATATATAATCAAAAGGCTAAAATAAATATATGCATGTAAAGTATATTATTATAAGTATATAATTATAATATAATTAAAAAATATATGAATACTATAACTATATATATTTGTTGTAGGTGCACGCCATCTACCAGAAATGTGGCCAATCACTGAACGCCTCATGTAACTGCGGGGTAGCCATTCAGTCTGGGGATGACGTGCTGGTTTTGGACCGGTGTCGCAGGAACAAGCAGCAGTTGCGTCGGCTCCAGGGGCGGGCGCGCGTAGTCACCCCTATGGCGGTCCAACTCTTCCTCAATGGAGAGCTAACGCCGGAAACCAGGTTTTATCAGGAGGCGGACGGCAAAAAATACTTCGTGAGTTCCCATTTACTTTCTCGCGTCAATTGAAATGGATTTGTTACTATTAGCACACGTGCTTTCCAATTGTTTAATGCGACGCAATTTCATGTTGAGGTTTATCTTATATATGTAATTACGTATAATGGTATACCTAACAGCACAAATACACTGCCCATATTCCCCAATGGGTGAAATAATAAAACAGCACAGATTCCGATCAATGTCATACATTGCACCTCGTTAAAGTAGGGTTAGCATATTATTGACGAGATTTGCTTTTCGGTTTTTAGATATTCTTACCTCATGGGACATATATCAAAGTGATGGTGAGCGGGACTTTAATCAACCTTTGGATTGTGGGCACGCCACACGATCTGGCTGGTACCGAGGGTGAGTACGCGGGGAACACTGACAAACTCCACAGGTTGCATGCGGCATTATCTTGTATAAGAATTGTTGGCCTACTGTATAATGCGTAATGTTCATACTTTGCCCGAAGAAAAACAGACGCATGGAATCATTGTTTAAGTGTTTGTGATTGATGTTTGTGTGTAATTACAGTATTCCCAAACCAGTAATTCAGCCAATGGATGAAGCTACTTCTCAAGTATACAACCGGGTTATTTATTTGTAATTATTGCCACTTAGATGTGCCGGTACGATGATTAAATGGATTGAACGTACAGAACACTACGTGTTTCTGGCTCGCGTTATGAACCATATATATACCCCCCGGTGTGTCAATATAACACAAGGAAACATTAGACTCACACTTGGGGCGGGTTTCAGGTCTCTGTGGCACGTACAATGGCGACCAACGAGATGATTTGCTGCTGCGGAACGGAAAATACCTCACAGACGAGGAGCTGTTTGCCGGAAGTCGCGGCTCGCCACGAGAGTTCGTTCTGGACTGGAGGTAACCACGTGACATGTGACGTCGGTAAAGGTGCTTTTGAAGCTGATGAAGCCTGTCGTGCTTGTCATTATTGCAATAGCACAACGTCTAGCAAAACTATAACTACTCAATTTGCTTGCTCGGAACATTGATCATTTGTAAATAAATGTCCTACATTTATTACTCCACACGACAAATGATCAATTAATTGGCCTCATGCTGTCCATCGTACGGGAGTCCTATACTGGCGTGACTTTCTTCCTCAGAGTCGACGTCCTTGGTGCCAACAGTCTCTTCGGCGGCGTAACCAAGTCCACAAGTCCCTTCCAGCCGCCCCTGTACTGTGAGTGTGAGCAGGATGCCACGGCCGCTCGCTGCGGCCACTCAGTCGACTCAAATATCTGTGATGTGTTACAAGGTGAGGATGTGACTGCGTCTGTGCTCACGTTCCGTGTGGCTTGGTGACCACTCTGACTGCCGATGATTTTCCACCCACATAATTCTTTTCAAAATCTGTTGTTGGAGAAATGTCTTTGACACTCTATCTGACAGTGGGGATCTTAACGAAATAGATACGATATCATATTTTGAAAGGTAACAAACGGCAGTGATGCCCGCATTTTGATGACGTAGTACGTGACATGACGGGGGCATGGCTCCACTCTCCCTTCCTTCTCCCATTGACGCGATATGACCAAAAGTGGTTAAAGCGTCCTGAATATACAAACAACCAACCTTAACGACGACGACGACTGTGTCTCTCTCAGGGACTGACGTCACTGACCAGCTGGTGGAGCGGGCCGTCCTTCCGCTCCGACGTCAGAACCGGAAGCGACGTCACATCAGCAACACGATAAGCGCCTTGGACAGCGACACGCCCATTGCCATCGACAAGAACTTCGTCCCACTGGTAAGGACATCATAGCGCATTAGGAAGGGCAAATGTTGGTGGTTAAGGTTACATGAAGGATAAATTGGTCCAAGAAACTTTCCGTTGGAGAACGACATGGGGTGAAAATGGAAGAAATGGGACCCAGATGCAGGTGCCAGTGTTTATACCCATGACCTGCTGACCTGCAGCTCGGTCGTTGGGTTTAGTACCAACTGAGCTTGAGCTGTGCACTGCTCCTTAATGAGCGATATTATGAGAAACAGTAGCCCATTGCATGCAAATTGACATTCATTGTCGCAAGCACTGTCATGACTGCGTCGTTCGATAAATACATGCATAGTGTACTCGGCAACGGTGACTTCAATGCACATACACGACAATGGCTCATGATTTTACGTTTACTATACGCTATGAAGTTATGTGTGCTGATTTTTTTTATGATTCAATCAGACGTTTAACTGGGACAGCAGCTCGGCCTGGAACGAAGTGAACGCGAAGGATTACTGCCGAAAGTACGTCAAGGACGAGTATCCGATTGGGCAGCTGTGCTCACAGGAAGTCCCGTCAGTCAACTTCAACAAAGAAATAGAGACTTGCAAAGAGGACATCCAGGTAAATAAGGAGAGAGGCGATCAGTTTTATAGGTTTTGGAAAGCTAGCACATAATGGACACACTGGTAATTATCTTTAATCGAAATAATGTGAAGAGCTATATATGTAAGCGATAACTGTTTGTTTTACTGTATGAAATAATGTTTTTGTGAATGTATGAAATTATAATAATGAATGGTATGCTTGGCACATGTAGGAGGGCGTAGAAATATCCAGCAAAGATTCATTTTCACAGAGATTCTAAACTAAATAATTTCGCATCTGTCCAGGGACTTACCATTATCGTAAGAGTTACCGTGGTCATCAACATAAGATCCATTGGTTAACCAATGATCTTTACTAATTGTAAGTAAGTAATATGGTAAATATTTCGCAAACTAACGCAAAAGTTGTGGCAGGGTGCTAAATATTTCGGAAACTATTACAAAAAGTGGTGGCAGGATTCTAAATATTTTAGAAACTATTACAAAAAGTGGTGGCAGGAGTTGGGTATTTCTATGCCCTCATACAATCCATCCTTGTGGCGTGCAGATCACGAAGAACACGTCCTGGGCGGACTCGGCCCGGGACGCCATGAAGGAGCAGTGTCTGGAGGAGGTCCAGAAGAACGGCAGTCTGCCTCAGGACATCGCCAATCAGATCCAGAACTCCATGTGCATCAACGACTGCAGCAACCGCGGGGAATGTGTCAATGGTGGGTGTGATTGTTGTGATATTAGATATGGCCGTGAGCATCCAAGCTGGGGTGGTTGGTTGGTGTGCGTGTGGGGGGGGGAGTGGGGGTAGGGGTTGTTGGGGTTGATGGTTGGTGTGTGTGTGGGGGGGCGGGGTGGAGTGGTGCTTGGTGTGTGTGGGGGGAGTATGGGGGGGGAGGGGGGTGAGGGTGGTGGTTAGTGTGTGTGTGGGGGGGGGGTGGAGGTGGTGCGGGTGTAGCTTGGTGTGTGTGTCGATGGTGGGTGTGGCCGTGATCATCTAAGCTGGGGTGGTGCTTATCGTGGGGGGACGTATCTGATACAATACAAAAGGTGGTTCGTGGCGGGATGGTTCAATATTAAATGTGACTTGTGATATTATATATGTCGTGATATTATACGTATCATGTTATATATATATCATGACATATAAAATATCATGACATATATATATCATGACATATATATATCGTGACATATATTTATCCTGATATTATATATAACATGATATTATACATATTGTGAGGGTAAATGCCATTGGTCTGTTATATACCGACATTAATCGATGCGCTCTGGCCTATGTACGGTTACACCGCGACAATGGGAAGGGTCATGGTATAGAGGTCTCCGGGGAGTAACCCCCCCCCCCCCCACCTCCACTCTTTATCCTGCTATTGCTTATTACTAACGGTTGCAGGTTCGTGTCGCTGCATGGCCGGGTATTCCTCGTCTGACTGCTCCGTGTCGGAGCTGGCGCCACCATATGCTGGCGAGATGCCGCACTACGGCCTCTGCGACACCCGCTACATGAACTGTAGCAGAGTTATCGTCTATGGAGAGGACTTCCTAAACACCGAAACACTAACCTGCCATTTCCAGGAGTGTGAGGTTAGTGGACGTGATGCTTTGTGTTGTTATACTATTGCTGATCTGTGTATATTTATGTGTGTATACGATGTATTTTAATTGTTGAAAGACTTGGCGATGCGGTTGGATGGATGCAATATATGAAATGCCCCGCAGTGCGAACGTTATCACATTGAACTCCTCGTGAGTTCAAGTAGTCAGGATAATTTTAACAACTGGTGCTTTATTAAAAAAACACATAAGCCATCCTTTATTTTTCGGAAATTTCCAGAACCGAAATAGACATGATTCCCTCAAAAATACTACCGATAATAAGCAATATTAGTAGAATTTGCACAGATGTTTGTAGCAATAGTTACAATGAAGCTAAATGTTTATATATATAGAATACATACCATTTAACACTGATTTGATTACTGGTTCATAATTTACATACACACATTTATTTCCTATACACGCAGTTAGATTTCACCTTAAATTTCACTATATATATGTGTATGTCCTGAATCGATAGCATTACTGTATCTGTGACAGGTGCACGCCACGGACTTCTACCCGCTGAGTAACACAGACACCCGTCCCGGCGTCTTCCTCAACTTCAACGCCGTGGAGTGCGTCGTGCCGGAGATCCGTCCCTACCTCATCAGCGTCAGCAACAACGGCGTCAACAAGAGCGATCCGCTCCTCTTCATCCCATTCGACTCGGTCTGCAGCTCATGTAACATGTTCAACACGTCCTGCATCCGGAGGGTGCGTATCATGTCATATCACATAGACGGCGGAAGCGGCGGAAGGGGGAAGGGGGAAGGGGGGGGGGGGCAGGGGCACTTCCCCCCCGCTTCCATGGCTTATTATAGATCTTGTATAGCAAGTTGGTATTTGTGGGATTGATGGGTGATATAATTAACCAAAGCAACTATTTTACAAGTGAAAGGAAATACGTACGCAACGTAGGTCCCCCCCAATATATTACCTGTTCCGCCGTCTATGTATCATGGGGACCCCCGCTCCGCCCGTGCCCAGGAGTTATGTATTTATATATGTGATATGTGTATCCCATATATATAATTGTCTTGTAGCCAGGGAAATTTTAATTGACAATAATCCTTCGAATTAGTGGCGGTTTGGATAAGTTATATATATTCGGAACAAAGTGCTAAATTCTATAGTAACTTTACAATCTCATGGCAACCACCACGTGCCCACTAGAACGTGGCCACCCTCTCTCTGTTTTCAAAACCTATTTAAGATTGTATTGATCACGTGTTGTTCATGCTTAACATTTAATAACATCGTCACTGTCGTTGCTTGAACTTGCACTATAAACAGCGGCATATGCATGACCATCATGGTCCGCAATTTATAGATCGTTGTACGCTTGTGCGCTTTATGATATATCTTTGGATATCTGTCCCAGTGCCTGCTTAGAAAAAAATAAACAGTGTATACTTGCAGTATCAATCATATTAAACGGTCCAATAAATTTGCTTTAGTATAATAGTATTATTTATATTTTATGAGCTTACTATAGGGGTAAATAGAAAAAGAAAGGGCTTTGTGACAAACTTTGAAACGCACATATGTTTAAAGTACTTCCAGGTCCCTTCTGTTAGTTTATTTTTCATGTTCTATACTGTCTATTCCTGCTCGTCTCACAGCGCAACAGTTGTATTATCAACGGTCGGTGTTACGCGGAGGAGGAGCGAAGCCCCAGTGACCAGTGTCTGGTGTGTACCCCCCTCAACGACCAGCTCCAGTGGACCACTCTCGACGGTAAGGAACCATTGCTGTTAAACAAATTAATTATCAGAAGCACTTTAGCTCATTGCTGCTATCAGTGTCTTTTGTCGTGGGATTGCATGGGATGGTAAACTTCTATTATAGCCATTTATAAATCATTGAACAACGTGGTAGAACCTGTATATTAATCCACTTAGGGGAAAAGTAGCTTCTAGTGTAGTACGTGTTGGTCCTCGCATTGGAACAGGGGGTCCATGGTTTGCATCTTCAAATGAAAGTATGAAAAGGTAGCAAAGTAAGCCACAGTTTACACAGAGAAGATCACACAATATGTTCGGTAAACAAAGCTATATAGTGTCGGAGTCAACTTTAATGGCAGATAGGCCAAGTGTAATGCATAAGGGTCTGGAAGGGGGGGGGGGGGTCAATGTCGAATGTCGATTTTTCAAATATGCCTGTGTCACGTGTCGCCATTTACCCCTTCCAGAACCCTATGTATTTAATGCATATATGAATGTGGTAAGTTGCTTCCGAAGCCATACAAATACCAGTGATCCTTGTGTCAAGTGATGGATCCTTCCGACACTTATATCAATACGCCACTGAGACATCGGTTCAAGATAGTTGGGCGGCACACGCCATGAAAGTCTCAGATATTACTCAATTTTGCACAAAACATCCAGCAACTAACATATTATATCCTGCAGAAATGAAATGCGCCCCGGGCTGGTGGAATAACATCAAGCTACCTAACTGGGCCGTCGCCGTCCCAGCAGCCATTGGCGGCTCTATCGTAGGGATTCTGGTCGGCTTCTTGCTCTACAAATGTTGCTGTAAGAGGTGAGTTCAGACTTCCGCGGTTTGTAATTATGTTGATACGAATGACCCACTCGTTATGGGTGAACATCTCCTATTGTTGTGTTGCTAAATAACTGTGCAGGATTCGTATAGATCCTATAATTGTGATTTAGGGTCATCAATAATATGTAGCCTACAAGAGTGATTAAGTACCACTTTGGAATCTTTCAGGTGGTAATTTTACGTTGATATCCACATGCATTAAGTGATAAGAGCATATATATGCAACTATATTGATAAGGCTTGAAATGGTGGAGGCACTCTGTAGGACCCTGGAACGGGTGTACACGTGTATGTTAAATAGTGTGTCGTTAATACTTCACAATGTTTGTGTCATAAGTTTACAATAAACCATGAGGTATAAGTATCATTTAATATGATTTCGGTGAAAAATTCTGTACGAGTCGCTTTTAATGCCTAACGTAACATAATGTAAATATATACTTATTGTATGTTTCCAATTTAGGCCAGTTTAAAATTTAGATTTAAGTGTAAGGAGTTCGACCAGTGTTGCACATCAGAAACATTTCAAACCATCCTCACCCAACATAAAATGTAAATTTTAGTTGATTGTATGTTTTGAGATCAGTTTAAGATGCAGATATAGGTGTAAAACATGGTACGTAGAACCTGTATATTAATCATTTTCAACCAGAGAGTTGCACATCGAGACCGTTCAATTGATCCTCGCCGTTGTATTTTATAGTCGCAAGAAGAGCGGTTCTGCCAGAGTGAGCTCAACACGGGGTCGAGACGACACGGAACCCTCCCCCTTTGAAGACGCTATATTGCATCGCAATGGAGGTCTTCCGGCTTTCAGTAGCGACCACTTTAAGGACCTAAATTTACCTCGCGCCGCGGGAGAACCCGAATTCCAGGAATCGTACTTTTACGACGGCCGAGGGGTAGAAAACGGCGTAGACTCGTCCACGTACTTCTGATGGGGCGCTCATTGTGTGCAATATTAATAATGTCACAACACCGAGCCCGCCTCTGTTGCCCAGTACGGCATGCGCAATCCGACAGTCAGTGGCATGAGATTATGCAATGATGACGCCATGTCGGCTACACGGGGTCATATAAACCATGCCATAGTGTCCTGGATTCCGTGGTAAATGAACCCTGAAATATGCCGCCGCGACATCTGGCAGCCATGACATATGCAGTGGCGCCATCTAGCATCCGTGACATATGCAGTGGCGCCATCTAACGGCGGTGACATATGCAGTGGCGCCATCTAGCAGCCGGGACATATCCAGTGGCGCCATCAAGCGGCCGGGACATATCCAGTGGCGCCATCAAGCGGCCGTGAAATCTTTGCAGTAGCGCCATCAAGCGGTCGGGACATATGCCGTGGCTCCATCGAGCGGCCACGCAATATGCAGTGGCGCCATCCAGTGTTCGTGTTATTGCCCTGTTACACAGGTTCACGAGAGATTTTTTTCGCGGGAAGACGATGAATATGAATCCTGGTCTGACCTAGACCACCCGTCTTGAAGAAATATAATTTTATACGTATGTGGTGCAAGCATGATAGATGGACGCGAGAGTGAAAAGCCAGAAGATTCTGTGTTCAAAAAATTTTACAGGTGCCTTAAAGAATTATTTACTTAAAGAGATCGATGGTCGTTAAGTCCACTTAGCGAGGAATATGGCTGCCGCAGCGTGTCTTTTTCAGACAATTCAAGCGTTTATCACTCAATCAAACATTGGTAGTTGCTGAATGTTAACAGGTCTTGCACAGTGAGCGAGACACACCAGATGGATTCGTCCCATGGTTACGCACACGTTGGACAGGTCTCAAGTTTAGAGTCCAGCGCTTACATTGTAACAGAAATAAATGGTCATTTTGTCACATCATACATCGATTGATATGCAAGGCTGTCTAATATTCAGTCATTGCAAATGTGATACGAAACTGATTCCTGTTGTGAAAGCGCATGGAAAGGCGGCAGCCATTTTGTTTTTGTGAGGTCTAAAGAGATGTATTGGCGCTTGCCATCCCTCCGTCGATGCTGAAATTATATACATATGTAAACCTATTTGTAAGCATTTGCAGTTATAATATCGATGTACAAAGTGATGAAGTGGCGTCGTTTTGTAAAATTATCATTGTGAAAATTTGTTGGGTTTGTCGCACCACAATGTAATATCCTGTATGTGATGGTCTAACTAAGTTACCGAAGATGTGGGCCAGTGGGGTAGGGTGTTCTGCGCACACGTGTCATAGGAGGCCTGCTGTGTGCCATAAGTGTTTTTCACGATGGATATTTTCCTGTTCTATGTCATTAAATACGTCCACAATATCGATTAGGACTCGTCTCGACTGCTTGAAATAAAATACTCACCATAAAGACATATATTACGTTGACCACGCTGTATAATGAGCATGGGCATTATGTCTAACAATGCCTGTCGTGTCGATCTCGATTGTAACTAAAAAATCTGTCTCAAAAGAAATGGCTTCCTACGCCTTTTCTCATCCAAAGCCAGAGATAAACAGAACCCAGTAAGTTGCAATACACTGTATATGGACCTATACACGATACAAATAAGACAACATAATAGCCACATTTGTATTAAACTTTATTCGCCATTAGTGGTTCAACGAAGAGTTAACGGATGGAGAAACCAAACGCTCATCGTGGGTCACGTGGCACACGACACTTCCACACCGGTGCCCGTATGTCCTCATCGGAGCAAAATCACCACTAATACTTTGTCCTTCTTTTGGCCTTGTTTATACTTGAAGACATCCGTAAATAAGTCTTATTATTTCTATATATATATCGAAATTGATGGATTTAATTTACAAATTAAATTGCGTTGGGAGTTGTGCCACATATTGGGTGAATTTCTACAGCTCGGGACAGGACACACCATCGGTATAGTGATGACGTCACAGGATATCTGCGGGTACCAATGACACCGGGCTGGCACACTATCATTGGAACAAGCCACGTACCAGTCTGTTGGGGCACAGAAACGCTGGACGTCCCTGTTCTATACGCGCACTTACCGGCGTCCAATAGGTTTCGAACCGAACCGTTTGATTGCGTAATTGGTATATTCCGTAGATACCGAAGAAACACACCCATTTTGTCTATGAACAGCAACGATCGCCGCTGTCAAAGCAAACATCTCGCGATACGCCAAGTAAGGTTATATTGTAAAATATCAAGTAAACTATGTTCGTTTGATTTATATGTCAACGGATACACTTAGAACCACGAAGAAACGAGTTAGCTAGGCCACGCTTAAACGTGAGGAATTAGTCCAAAGACGACAATGCAATTCCCATGTTACCAAAAACACCACACGCCAAAACGAGAAGGACAGTGCCATGTTAACTTTTATATTATTTCATATAGTAGTTGGGGGGTTTCAACCATTTGCATAAATTTGCTTTAATAAACACTTTCAGTGGATTAGCTGTAAATACATCACTTATGATATATTGTATAGTGGGTAAGCCTTCCGTCAGTATGTATATACAGGACATCTAAAACACTATTACTATATAAGTTTCATTTGATTCATCGCTGAGTCTAATGTCCATCAAAGCCAATTCACTTAATATATATAATGCATATCGTGCAAAACATTCACGAGATATGATTCCTACTACGTGGGTTTATGCGTCAGGTCACACAATACGGGGCTGCAGATGCTACGTATACACCCCTATATCTTAAGGCCAATAGAGGAGCATTAAATGTCGCATTATTGTCGCCACTTATGATAACATCACAGCGCGTTTACGTCCCGCCTTACATCAACACTTTGAGACCAACTTTGGCGCCACTTCTATAAACAAAATGTACAAATCAAGTGCTCTTAAATACATCAGGTGAATGTGGTGCATAACTTACAATTCTGTATAGAACACTGATGAACCCTCTCAAGTACACATAACGTGTAATGATTAACCCTCTTCTCAAGTACACATGGCGTGTAATGACTAACCCTCTTCTCAAGTACACGTTACGCGTAATGATTAACCCTCTTCTCAAGTACACATGGCGTGTAATGATTAACCCTTCTCAAGTACACAAGACGTGTAATGATTAACCCTCTTCTCAAGTACACATGACGTGTATTGATTAACCCTCTTCTCAAGTACACATAACGTGTAATGATTAACCCTATCCTCGAATACACATTACGTGTAATGATTAACCCTTTCATCAAATACAAATTGCACCTTGCTATAATATGTATGCATATATATATATATATAGATATATATATTCTCACAGTAACGCTTGAAATGCGTGTTAATTTTCTTTAGTGGGGGTTTATTCATATTTAGTGAGCACTCAAATTAGTACGTTAATGGTTTCACAGCAAACATTTTTACACATTATATGAACTAATCAACCACCAGATTGATACGATCTGGCTGGATTGCTTATGACAAATATATTAATTAGGAGGCTGGACATTAGTCTGAAGAGGCCTATTAGGGAAGGCGCCATGCATCTCCACCGCATGCAACTTCTTTCGACGGTTGCTCTTCCAGGTTCGCCCGAAGCACTGGTTCAGCGTAGCTCACGTATTACTCATGCAGATTATTTACTACGCGAAACACTTTCTTGGAGGAGCCAGTGTGGTAGATGGACCGTTTCCACACTCAATGACGAGTTAAAAAGCTCCGTTGCCTCGTATGCGCATACCGCAAACCAATAACAGTACTGGAAGGGACCAGTAATCAATGTTTGATCCTCCTAAAAATTCCATAGGAAATATTGCTTTCTCCCGCGACAGTTTCTCTTAAGCTTTATGAACGCAATCACTACCGCTAATGGGCAGTTGTTGGATAAACGAATTTATAGAAAGGGCGCATTTCCCGCGTGTTCATCCGGTGCCAAACCTGCGGCTGTTCCAAGATACCCCCTCAGCTCTCCCACCCAGAGGCTATTCCCATAATGTCCTCGCATTATGAGATATCCCAGTGTGCATTGTGACGTGGTTAATGTACAACATATAAATCGTGTGGTAAGCTCACTGTACAGAGAAGCATGTCTTAATTACAAGGAGTCACGTGCTGGCTAGTCATGGCAACGCTAGCCGCGAGACATTGCCGTTAGACGCCTAACTCAGCGTACAGCGCAATGTACATATCCATTGCTGTAGCACATTGTGCACATCCCCGTGAAGCAAATTCTGTTAGACTCGACATCAAGGCGTTGTAACTTTAGTTCACGCAACCGCGTGCTTTACAATTGACAGCTGTGTGTTGTACACTTGACACAGTCGTGTGTTGTACACTGGACACAGCCGCGTGTTATACACTTGACACAGCCGTGTGTTGTACACTTGACACAGCCGTGTGTTGTACACTGGACACACACCGTGTGTTGTACACTTGACACACACCGTGTGTTGTACACTTGACACAGCCGTGTGTTGTACACTGGACACAGCCGTGTGTTGTACACTGGACACAGCCGTGTGTTGTACACTGGACACAGCAATGTGTTGTACACTTGACACAGCCGTGTGTTGTACACTTGACACAGTCGTGTGTTGTACACTGGACACAGCCGTGTGTTGTACACTTGACACAGCCGTGTGTTGTACACTTGACACAGCCGTGTGTTGTACACTTGACACAGCCCTGTGTTGTACACTTGACACAGCCGTGTGTTGTACACTGGACACAGCCGTGTGTTGTACACTTGACACACCCGTGTGTTGTACACTGGACACAGCCGTGTGTTGTACACTTGACACAGCCGTGTGTTGTACACTTGACACAGCCGTGTGTTGTACACTGGACACAGCCATGTGTTGTACACTGGACACACCGTGCTGTACATCAGCCCTCAAAACATAGCAAAGTGTGCAACAAATGAAGCACACCATAAACTGCACCGTGCACGAATAACGCGGGCCACACCACGTGACAGATCGCTACCACGTGACAGGTCACTACCACGTGACAGGTCACTACCACGTGCCAGGTCACTACCACGTGACAGGTCACTACCACGTGACAGGTCACTACCACGTTACAGATCGCTACCATGTAACAGCTCACCACCACGTGCCAGGTCACTACCACGTTACAGATCGTTGCCACGTGACAGATCGCTACCACGTAACAGGTCACCACCACGTGACAGGTCACTACCACGTGACAGGTCACTACTACGTGACAGATCGCGGCCACGTGACAGATAGCTACCACGTGACAGATCGCTACCACGTGACAGATCACCACCACGTGTAAGGATCGCTACCATGTGACAGATCACCACCACGTGACAGGTCACTACCATGTGACAGGTCACTACCACGTTACAGATCCCTGCCACGTGACAGGTCACCACCACGTAACAGGTCACTACCACGTAACAGGTCACTACCACGTGACGGGTTACTACCAAGTGACGGCTCTGCCGAGTGTATCTCCAATTAAGACGTGATTTGTCCGTGTCGTGAAGTTTTAATTATCTCGAGACTTGTATGCCGAGTACATGTCTAAGAAGCTCATGACTGTTCTGCCGACTCTAGCTCTAATTAACACGTGACTCGCCTGCCCAGATCGCGCGGCCACTGGGTCCAGACATGATAGCACCAATGTATTCATTATCTGTACAACATCATGTCAGACGGACCGAGCTAAGGTAGCACTGGAGCAATATATATATAACACAAGGACACATTCGAATAGATACATTATACAACTTATCGCAAAGCAGCCTCGATAAAGGAACAGAGAAAGCGACACTTCTGCAGGGAACCACACGAACTTTCAATGTGGACAGTTGCATGATACTTTGCATAAGAGAATGATGACGATAATCTAAGCACAAAAAAACCCACGGAAAACATATTTAAAATAACTACGAAACCGCAACTGACGTATAAGCTGGGGAAGTCAAAGAAATGTCAATGTGCAAACGAACATGGTTTCATATTTACAGGAAGTTGTAAATTAATTAACTGTTGTCACCATTGGTATAAAATCAATGTTTCAGTGTGTGAATGACATGCATATCGCTTGTCAATTGGAGTATTTTCGTCTCAAAACCATCGATTTAAGACCGAATACCTTAAGTCTTTAAGCGTAAAGAGCATATTCCGTTGCCCAAGCGAATCATGTTACAGACATTGAAATCTCCCTTCCCTTTGGTCTCAACAATACCGTGACGCGGCCCACTGAAATCGTTGCGCGTTGGAAAAAGGCATCGAACAGTAATCTGTACCCTTACGGCTTATGGCAGGCTCAATTTGCATAATTTGTTTGGTCACGTGCTCTCTGAACCATGCATAATGACGTCATTATCAGAAGGATTTGCGTGATGCTTTAAGAGCGATGCTCACCTCTTGGTCCCGTCTTACGGCTGACTATCTATTAAAGGCACAGGTCACAGAAATTAGTGAGGAATAAGTAATATAATATATATTACATATTAGCTAATGTCTATGATGTTTAACCATATGTGTAACCATGATCGTCAGTGTTATTTCGACGTTACCAAACTTTTTTACCAGACGACAGAAACAGTTAGGCACCACACCACCCAGGGCAGACGACAATGTTCCGTTTAACCCATATAGGAAATATCCGCCTACCACATTGAAGTCACCGTCTAGGAGGATATCGGGAATCTCTCTCTCGTTACAAATCACCAGAGAGAACAGTAGTGAAGGGATACATTCCACACATACTGTCACCGTAGCTTAATCATCAAGGTATCATGCCAAGAAACTTCTACGGTGTAGCAAGGAGACATTGGAGCATGTAATAATATATATATATACCGTAATATATATATACCGTAATATATATATTTATACCATATATACCGTAATATATATATAAACAGTATCCCAGAGGTGGGGGGATGTAGCAGGATGTTGTGATGTTTCTGTATAACAGCTCTGTGTGACGCAGGATATACAATCTACGTTCCATGTTAATATAGTGTACAAATGTGCACGTAAATACCATCCGTAATTAATTAAATGTACGCACTTTAATTAACGCAAGATCTTAGAATTATTGGACCCGATGTGTGTCACTGCAAAAGGCATACACGTGAAATGTTACACAGAACAATGACTCGTTCTCAATATATTGATGTACATATACATATATATAGACGCCTTAAAGGTCATCGAAGGTCACACCCTGATTATTACACTGTGAGCACACGTCCATTTTAACGTTTCATGATCAACTACACTGTAATCTTATAACACGGAAATATATATATATCTTTATAAAGTATTAAAAACGGCTAACCAATGTCGCTCCTTTTAGTAAAGTTATCTCGTTAAGAATTAAGCCTACGTTGGTTAAGGGTATTTACTCCAAGGAGGAATGGTTACTGACGGTTAATGGGCAGTACGGGAATGTTTACATCATGGGGATATGTGACAAGGACGAACAGAGGAAAGCAGTGCGGGGTCAGGTGAGCACAGCGCAGCAGTGGGATGTCGGGTGTCATCACGTGTTTGTCTTATCCAGGCGATGTTATTACGTCACGCGCCGGTCGTATCCTGGAGACGATTATGACCGTCCTGGCTTCACGCGTTGGTCATAACCTGGAGACGATTATTACGTCATCGACTCACGTGATTGGGAGGTTTGAGTTCCACAGCCAGCTTTTAAGAGGAGCAGCCGCAAATGGCACAAGCGCAGTCCACACGTGCAAAATGGTAAAGCTTCTGACCCAACCCTGCTCCGCACACACAGAACCCCTCCCCCCCCCCCGCAACAAACATCAGCATCCCTTGTGCAAGACTACACCGTTAAGGCCACGTATACACGACGGCGACGATACCCAGAACACATGCCAGTCTAGTCATTAAGGATCAGGCGCCAGGCAGGCTGGTATCTTGGTCGCAGGCTGGTGCCCCGTCGCAGACTGGTTCCCTGTCACAGACTGGTGTCTTGTCGCAGGCTGGTATCCAATCGCAGACCAGCACAATCGAGGAAAACCAATTCGCACGGGAATGCAGACAAGCTAGTTAGATCACTCAGGCAAGAGGCGTTAGTTAAAAACAATTACAAATATGTGCGAGTGTGCGCTAGTCATTGGCGGCTAGCCGGGGGGGGGGGGGGTCTAGGGATCTGAGGAAGCAATCTCATCACAAACCGCATTCGTCCTGTCCCACAAGGCCTTAGCCTATATGACCCTTCCAAGTCATTTCGCCCCACTCTGACCGCCAGGATAAGTCCATGCCTCCCCAGCCATATCGACGACCGGTCAAAGACGATATCGGTCCCCGAGTTGGGTGGGGACGAATCGCGACAGGTCGAACCTGGGTCCTTTCGTCCCGTCCGCCGCCCCCCCACCTACCCACCCCGCCTCGGTAGTATGAAAATGTTGATCTGTACATTGAGCACCTTGCCCTGTGACCCGGCCTACATCACCGTGGACATGCGGCTGGACTTTGATCCCCGGCCCAGGCTCTCGGCGGTGTAGGTGGAGCCACGTGCCGGGGAGCCCGGCTCCAGGGCGCCGCTGTAGAACCTCTCCTGCTCCTTGAGCTGTCGCTGGAACTCCTCCTCCAGGGCCTAGACACATCCGACAGAGGGCGCGCGGGGGGGGCGGGGCAGCGCGGGAAGGAAAGCCACGTGGTTAGTATCACGAGTATGACAAGACACGCGCAAGGCGACACGGCGCATGCAAATAAACAGGAGGCTAGAGACTAAAGGGCGGGGTGAGGGACATTATGCGACAATGAGACACTTGGCCAGGACCTTAACAGAATAAAGTTATCCCCCAAATTTTCCACCCATACATTTAAAACAAGGGGGTGGGGGGGCGGGGGGGAGTTAGCTCTCCTCTTCTAAAATATTTTTAATTGCAATGAGAACGATCGGGTATAATTGATTGATCTTGGGTTGGGGAAGGGGAGGGGGGGGGGGATCCACTGGACCAGGCATTGGTTCTGTCCAAATTCTACCAGAGGTTTCCAGGAAAAAACACATACTACATTACGTCGTATGACATGTAGTCTGCCCATCCCTCCATCCATCCCTCCCTTCTACCCACTATATGGCACGAGCAATTGGCGCGGCGGGGGGGGGGAGGGGGAGGGGGTGGATACACATAACGTGCATGAATATATATCCACAAAGTCACAAAATAGGAACAATGCATATGCATGGAAAGCTACACACTATATGATAAAATATCTACTGATGCTACGTAAATATATATATATATAGAACACGCAATATGCATAATGCCAGAGCATTCAGATATAGCCACACAACCGTTCTAGTCTGCGAGGGAGACTATATAATATCGCGTGGCTTGTTTGCTCAAGCGCTCTGGAGGATTTCGATACTGATATGCATAAAAGAAACAGATGAATGCTTAAAACAGCAAACCAGGGAGTAAAGATTTCTGGGTATATTTGGCGTACTAATATCTTTGATACAGAGTAAGTATAAGAAAACAAATAAAACGTTCATCGCCCTAAGACTTGTAGAACTGGTCTTGATATTGACCGTGGACGCCAAATTAAATCAGAGCATTCTAAAAAGCCCGATATTTTGTCTACCACCGTTACCACTCCTCCACACAGACAGGCCGGGACCGGGTGAGATCCAGGGTTACGCTAGTCCAGGGCCCAGGGTACCGCACCCACCCCTCCACACAGCCAGGCCGTGACCGGGTGAGATCCAGGGTTACGCTAGTCCAGGGTCCAGGGTACCGCACCCACCCCTCCCTCCACACAGTCAGGCCGGGACCGGGTGAGATCCAGGGTGACGCTAGTCCAGGGCCCAGGGTACCTGTTTGCGGGGCCTCAGCATTTGCCGCCAGTCCTGGAGCTCGCTCTGGTAGGCCTCCTCCAGCTCCTTCATCTTCTGGGTCTCGTGATCCATCAGCATCTTCCTCTTCTCGCTCTGAGACATGACATGAAAGGAAAGGAAATGAAATGTTGGTGTTTAAGGCCGATGTTTGTGTACAGGAAGGCTACGTTGGTCCTCGAACCATCGCGGGCAAATGAAGGTAGGTTTGGATGAAACTTGCCCCAGGTGTAATGTGTCACGGTTCGCCAAACCGACCTGTTGATCTGCGGCTCAGAATATCATAAACCACGTCATCAAACGAGATCACGAGACTTTAAGGTTCCACACTTTAGCTTAAGCGAGGTGGCGACGTTTTTTTTTAGGTTTTACGTCGTACATTCCTACATGTAGTAATCTAGTCACGTAAATCATATTAAATAGACTGCCGTTTACACAAACACTACTTGAAAAAAAGGTAAGTACCAATTTTTAACAATTTTTCTAAATAATATACTAGATTTGTGGGATTTTATTTCCTGGGTGGCGTCATTAATAATTAAAAATAACTCCAAATATGTAATTTAAACAAGAGTTGCTGGTTGCAAAATGAAAAGCCCTCCTCCTCTGTGCCCCGTACACCCACCTGGAGTTGCTCGAGCTCCTTAAGAGCAGCCTCGTTCTGGGCCTGGAGGTCGTCCCACTGCTTGCGGTGCTTCAGGTCCTGTCGCAGCTGTTCCGCCTTGGCACGCTTCTTCTCCGCATCCTCGAACTGCCACAAGACAACGACACACGGACGGCTTAGGACTAAGCGGCTCCATAGGGAGATATTAACCCAATAAAAGTCACTATACGCACATTTTAATCACTCGAAACCTCGAAACAGGAAAAGTGCGAGTCTCGAAGTTTCATCCAATATTATGCATACGGCCGTTGCATGATACCCCCTCCGCACGTCCTCACAGGTTCTTCGCAGAATGCGGCCGTTCCATGATACCCCCTCCGCACGTCCTCACAGGTTCTTCTCACAATGCGGCCGTTTCATGATACCCCCTCCGCACTTTCTCACATGTTCTTCCCACAATGCGGCCATTCCATAATACCCCCTCCGCACTTCCTTAAAGGTTCTTCCCACAATGCGGCCGTTCCATGATACCCCCTCCGCACTTCCTCAGATGTTCTTTCAACGGCCGTTCCATAATACCCCCTCCGCACTTGCCTAAAAAGCTTTTCCCACAATGCGGCCGTTCCATGATACCCCCTCCGCACTTTCTCACAGGTTCTTTCCACAATGCGGCCGTCCCATGATACCCCCTCCGCACTTCCTTAAAGGCACTTTTGCCACAATTTTTACAGGAAGCCCTCAACACTCCGGATTAAAGTAAGGTTCTTTCCACAATGAGGCCGTTCCTACAGTCAAAACGGAAACTCTCCGGATATCAAAATTTGCGAATTATTTGTTTACTCTACGAGTTGAGGACGAATTCTATGCACATTCCTTACCTATGAACTGGGACCTGTCCAATACATGACCTGCCATACTATTTAATAGAGCAGACGATGTTGTTTTTATCGTTCTCTTGCCATTCGCGCAAATGTAAAGGTCATCCAACTGCCATCTGATTGGTTCAAAATCTAGGTCAGGTTGGCAAAGTCCATCGCGTCATTTGACGAGGGTACCGAGGTTGAATGCAATGGCCAGGGAGTAGTGGTTGATCTGCTGTATCCACTTTTGCAGGAGGCGCAATGAATCTAAGTTTAGCCTCAATTGATACTAAACTGATTTCAAGTTCCCTCTGGGTCACTTTAGGTATGCGTCAATGCTTAAAAACAGAGTTAATGATATAACACTACAAAGGAATTCAAACCCATGACCCCTTACAAAGATATAAATGGTATCGCCCAGTGACGTCACAGTAAACAGTGAATGGCGCCATCAAGCCGATCGGCTGCTTCGAAGTGCAGCAAAGCAACATTTGCTTATAGTTTATTTGCAAGTGTCTCAGGAAACGTGAGTTGACATACACTTATTAGGCCCCGATTTGAAGTTCACACAGAAAGTATTTTCTTCTTCGAATCATGGAATATTTTTTTGTAAACGGGAAATTTCGTTGTCCAAAGAGTTTCCGTTGCGACTATAGATACCCCCTCGGCACTCCTTTGAAGGCACTTATGCCACAATTTTTACAGGAAATATATTCTGAACACCCTGGAGTATCGCTCAGTCGTCCAAGTCCCACCTGTCTGATCTTGTCCCTCTCCTGTTCCGGAGTCATGATCCCGCTGATCCGGAGACTCTGCTTGAACATCTGAGCTCGCGTCTTCATCTCCGTCTTCTGGATCTTGGGCAATCTCTTCTTCTCCAGTTGGTGGCGCTGCAGTAGCTCCACTTCCTTCCGTGTGTTGACCCGCTTTGTCTGGTCGATTTCCTGATTAAAACCACATTAAAGATCCATAACTGTTAGTCTCAACGGAAAACAATAAAAGGTTTATCCGATATAAGGTATGTATTTTAGAGCTACTACCGCGCAAGCTGAGCAGAAAAAGGGTTTGTTTGCTCGCGCACAGAAACAACATTAAACAAAACAACACTACTTATTAGAATGAGGCTGTCTTGTCTAAACAGGAAAGGTAATGTCTTCTCTTCGTCGTGGCGTGAATTCCGTGTGGATACAACGAAATCCCATTTGATTCATGTCGTTACAAGTTAGAAGAAAGAAAAGCTCTAATATCAATGTATAATTTTATTTAGATTTTATTATCAGTGTATAATAATTACAATCGCCATAGCATTATCTAACATTTTATGTGTTGCGTTCTTCCAAGAACTATACAGTTCACATGATGAAATGTACAGGTATTCGCAATCGCTGCATGGAAAATCTGGGGAATTTCATAACCGTTCATAATGCTCTCGTGCTATATACAATAACCTGCCAATAACAATGGGCAGATTTCACTGTGAAACCATGTCATAATAATAATTAAATAATCATGCAATCCCATAAAGTTGCTTGAACGTCCGTACGAGTCCTACCTTCTCGTGGCGCGTGAGCATTTGGTGCCGCTTGAGGAAGAAGAGGTCTTTGAGTTGGCGTTTGGCGAGCTGGTGCTTCTCCTGTAAGTGGCGCTCCTCGAGCTCCCATATTGCCGCCTCCCGGGCTGCGACACGAAAAGCAACAATTCATTTTTATATAGATTACATGTACACCCCTATGATCAGGTCAAATGAAATATATGCCACTATAAGTTATATGACACAAGGCGCAACTTATAAGCGAGTCAAATAAAACATTTTACTTTGAGCACTTATTTGGTCATTGATAAAATAATATATTTCATCAATGACCAAATAACCCAGTTCACCCACCAAGTAGCTTTGGAAAAAAAACCTCTGAGTAATACAGCCACCAAGTAGGCACTTCGGCCATCCACCTCTGAACAGACCAACAGGCCGTGGGTACAAACCATGGAGCGATGCATTTGGGGCAACTATGACCCAACCACATTTTCATAGTTTCGAGAGGTATCCAGACGCAATTTAGCATTTATACCTACAAAAGCGGCCCCAAAACACCCAATAGTCCATGTGATGTCCCACCTCTGAGCAGCTGCTGCTTGCTCTCCATGAACTGTCGTTCCAGCAGGGCGACCTTCTCCCTGTGTTGGTCGGCCAGTCGCTTCATGGCCTTCTCCATGCCTTCCTGCTGCTGCTCCAGGAACTTGCGCTCCTACAGGTCAAAGATATCGCCAAACAGGTCAGGTCAGGTCAGGTCAGGTCACTCGCACTGTATGTAAGTTGCGGGAGGCCATACTTCGACAGGGGCACTGTCATTATGTTAAGTGGCGGGAGGCCATACTTCGAAAGGTGCACTCTCACTGTATGCTAAGTGGCGGGAAGCCATACTTCGACAGGGGCACTCTCACTGTATGCTAAAGTGGCGGGAGGCCATATTTCGACAGGGGCACTCTCACTGTATGCTAAATGGCGGGAGGCCAGACTTCGACAGGTGCACCTGTTATATGTATGGTTGGTTTAAAGTATGACGATCCTGCATGTCAAAGATATCGCCATATAGGTCTCACTGTATGCTAAGGGGCTGGAGGCCTTACTTTGACATGGGCACTCTCACTGTATGCTAAGGGGCTGGAGGCCTTACTTTGACATGGGCACTCTCACTGTATGCTAAGGGGCTGGAGGCCTAACTTCGACAGGTGCACTCTCACTGTATGCTAAGTGGCTGGAGGCCTAACTTCGACAGGTGCACGTATTATATGTATGGTTGGTTTAAGTACGACGATCCTGCAGGTCAAAGATATCACCAAACAGGTCAAGTCAGGTCAGGTCAGGTGCACTCTCACTGTATGCTAAGTGGCGGGAGGCCATATTTCGACAGGTGCACGTCTTATATGCATGGTTGGTTAAGTATAACGCTTAAACCTCTGTATATATCATCTTGTGACAATGGGACAATAGGTAGAGTGGAATCATGTCTCCTGGGTGTAAGCCCGTACTCTTTGCGATGAAAGACCAGGGATCTTTATCTCGCATAAACCAAATTTGGACATATGGGGCTCGAACTACGCACCTTGTTTATGTAATTTTAAACGTGGATAAAACGTTGAGTTTTGCTTTGCAGCCCATCCTCACCTTCTCCTGCTGTTCAATGCCCTTCTCCTCTCGGCGCCTGCGCAGTGCCTCTTTCCGCTGGTCCTTGGGCAGCATGTCCACTTCCTGTTTGAGGAGCTTTAGTTCCTGTTTGAGGCCCTCGTGGAAGGCCTTCAACTCGCGCTCCTGGTCCTGTCGCAACTTCTTGCCGTGCACCTATAGGGACGGGAACAATACTGATTAATATCAAAAAACATTGTATATTGATACTGGTAATCATACACATATTGCCAACATCATAATAAGAAAAATAATAATAATAATAGAGATTTAATTTTAATAATAATAATAATAATAATCATAGAGATCTAATAATAATAATAATAATAATAATAATTACAATAATAATAATTAAACTACTGAAACGTAACAAGAACATTTCTAATAGCAATATGTTCTTCTTTAAATAGTAACACTGACAGAAGGAAATTTGATTCCGCAAGTAGAATAGTTTAGCTGCTGGTGTTATCCGACATAGTCACGCCGGCTACCATTCGGGCCGCCAGGGCCGACCCACCCTAGCAACTGACAACTGACCCTCATGTCCAGTCCTTGCGTTGCTTCTTCCTTCTCCACGGCCTGCTTCTGCTGTCTGTTCATCGTCTCTATGTCAACCTCGTAGTTCCTTAGCAACACCTGTAAACAATGACCAGAGACGGCTGCAGGACGCCTGTCGGACCAATCAATCGTAACAGCACTGTTCACTGGGCTTCGTTAAGGAGACATTACCGAAATGGTTAAATACAAATGACCAAATGATATTTTTGACACGATTAAAACTTCCTGGTTGTAGTTATTTTCAGTAAACCCGAATTATCCCAAACGTATCGAAGCAAGAAAAGTGTAGACATGCAAGTTCGAATAACCGATTTTTACATTTATATCATTGCATAATAGTTGTAAAATATAGATATTAAATCAATGTATGCAATTGTGGTAATAAACCGATTAATTTTTGAGGTATTATAATAATGGTCCTTCACGTAAGCGAAGAATCACAAGCCGCAGAGGACGTCGGACTATAGACCACTTCGCTAATTGTAGTTCCAATTTTGCCACCGTTAGGCGCCACTGCATGTGCAATGCATTCTGGGTATTATTTTGGTCTTTGCGAGATGTCAAGATGGCGTCATCGCATGACAACGTATTTTGTAGACATTTTAACATGAAATAGTGTTATCTATGTAACGGAAAAGTAATCTGAATGTAAGTTAGATATGCTCATTAATTTTATACATGCCTTGCCAATAACGTGGAAATATGGTATTTATCTCCATAGAAAAAGTCAAGATAACACCAAAATATTTCCCATAATTCTTTGCGCCAGTCTCGGATTTTCCAAGATGGCGTATAATTGCGAAGTCGTGTATGAAGGGGGTACAAACCTGCATTTCTTGCTCGAACTTCTTCTCCTGCTGTTCTCTGAGGTATGACGCCTTGGCCATTAGATCCTGGTACTGCTTGTTCTCCACCTTCTGGAGCAGCTTCAGTTCCCGAAGGTCGGCCTTCCTGCAAGGTCATTGGTCGAAAATATTAGGACGCGTTTTACCATTATCAGGTCATGTCGCGCAGGAAGACAATAGCAAGGACCCATATCCTCGACTTTCCAATAACACACATACCGAGAGGTGGGCTACCAAACTGACGCAGATTCAGATCCAAACCCGATCTACTAGGGCCAATTTGCACACACCAAGTTAGCAACCTTCATCGTTGATACACTATGTCAGAATAGTCGTTCTCTGCAACATGCAGGTTGAATTCATTAGCATAAGAAAGTGGTATTAGACATGTGAATAAAGCTTGTGAAGAATAAAGTGTCCTTCGTGAATTATGTACACAAAATAGAACCAATCCGGTGATTAGGATACGACAACAGACAAACTCCCAGACTACACAACTAGAGTGATACCTCCAATTCCCAGACGTCTTTATTTGTACACGTGCAACAACCTTCAAAATTTAAGAACAGAAGCAACATCAAGGCTCCATATGTAAATAACTTGGAGCTGTAAAAGACACCCACGACTCCAACTACTCGAAACTACCCCAACAGGCGGGGGATCTGATTTCTTCACCCCCACCCCCCGGGCTGCCGATGTCCCATCCCACCCCCATTAGACATCTGAATTCCCATACTGACATGCAAGGACACGTGACGCCGCCACCTCTCAGACTGAAGAGATGTAAATCCCCCGTCACCAGGATTGAAGACAGGAATCCGCAACACCCCCATCCCCCCCCCTCCCCTCCCGGAACCGAGGTTTGATCCCGGTTTTCCCGCTGACTATAGGGAGCATCGTACACAAAGACGGTGGCGCCCCTCTCGGCGTCCATGAGCAGCACAATGACGATCGCCTTGGTGTGCATGGCGCCGTCACCCCGCCACGTGTACTCCACAGTGTACTCCACGTGCACAGTGACCACAAAATATCCAAACAAAATGGAATCAAGTCTCAAAGACGGCCCTCAGGCGAATCCAAATTCGTGCAGCACGCATCGTGGATTGGATATTGGTGGTGTGCAACATCAAGCCAGAACCCGGCCTGAGAACCACAGCGTAAACAACCCCGGCCCGCCGCCCTCAACGGCAGAGACGGTATAAGCCCAAAAAAGAATATATGTATAATACCATTCATTCCAGGAGTCCCTATTATCGCCACAGCTGTGGTCCACCACGCGCTATGACGACGCATTATAGGTCTCATATGAGTAATTACACAGCTTTTCCGGTGTTTACCGTGTCCGGACACACATCTGTCTGGCTGCACAAAGGCCCAAGTCCACGTCTAGGGGTCTCTCCAATAGAGGTCTTCAAAGGGGTGAATCACTCATCATGAAGTATAAAGAGAGAGAGAGAGAAAGAGAGAGAGAGAACCGGACATACCCGGTCCACGATATGAGAGCCATCCTCTCACGCTATAGGTGTAGAGAATGACAATCATGGATACCATAGGCTCCGGAGCACTGGTGCACATAGCAGTCAGCCCCATCACACTGTGCCGTGAGAGCTGCAACTCAGGGTTCAGAATGCAGTGAAATCCACCACAACAATGGAGCAGCGAGAAAGTGACAACAACAATGTAGGTCGATTCGTGCGGCGGCTAATGATTAAGCACAATGACCAACCATGGGAACGTACCGTCCATCCAACAATGGGTTACCTAGCGACATATGTTACGCCAGACTGCCGTGTGAGGACATGGGGGTTATATGGGAACCGACATGAGAGACCGGGGCAGGGTCAGAGAACACGCACCACAGGCGTTAAAAAGTCAATCTTTGATTAGAATGCCAGATGTTAAAACACAGGTCACAGACGTACGCATGTTTTACATATATTAAATAGCTTAATTCAAAAATTATCCCACCCGAGTGACCTTACACTTTATTTGAAGGTCATGAAGACGCGGGGATCATATGCCCCTTGCTCTAATTCACTTTCAGAAACGTCCATTATTTTCCTCACATTTATGTGTTACAAGTTCCACCGAAATTGCCTGTCAACCATATCAGTTTCCAGACGTTAGACGATTTGTTTACATTCGGGATCCAATAAATGAGGTGCGTTGAAATTAAAAAAATGTCGGTACCGTTTTTAACACTTTGGTTTTTAACACGGGTGCACTTTGGTCTGTGACATATAGGGAATGAACAAAAGTAAACAAGTTTATATACAGAGGACTAGTCCTATGAAACCCGCTGTAACTCTCCCGTCACATGGTCACTTAGCCCTGCTCTTGGTTCGTCGGGATGGAAAGGTAACGAATTCGACTGCCGCGGTTACAAACCCCACCTGCATGTCGGGACGTTTCCTTTCATCTCCTCTTAGGATTTCATTTTTATAATCCTTATACATAGAACACGTACATAACAAATACCAAAGAAAAGCCGTGTCGGTGTCGGATTGATAATGATAAAAGAGGGCAATTAGCATTGTGGAAATCCATTACAGGTCGAACTATGTCGGATATCGGGAATTCCGGATTAATGGGTGTCGGATAAACGAGGTCGGACTGTACCATGTGGCCTAAAGTAAGAACCCCGACCATCCCGCCTCACCTCATGTCGTAGACGCTACAGTACAGCTGGACGGCCCGACTGATCCCCAACACGTCATATTCGCTGCGGACCGCCTGCGCCTGGCTCGCCAGGTTCAGGTAGTGACAGTTCACGCTGGCCTCCTGAATCCGCCGCTCCAGAAGGGCCACATAGTCCGAGAGGTCGCTGCCGGCCAGGCTCACCGTGCTGGCCTGGTACTCCTGGTACAGCTGCGAGGGCCCCAGGATGCACGAGCTGCCCCCCACGCCGCGGTCCAGGGGGCTGGGATACAGGGCAGGGGAGGACCCCAGGGAGTGAAGGCTGAGGGTCGACAGGGACGGGCGGACCCGCCCCGGGGAGGCTTTCAGCCGGGGGAATGTCTGCATCGTGCTGAAGCTCGGCGCGGTTCTCATGGCAACCGACATGGCTGACCGTGGTCACCGTGGTTACCAAGGTGATGACTATACAGCCTTAACTCTGGTCTCTGATATCAGAGAGTCACCACGGCCGAATATTCACCTGGAGCTTTCATCCCATGTTTTGTCGTGACACAACACAACACAAAGCGTCGTGTAAGTATTTCCGTAGGTCACATACGACAAACGTCCAGGTGCAGTACGATAATAACACGATAATAATAAAACGTGTTCCGTATTATAGAACATACAGTCTTCATGTGACCGTTATAAGACGTCACAACAAAATGGCGCCATTGGAGAATTGTTCACCGTCATTATGAGTTTGTTGTGGAGTCCAACTTCTGGTAATAATCCATCTCCCTCCAAACGTCACGAGAAGGTATTCAACTGGCGATAGTATGATAATGCGATATTCCTCCCAGCGGTAACAAGTGCGCGGTCTTTGCTCAATGGCACTTCCCAGTCTTCCAATAAATCCCGAAATTGCGCACACACTGACATAGCTCGTGAACTCGCAAGATACGTCTCATTTCCCCACCATTAGTCGAGCAGGGTCATATAACACCATTCCTCATCCCGCAAAAATATAACATCTTAAGAATCTGCGTATTTCAGTCACCCGAGCCACGTGCTGGCTTGTATGACGTCAGGGGGGGGGGGGGCGAGCTGTCCAATGAGAGCACTGGCCTGGCGCGACGGCGTCCGGCCGTCTCGCGCGGGACATGGCAACAAGCTGTGTCCTCTATGGACGTCACAGCTTGCTCAGGTAGGCCGCCACCAGCACAACAAAACCCCACCCTGTCCATACACACACTACATTGCAACTTGGGTCTTGTTTTGCGGTTGAGCCGCCGCGCTGTGTCTTTTGTAAACACCGCCTCCAACCAGAAGTGTATATCTCACGCGCTTGTAAGCGCCGTGGCTCATCACGACAAACAAGGCCAAAAACGGCGAGCGGTGTCGCCATCTGGCGGCAAGAGTAATGGCTGGACGCCAGCGTGGTGGGACCACCCACCCAGAGGGGCCTTACACGTGGAGCCACCTTGCGGACCGGAGAGGCGGTGAGCGACATGACAGGGGTTGTGGTCCACCACGGCAACAACAAGGCAACATCTTGCCGACCAGGGAGGAGGAAAAAACTCCCCTGCCCTCCCCCTCACCACTGTTAAAGGCCAACATCCCACCCCTCTGACTCCACGCTCCCCCCTCCTTGAACACTTGCTTTTCGTGTCCTTTCGTCCCTGACCCGCACCGCCCCCCCCCCCCCCACCCCGCCAACACGAACTGTATCTCCATTGCAGACAAAAAGGTGACTTTAGACGCCAATCTATCTAAGACACATAAGACACACCTCCCTTTCGTTATTAATACAACGTTCAAAGTTCCTGGTGACGGAACCCATTACAAATGAAATAACCTCACAGCAAAATACATGATCGATTATTCATTATATGAAATTCAGCTCTGAATGAGGCGCACTACCCCCCCCCCCCCTCCCTGTCTCCCTCCCCCTCACACATTCCTCTACAAATGAAATAACCTCACAGCAAAATACATGATCGATTATTCATTATATGAAATTCAGCTCTGAATGAGGCGCACTACCCCCCCCCCCCCTCCCTGTCTCCCTCCCCCTCACACATTCCTCCATTAAAAAGCAAACTCCACCACATCCCACTGCCGTGACAAGCTGGACCCGGACCGAGGTGGCTCACTAATAATCACTTGAATAGTAATTAATGTGACATATCGAGGGAGTTGATGACCTACTGGGAGGGGGAAAGGGGGGGGCTTGTGGGGTAGGGGGTGAAGGGCTACCTAAAGCGGGTGTAAGGGGGGGGGGAGGGGGGGAGGGGGGGGGGGCTGGTGTGGTAGGGGGTACAGGGCTACCTATAGCGGGCATAAGGGGGAGGGGGGACTGGTGTGGTAGGGGTAAAGGGCTACCTATAGCGGGCATAAGGGGGGAGTTGGGGGCTGGTATGGTAGGGGGTACAGGGCTACCTATAGCGGGCATAAGGGGGGAGGGGGGGCTGGTGTGGTACGGGGTACAGGGCTACCTATAGCGGGCATAAGGGGGGAGGGGGGGCTGGTGTGGTAGGGGGTACAGGGCTACCTATAGCGGGCATAAGGGGGGAGGGCTGGTGTGGTAGGAGGTAAAGGCTACCTATAGCGGGTATAAGGGGGGGGGGCTGGTGTGGTAGGGGGTACAGGGCTACCTCTAGCGGGCATAAGGGGGAGGGCTGGTGTCGGTAGGGGGTAAAGGGCTACCTATAGCGGGTATAAGGAGGGAGGGGGGGCTGGTTTGGTAGGGGGTAAAGGGCTACCTATAGCGGGTATAAGGGGGAGGGGGAGGGGGAGGGGGGCTGGTGTGGTAGGGGTAAAGGGCTACCTATAGCGGGTATAAGGAGGGAGGGGGAGGAAGGCTGGTGTGGTAGGGGGTACAGGGCTACCTATAGCGGGTATAAGGAGGGAGGGGGGGCTGGTGTGGTAGGGGGTACAGGGCTACCTATAGCGGGTATAAGGAGGAGGGGGAGGGGGGCTGTGTGGTAGGGGTAAAGGGCTACCTATAGCGGGTATAAGAAGGGAGGGGGCGGGGCTGGTGTGGTAGGGGGTACAGGGCTACCTATACCGGGTATAAGGGGGGAGGGGGGGCTGGTGTGGTAGGGGTAAAGGGCTACCTATAGCGGGTATAAGGAGGGAGGGGGCGGGGCTGGTGTGGTAGGGGTAAAGGGCTACCTATAGCGAGTATAAGGGGAGAGGGGGGCTGGTGTGGTAGGGGTACAGGGCTACCTATAGCGGGTATAAGGAGGGAGGGGGCGGGGCTGGTGTGGTAGGGGGTACAGGGCTACTATTACGGGTATAAGGAGGGAAGGGGGCGGGGTTGGTGTGGTAGGGGTAAAGGGCTACCTATAGCGGGTATAAGGAGGGAGGGGGGGGGGGCTGGTGTGGTAGGGGTAAAGGGCTACCTATAGCGGGCATAAGGGGGGAGGGGGGGCTGGTGTGGTAGGGTAAAGGGCTACCTATAGCGGGTATAAGGAGGGAGGGGGAGGGGGGCTGGTGTGGTAGGGGGTAAAGGGCTACCTATAGCGGGTATAAGGAGGGAGGGGGAGGGGGGCTGGTGTGGTAGGGGGTAAAGGGCTAACTATAGCGGGTATAAGGAGGGAGGGGGAGGGGGGCTGGTGTGGTAGGGGGTACAGGGCTACCCATAGCGGGTATAAGGAGGGAGGGGGAGGGGGGCTGGTGTGGTAGGGGTAAAGGGCTACCTATAGCGGGTATAAGGAGGGAGGGGGCGGGGCTGGTGTGGTAGGGGGTACAGGGCTACCTATAACGGGTACAAGGAGGGAGGGGGGGCTGGTGTGGTAGGGGGTAAAGGGCTACCTATAGCGGGTATAAGGGGGGAGGGGGAGGGGGGCTGGTGTGGTAGGGGTAAAGGGCTACCTATAGCGGGTATAAGGAGGGAGGGGGAGGGGGGCTGGTGTGGTAGGGGGTACAGGGCTACCAATAGCGGGTATAAGGAGGGAGGGGGAGGGGGGCTGGTGTGGTAGGGGGTACAGGGCTACCAATAGCGGGTATAAGGAGGGAGGGGGAGGGGGGCTGGTGTGGTAGGGGGTACAGGGCTACCTATAGCGGGTATAAGGAGGGAGGGGGAGGGGCTGGTGTGGTAGGGGGTACAGGGCTACCTATAGCGGGTATAAGGGGGGAGGGGAGGGGGGCTGGTGTGGTAGGGGGTACAGGGCAACCTATAGCGGGTATAAGGAGGAGGGGGAGGGGCTGGTGTGGTAGGGGGTACAGGGCTACCTATAGCGGGTATAAGGGGGGAGGGGGAGGGGGGCTGGTGTGGTAGGGGGTACAGGGCTACCTATAGCGGGTATAAGGAGGGAGGGGGGGCTGGTGTGGTAGGGGGTACAGGGCTACCTATAGCGGCTATAAGGAAGGAGGGGGAGGGGGCTGGTGTGGTAGGGGGTACAGGGCTACCTATAGCGGGTATAAGGGGGGAGGGGGAGGGGGGCTGGTGTGGTAGGGGGTACAGGGCTACCTATAGCGGGTATAAGGGGGGAGGGGGAGGGGGGCTGGTGTGGTAGGGGGTACAGGGCTACATATAGCGGGTATAAGGGGGGAGGGGGAGGGGGGCTGGTGTGGTAGGGGGTAAAGGGCTACATATAGCGGGTATAAGGGGGGAGGGGGAGGGGGGCTGGTGTGGTAGGAGGTAAAGGGCTACATATAGCGGGTATAAGGGGGGAGGGGGAGGGGGGCTGGTGTGGTAGGAGGTAAAGGGCTACCTATAGCGAGCATAAGGGGAGGGGGGCTGGTGTGGTAGGGGGTACAGGGCTACCTATAGCGGGTATAAGGGAGAGGGGGAGGGGGGCTGGTGTGGTAGGAGGTACAGGGCTACATATAGCGGGTATAAGGGGGGAGGGGGAGGGGGGCTGGTGTGGTAGGGGGTACAGGGCTACCTATAGCGGGCATAAGGAGGGAGGGGGAGGAGGGGCTGGTGTGGTAGGGGGTACAGGGCTACCTATAGCGGGTATAAGGGGGAGGGGGCTAGTGTGGAAGGGGGTACAGGGCTACCTATAGCGGGTATAAGGAGGGAGGGGGGGGGGCTGTGTGGTAGGGGTAAAGGGCTACCTATAGCGGGTATAAGGGGGAGGGGGGCTGGTGTGGTAGGGGGTAAAGGGCTACCTATAGCGGGTATAAGGGGGAGGGGTGGCTGGTGTGGTAGGGGGTAAGGGGCTACCTATAGCGGGTATAAGGAGGGAGGGAGGGGGGGGCTGGTGTGGTAGGGTGTACAGGGCTACCTATAGCGGGTATAAGGGGGGAGGGGGGCTGGTGTGGTAGGGGGTAAAGGGCTAACTATAGCGGGTATAAGGGGGGAGGGGGGAGGGGGGGGCTGGTGTGGTAGGGGGTACAGGGCTACTATAGCGGGTATAAGGAGGGAGGGGGAGGGAGGGGGGCTGGTGTGGTAGGGGATACAGGACTACCTATGACAGACATATATGACGTTGGCCGTGGGTTCAGTTGACGCAGGTTTGAACCACACCGCTCCCAGGATATGTCCTCTCAGAACAGCGATGGTACCAGTATTGCAACAGTATGGTACCAGTAAGGTAACAGGATGTGAACATGGTTGTACCAGTATGGTACCAGTATGGTAACAGGATGTGAACATGGTGGTAACAGTATGGTACCAGTAAGCTAACAGGATGTGAACATTGTGGAACCAGTATGGTACCAGGATGTGAACATGGTGGAACCAGTATGGTACCAGTATGGTAACAGGATGTGAACATGGTTGTACCAGTATGGTACAAGTATGGTAACAGGATGTGAACATGGTGGCAACAGTGTGGTACCACTATGGTAACAGGATGTGAACATGGTTGTACCAGTATGGTACCAGTATGGTACCAGTATGGTAACAGGATGTGAACATGGTGGTAACAGTATGGTACCAGTAAGGTAACAGGATGTGAACATGGTGGAACCAGTATGGTACCAGTATGGTAACAGGATGTGAACATGGTTGTACCAGTATGGTACCAGTATGGTAACAGGATGTGAACATGGTTGTACCAGTATGGTACCAGTAAGGTAACAGGATGTGAACATGGTGGTACCAGTATGGTACCAGTATGGTACCAGTAAGGTGACAGGATGTGAACATGGTTGTACCAGCATGGTACAAGTATGGTAACAGGATGTGAACATGGTTGTACCAGTATGGTACCAGTAAGGTAACAGGATGTGAACATGGTGGTACCAGTAAGGCAACAGGATGTGAACATGGTGGAACCAGTATGGTACCAGTATGGTAACAGGATGTGAACATGGTTGTACCAGTATGGTACCAGTATGGTAACAGGATGTGAACATGGTTGTACCAGTATGGTACCAGTAAGGTAACAGGATGTGAACATGGTGGTACCAGTATGGTACCAGTATGGTAACAGGATGTGAACATGGTGGTAACAGTATGGTACCAGTAAGGTAACAGGATGTGAACATGGTGGAACCAGTATGGTACCAGTATGGTAACAGGATGTGAACATGGTTGTACCAGTATGGTACCAGTATGGTAACAGGATGTGAACATGGTGGTAACAGTATGGTACCAGTAAGGTAACAGGATGTGAACATGGTGGAACCAGTATGGTACCAGTATGGTAACAGGATGTGAACATGGTGGTAACAGTATGGTACCAGTAAGGTAACAGGATGTGAACATGGTGGAACCAGTATGGTACCAGTATGGTAACAGGACGTGAACATGGTTGTACCAGTATGGTACCAGTATGGTAACAGGATGTGAACATGGTTGTACCAGTATGGTACCAGTAAGGTAACAGGATGTGAACATGGTGGTACCAGTATGGTACCAGTATGGTAACAGGATGTGAACATGGTTGTACCAGTATGGTACCAGTATGGTACCAGTATGGTAACAGGATGTGAACATGGTTGTACCAGTATGGTACCAGTATGGTAACAGGATGTGAACATGGTGGTACCAGTATGGTACCAGTATGGTACCAGTAAGGTAACAGGATGTGAACATGGTGGAACCAGTATGGAACCAGTATGGTACCAGTATGGTAACAGGATGTGAACATGGTTGTACCAGTATGGTACCAGTATGGTAACAGGATGTGAACATGGTTGTACCAGTATGGTACCAGTAAGGTAACAGGATGTGAACATGGTGGAACCAGTATGGTACCAGTATGGTACCAGTATGGTAACAGGATGTGAACATGGTGGTACCAGTATGGTACCAGTATGGTACCAGTATGGTAACAGGATGTGAACATGGTTGTACCAGTATGGTACCAGTATGGTACCAGTATGGTAACAGGATGTGAACATGGTTGTACCAGTATGGTACCAGTAAGGTAACAGGATGTGAACATGGTGGTAACAGTATGGTACCAGTATGGTAACAGGATGTGAACATGGTGGAACCAGTATGGTACCAGTAAGGTAACAAGATGTGAACATGGTGGTAACAGTATGGTACCAGTAAGGTAACAGGATGTGAACATGGTGGAACCAGTATGGTACCAGTAAGGTAACAGGATGTGAACATGGTGGTAACAGTATGGTACCAGTATGGTAACAGGATGTGAACATGGTGGAACCAGTATGGTACCAGTAAGGTAACAGGATGTGAACATGGTGGTAACAGTATGGTACCAGTAAGGTAACAGGATGTGAACATGGTGGTAACAGTATGGTACCAGTATGGTAACAGGATGTGAACATTGTGGAACCAGTATGGTACCAGTAAGGTAACAGGATGTGAACATGGTGGTAACAGTATGGTACCAGTAAGGTAACAGGATGTGAACATGGTGGAACCAGTATGGTACCAGTAAGGTAACAGGATGTGAACATGGTGGTAACAGTATGGTACCAGTATGGTAACAGGATGTGAACATGGTGGAACCAGTATGGTACCAGTAAGGTAACAGGATGTGAACATGGTGGTAACAGTATGGTACCAGTAAGGTAACAGGATGTGAACATGGTGGAACCAGTATGGTACCAGTAAGGTAACAGGATGTGAACATGGTGGTAACAGTATGGTACCAGTATGGTAACAGGATGTGAACATGGTGGAACCAGTATGGTACCAGTAAGGTAACAGGATGTGAACATGGTGGTAACAGTATGGTACCAGTAAGGTAACAGGATGTGAACATGGTGGAACCAGTATGGTACCAGTAAGGTAACAGGATGTGAACATGGTGGTACCAGTATGGTACCAGTATGGTAACAGGATGTGAACATGGTGGTAACAGTATGGTACCAGTAAGGTAACAGGATGTGAACATGGTGGTAACAGTATGGTACCAGTATGGTAACAGGATGTGAACATGGTGGAACCAGTATGGTACCAGTAAGGTAACAGGATGTGAACATGGTGGTAGCAGTATGGTACCAGTATGGTAACAGGATGTGAACATGGTGGAACCAGTATGGTACCAGTAAGGTAACAGGATGTGAACATGGTGGTACCAGTATGGTACCAGTATGGTAACAGGATGTGAACATGGTGGTAACAGTATGGTACCAGTAAGGTAACAGGATGTGAACATGGTGGTACCAGTATGGTACCAGTATGGTAACAGGATGTGAACATGGTGGTACCAGTATGGTACCAGTAAGCTAACAGGATGTGAACATGGTGGTACCAGTATGGTACCAGTATGGTAACAGGATGTGAACATGGTGGTACCAGTATGGTACCAGTATGGTAACAGGATGTGAACATGGTTGTACCAGTATGGTACCAGCATGGTAACAGGATGTGAACATGGTTGTACCAGCATGGTACCAGTATGGTAACAGGATGTGAACATGATGGTACCAGTATGGTACCAGCATGGTAACAGGATGTGAACATGGTTGTACCAGTATGGTACCAGTAAGGTAACAGGATGTGAACATGGTGGAACCAGTATGGTACCAGTATGGTACCAGTATGGTAAAAGGATGTGAAAATGGTGGTAGCAGTATGGTACCAGTATGGTAACAGGATGTGAACATGGTGGAACCAGTATGGTACCAGTAAGGTAACAGGATGTGAACATGGTGGTACCAGTATGGTACCAGTATGGTAACAGGATGTGAACATGGTGGTAAAGGTATGGTACCAGTAAGGTAACAGGATGTGAACATGGTGGTACCAGTATGGTACCAGTATGGTAACAGGATGTGAACATGGTGGTAACAGTATGGTACCAGTATGGTAACAGGATGTGAACATGGTGGTACCAGTATGGTACCAGTATGGTAACAGGATGTGAACATGGTTGTACCAGTATGGTACCAGCATGGTAACAGGATGTGAACATGGTTGTACCAGCATGGTACCAGTATGGTAACAGGATGTGAACATGGTTGTACCAGTATGGTACCAGTAAGGTAACAGGATGTGAAAATGGTGGTACCAGTATGGTACCAGGATTACGACACTGCATACCGTTAGGAGCACCACGTCAGTATGTATCTATCGATCATATCTGCAGAGAAAGAAAGTATCTAGACCCCTGCTGTATGATACCAGCTATGCACATCTCACGCGAAAAACTTGTATATCGACCTCATCTTTTGGAGAGATAGGGACAAATGGCAAATCAACCCCATCTCCCGGAAAATAAAACACTTGTACATATCGACCACATTTTGACGAAAGGTGGAGAGACCCGGATAATTCATGGAGATGGCTGGGTCGAGGTGTAGTGATAGAGGTGGAGGCGTGGGGGAGGGGGTAGAGGAGTATCGGTGAAGCAGGGTTACCCCCCAGTAACTGACCAGAGCTCGTGTTCCTCTTGTTTCTTGTTCTCCTCCCCCGTGATGACGACTCGCGATGTCTGGGTGGTCACCACCTGACCGTCCACTACGTACTTCCGGGTCTTCGTCAGCGTCCGGTACTGACTCTTGTTGTCCTGAAGGCACGCCACAGAAGTCAACTTTATACTCTAGTGGCAGGCGCTTACTATAATACACACCGTACGGTACTGACTCTTGTTGTCCTGAAGGCACGCCACAAAACTCAACTTTATACTCTAGTGGCAGGCGCTTACTATAATACACACCGTACGGTACTGACTCTTGTTGTCCTGAAGGCACGCCACAAAACTCAACTTTATACTCTAGTGGCAGGCGCTTACTATAATACACACCGTACGGTACTGACTCTTGTTGTCCTGAAGGCACGCCACAGAACTCAACTTTATACTTTAGTGGCAGGCGCTTACTATAATACACACCGTACGGTACTGACTCTTGTTGTCCTGAAGGCACGCCACAAAACTCAACTTTATACTTTAGTGGCAGGCGCTTACTATAATACACACCGTACGGTACTGACTCTTGTTGTCCTGAAGGCACGCCACAACACTCAACTTTATACTTTAGTGGCAGGCGCTTACTATAATACACACCGTACGGTACTGACTCTTGTTGTCCTGAAGGCACGCCACAAAACTCAACTTTATACTTTAGTGGCAGGCGCTTACTATAATACACACCGTACGGTACTGACTCTTGTTGTCTTGAAGGCACGCCACAAAACTCAACTTTATACTTTAGTGGCAGGCGCTTACTATAATACACACCGTACGGTACTGATTCTTGTTTTCCTGAAGGCACGCCACAAAACTCAACTGTATACTCTAATGGCAGGCGCTTACTATAATACACACAGTCCTGTATTGACTCTTGTTTTCCTGAAGGCACGCCACAAAACTCAACTCTATACTTAATACATATAAAGTGCCATATCTCAACTACAATCAAGTTACGTGCTGACGTATTGGAGACAGAACGCTATCATAAGTAAGTTACTCAGCGTAACGAATTCGCAATAGCCATAACACCATGAAATTGACAAACATTCATTTGGCCTGAAGTGCATGATCAATAATGGTCATGCATAATGGATATTATTTATAGTGACGATCATCTTAATCTTACAGAATAATTTGTGATTCAAAAGTATCGTTTTATCCTTTATCGTGATACATGTGCATCCATTTCTCGGAAGCGGCACCCCCACTGACCTGTCTGCTGAAGGTGCTCTCCCCATTGGCCTCCTCCTTCTTCCTCATCAACACCTTGCCCGGGTCCCCGGCCGCCGGCTGCTGCGGAGGCTGGGGCTGGGGCTGGGGCTGGGGGGGCTCCCGTGCCTTCTCGTAGATCCCCTTCTGGCTGCCGCCGTGACCCCGTTTTGACCCCGGGGCCCGCTGCTTCTCCCCTTTATCGCCCCCCGGCGCCACGTGGCCGTTGGCGACCACGTCCCCTACCCCGCCGCCGCCGCGTACGCCGGTGCTGGCGGTGCTGGTGGCCGGTGAGGTGGATCCGGAGGACGGGCGCTTCTCGGACGACTCGCTCCGGTCCTCCTCCTCGTCATCCATCTGGAGGATGACCTCCTGCGTCTCCTCCTCGTCCTTGGCGGGCGCCGACGGGGGCGCGGGCGTGGGCAGGTCTTTATCGGGGCTCCGCTGGCGCGCGGCCACGGCGGCGGCCGCGTGGACGTCGGCGGCGTCGGCGTCCAAGACGTCCTTGATGACGGAGAGGACGACGGCCGGCACCGACGGCTGCCGGTTGTTGGACTGAATGACGGAGTCGATGAGGTCATCCACCACTTCCGGCGGGATCTCCTCCTCGGCGACCCGCGGCAGGGAGAGCGGGGCGGACGGGGAGGAGGACGGGAAGACGGGGCGCCGGCCGGCCGACTTGGCGCTCGGACTGGGCGTCGTTTCCGGCGTCTGAAACCGACCACCAGGTCATGGTTCAAGGTCATGCATCTCAGCCACGGGGGGGGGGGGGTATATCCGCAATAAATGCGGCTTCAATGCGGTACATAAATCGTTTCTAGTTTACTATAATAGTAATATTATAGAGATAGATATATAAGTATGCTACCAAAATAGCCATCACCGGACAAAATATTAGTAGTAGTAGAAAAAAGAACGGAAAAGATTCTACGACCGCTACATAGTCTTGTGACTTTCTATGAAAGATATGGCAGGAAAGTAATGTCTATTTATATCTCAAAAAAAAAAAAAAAAATTAAAATTATAAAACTGCCATCACCAGCTCTAAGTCAGATCCCCCAGACACATATTTGTATCCAATTGAAAACAGGTAAGGCAAGAAGGAAGTTAGACGACATAGACTTAACGCTGCACACGGCTGACAGACAGACAGACAGTCTACCCACTTGTTGGCTGGCCTCCTCTGATGGAGACCGGGGGGGTTCTACCCCTTCCGGAGATTCAGACACGCTTTTGTCTTGGTCCTGATCCTTGTTATCAGACGCCGAAAGATCACTGTCGATCCCAGCCGACGCCATATCATTTGATTTGTCCCCCACTTGAGCCGCGCTGTGACCCATTATTTTCGATTCATTACCGTCAATGTCTTCGCCTAACGATTTATCCGAAGGTTCATTTGTATCAACGTCTTGCTCGGCCAGATCGTCCTGTGGATCTTTATCGCCTTGCGTCACAGTCTCCGTCGCCTTGGTAATGACGTCATCAATGCCAGGACCTTCCTCGGACTGCTCCTCGTCCCCGGCTTTATCAGAATGGACAGATCCATCAGCGCCGCCATCTTTCCCGCCTTGCCCGTCGTCAGCTTTGGCAACGGCGATACCCTCCACATCCGGTTCCTCTACAATTGTCGTCTGCTTCGGTGGCGTCTCCGGGTCACGCGGACTACTGGGCGCGTCTTCTATCTTCTTTTCTTTTGGAGCGACCCCTTCCGGAGGCGGGGAGCCCTGCTTGCCACCGCTAGGGGCGCCGGGTTCGGTCTCCGGCTGGATGGATGGATGGGAGTGAGAGGTTGAGGTTCACGGGAGGGGGGGGGGGGGGCGGGATATGAATCGCCAAGCCAGCAGACAGGTGGAAGCAATAATTTACAGGCGATAATATCCACGCCAAGTACAGCCGCTTCGCTTGTAACAAGAAATCTGATACGGCCCAAAACCATGTGCAATACAAGTCGGTCGTTGTGTGAAGGAAAGTCTTCGTGTTTTCCCTTTTGTCAAGGTTAAAATGAATGAAAAGCTGTTTGGGGCTTCCTGGAGTGAATCTCCGTCATCATCGATTTGGGTCAAAGCTCCATTGTAGCACACAATCCAGGGTGATATTTCTTTCCCCCGTGGACCAGCAAGACAAGTTTTAATTTCAGGAAGAGAAGTTGTTTGATGTTTAGTGACCTGACGCCAGGTCGAGATAATGCACACGGATCTGGGCCGCATACCCAAGCGAAGCGGCGGCAAGGAGCCACCTAGAGGCCGAGTAGGCGTTACAGAGCAGATAGATGTACCAACGTACCCGGATGCAGAGGCGACATGAACCACGAGTTAACCAAGCAATGGGGGAAGTCACTATAACCATAAGAAAGGCAGTAGGCAGGAGAAGGAACGTATACGTATAGACATATAACAAATCAAGTTTAAAGCAATCTTTCCACATTCGTCAAGAGTGGAAAAAAAACAAAAAAAAACAAAAAAAAAAAAACGATAAAGGGAACTTTCTTCCGTCCGTATAAATGAAAGCATAAATTAGTTACATGACAGAATCTGGTAATTTTGCGCCTAAATCCGTCAGGAGTAAATTGGAAATTGGTGTGCAATCCACCTTGGTAAATTACGAGCCAAATCGTTGGGCCTCCACTGAGAATTGGGTGGGGAAGGAGGGGTGACAGGGAAGGGGAGGGGGGGGGCAATAACATCTATCACTATCGTCCGTCGTCGCCCGACACAAATAAATACTTATATTACGGTACCATATATTGAAATAGCATCACACGTTCAATCGCCTGCTAAAAGTCCTCTGGTATAATATGATCAATAATTGTGGCAGGTTGGGGCTTCACTAGAATATAGCAAACAAGATCTGAGTGCAATTAAATATATGGTGATGAATTAATGGGGGACAGTATTGACGGATGCGAATAAATAATTAAATAAAATAACTTACATAAATACAACAAATCAATGAAGTAACTTACATAAAGGTAACAAAATCAATGAGGTAACTTACATAAATGGAACAAAATCAATGGAGTAACTTACATAAATGTAACAAAATCAATAAAGTGACTTACATATACGTAACAAATAAAAAAAAGATTGCGGCAAGACGTGTATAATAAAAAAAAAATATATATAAATCAAGCAAAAAAAGCTGAAGGTAAATTAAACAAAAAGGCGAATAAAAAAAAAAGTGCTCATGGCAGAAATGAGTAACATTGCCGTTGTCTTGTGGGGGACACCTAACGGCGCTGGGGCTCATCACAGATGGAGAATGAACTCTACATGTATAGCTACATAGAGCCGGTTCCATACCTTCGGGGAACCTGGTTCCGTGCTGTCAGACGTCGACACGGACACATTGTCAAGGTCAAGGTCACCTGATTGGCTATCCGTATCAGCCGGATTTAAATCTGAGTCCTGAAACAGTACAAGGTCACATTAGTGGGATTCCGTCAATGGAATAAACAAAACCAGGAAGTGCTTCCTATATAGAGGACTGTTATGTGGAAACTTAGGGCCGAAAATCTAAGTATTACGTACATTACGATTCATTGCATCATATTTAAATGTTTGTTAAAATATATCATATAAACAAGTAAAGTTATGAAGCAATATCTGGAGACGAATTTTATAGTCTTGGTCTCTAAATAAATTATCGTATTGTCGCAAAGGGTAGGGGATTACCCGCGGGACATGGCTCTACTCTTCCTTCCTTCTCCCATTGACGCGATATGACCAAAAGTGGTTCAAGCGTCCTGAATATACAACCAACTTAATTATCGTATTGACGTGGTGAATTAGGCAAGTTGCTCACTATGTTACTGACCTTGACTTCGGTTTCGTCTATTTCCTGCTCCTCAATGTATACATCGGCTTTGGCTTCTAGCAATAGGTTAATGATTGGCTTTTTGTCACTGCCATGACGCATAAACGGATGCTGCACAGAAGAAAAAAAAACATAATATCTTTAACGAGATTATTCTCGCACAATTTCACATGGCGTTTATCTGTAAAACGTGACGCTAGTGAAGTACATACATTTATAAAACAAACCTTTTATATAAAAAATCATGACGTATATATGTTACCATGTAAACATAAGTCATTGTAATATATGAATATGTCGGTTAAAAAACAAAACAAGTATTTTCTGTAATATGCCATTAAGCTTATTAACACGGTAACGCATCGTAGCCTATCAAAATCATATTTGTCAGAATTGTAAGCACGTTAAAATGAGCCAAGAATGCTGGCTCTAACCTGCAGTAATTCTGTAGCAGTGGGTCTCTTTTCGGGATCCTTGACGAGACACTTGCTGACGAAGTCGTTGAATTCTCTGGACCTAAAACGCGGAAACACCGAGATTACCCACATTGACTGGGCTGATTCCTTTTCAAATTTAATCATGAGACCTCATGAGAACATAGCAAATAAAGAACTGCGGGGTACATCACATGAGAAGTGTGAGCAACTCGGTGTCTTTTACATTAATTGTAATCTAGTCAAAATATAAAAGTACACGCTCAGAAGACACAGCCGCGAGAAATACAAACACTCTCTCATGAACGTTTCTAGTCCATGTGAATGTTAACTATCGCCTACCATGGGGAAATGTGTCCGAGGGTATTTTTCCGCCGACGATTACTACATATGAGTGACATACATGTATCTGTCAAATTATATTGAGCGCGTTTCTTTATTCTCAACCTGTTGAAGGTTTAATGTTTAGCTGTGTTGAAAAATCTTCAACGTAAACCTGTTAAGGATAAAAAAACGCGTGTTTTGTGTGTTGGGGTTTCCGTTGAATATGTTGACGTCATGATGTAAACCAATGTGTCAACAAGGTTGAACTTGTTGACGAAGTTGAAGTAAACTTGCTGAGGTTTCATATTTGTTGAGAATAAAACAACGCGCTTGAGCAGGTTTACGTTTAAGGTTTGTTTAAACTTAAACCTGTTGAGAATAAACAAATGCGCTCAATATATTTGTGTCACATTGTGATGATATGGGCTAGAGGGGGGGGGGCAACATTATCTCACTTACCACTACATATGAGTGAAATACTTGTATCTATCAAATAAGGTTCTATTTATGTAACATTCCGATGATATGGGGCAGGGGGGAAGGGACATGATTATCTCCCTTACCACCGGCTAGGGATGTCCAGGGAAGGCGGGTCTGCCTTCTGTATCCGCAGTAAGACTCTCATCGGGTGCATGTCGTGGTTGGGGGGTTCCATCTGAGCGAACTCGATCATCGTGATGCCTGCAGCGGAAAACATGAGACATTATGATAGTCAATGGTAATAACAGAGACTAAAAACGTATATGAACTGATGAGAGCTTTCCATGAGACAATATAATCAACATAAATAAAAGAGGAACAAAACGTATATTAACTAAGGAGACACTCATGAGACAATATATTCAATATAAATAACGGGGCAAAAAACGTTAGTTAACAGAGGGGATACTCATGAGACAATATATTCAATATAAATAACAGAGCAAAAAACGTTTGTTAACAGAGGAGAAACTCATGAGACAATATATTCAATATAAATAACGGAGCAAAAAACGTACGTTAACTGAGGGGAGGCCCCCTAGTTAAATTGCTTCGCGAGCTGAGGTCGTGGGTTCGAACCCTGAAACCCGCCTCGAACATTTATGACGTAAAGCTTATACTCACACAAAATAAAATTGAATAAACAAGTGTCTTACCTAAGGACCAAATATCGGCAGAATAATCATAGGGATTGTCCTTCAGCGTTTCGCAAATAATAACCTCCGGAGCCATCCTGAAAGTTTTTCAAAACACTTGGTAATAACCCATACGTCAGAAAGAAGAGGCTTCCTTCCGCGAGGAAGCGTTGTGAAATGTTAAAAGTTAAAGTTAAGTTAATTTAAAACACAAGGTTGAAACTTAGATTGTAGGATCAGTCAGTTGCGTTGATTGGTTAACCAGGGACCGTGTTCATAAAACGGGTTAAAAATAGAACATTCACCCCAAGAGGTTAATTTTGTACCGGTAAATTAAAAAAAGGGCTAAACTTATATTGAATAGCATTTCTGGATGACGAGCACCTCCACAAGGAGCTGGTGACTCTTCGACAAAACGGCACTTATCACGCGTCACTTACGCCCCGTTTATGTACACCAGTCCACATTTGACAAATTATTAAAAATACAAATCACAAAGCTATTTTCAAAACTTGCGCAAAGGATCCATTTACATATACATGACTCTGACGTTGGGAACGATTGTAGGTTGGTTTCAGAAGTACACTTAAACAAGCGGCCACCATAATATCACATCAATGCGGCGGATCCAAGCGTAGAGCGGAATCACGTTCGCTTTGCAAAAGAGGACATTGAATCTCTATCCCGCACGTACATGCACGCCCACAGTAGGGACGCGAACCACCATACGATGGCTGGTGTGGTAGAGCTGTCGTAAAAAAAGCCCCCGGGCGCGCTAACCACTAGACCATTCGTGTGACCCTGAGCGGGGGACGATTAGGGGGTGGAGGGAGGAGGGATACGTACCAGTAAGGCGTCCCGATGAAGGAATCTCGTTTCTGCTTCGTGTGTGTGTTTAAAGCCGATACCCCGAAGTCCGCTGAAGATGATGGGACACAACAGTCAAATATAACATTAAACATGTGGAACCTAGGGAGATCATAGCTCATCTTTACCTAGGCGGCGAACAAAGTTAAATGTTTGGTCAAGGGCATAGAAATACGTAACAAATTACATATTATAATAAAAATATCATTGACAATAAGTTCAGGATATACACTACTACTCATAATAAGCCGATTAAAAGTAATGGTCGACAAAGAAAATGCAGACCCAATATTGGCTTAACTATAAGAAAAAATCCTCATAGGATCAGTTTACCATCTAGGCCACCTCTCGATCATTCTAGCGCCAAGGTCACCTGGCGGGATTACTCTACCAACTAGGCCACCTTGCGGGATCAATAGGACGTAGGCAATCTTCTAGGCTCATTATACCACATAGGTCTCCCCGGGACCATTATACCACATAGGCCTCCCCGGGATCATTATATCACATAGGTCTCCCCGGGATCATTATATTGCATAGGCCTCCCCGGGATCATTATATCACATAGGCCTCCCCGGGATCATTATATCACATAGACTTCCACGGGATCATTATATCACATAGGCCTCCCCGGAATCATTATATCACATAGGCCTCCCCGGGATCATTATACCACATAGGCCTCCCCGGGATCATTATACCACATAGGCCTCCCCGGGATCATTATACCACATAGGTCTCCCCGGGATCATTATACCACATAGGCCTCCCCGGGATCATTATACCACATAGGCCTCCCCGGGATCATTATACCACATAGGTCTCCCCGGGATCATTATACCACATAGGCCTCCCCGGGATCATTATACCACATAGGCCTCCCCGGGATCATTATACCACATAGGCCTCCCCGGGATCATTATACCACATAAGCCTCCCCGGGATCATTATATCACATAGGCTTCCCCGGGATCATTATATCACATAGGTCTCCCCGGGATCATTATACCACATAGGTCTCCCCGGGATCATTATACCACATAGGCCTCCCCGGGATCATTATACCACATAAGCCTCCCCGGGATCATTATACCACAGAGGCCTCCCCGGGATCATTATATCACATAGGTCTCCCCGGGATCATTATACCACATAGGCCTCCCCGGGATCATTATACCACATAGGTCTCCCCGGGATCATTATACTACATAGGCCACCTATCAGGATCATAATACACTATATACATCCAATAACTGTGCTATAAAGCCCACCCCCAGGATCATTACATCACAGTGATCACTTCGTAAGATAATTCTACCACCTACTTCATCATCCAGAATCATTCTGCTACCGCAGCATTATTCTACTTAGTTTATCACATTCCAGGACCATTTTACAACCTAGGTCACATTCCAGGACCATTTTACAACCTAGGTCCCGTTACAGAACCATTTTACAACCTAGGTCCCGTTACAGAACCATTTTACAACCTAGGTCCCGTTACAGAACCATTTTACAACCTAGGTCCCGTTACAGAACAACTCCATCGCCTAGGTCCCCTCTCAGGATCAGTCTACCAGCTAGACCACCCCCGCGCAGGCGCACTGACCTAGTTTGACCTCGCCGTCCATGGAGAGCAGGACGTTGCCGGCCTTGAGGTCCCGGTGGATGACGTGCACGGAGTGCAGCAGCTCGATGGCCTGCAGCATCTGGTGCGTGATCGCCCGGATCTGGTTCTCCGACAGCGGCTTCTCCAGGTCCAGCATGATGCTGTCCACCGCGCCTCCACCGCAAAACTCTATGTACATCTGCAACAGACATTCTTTTTTTCAATTTCACGCGGATTTATAATTATATATTATTGGGACAAAAGCGCATTTGCGGTTGCTTACAAATAAAATGCGAGATTTTTTCCAAACCTTTTTTTATTTCAGGCAGATTTATTATTATATATTATTGGGCCTAAAGTGCATGTGCGGTTGCTTATAAATAAAATGTGAGATCATCGGGCCTCATCAACAACATGGGAGTTGGTATATTGTATAAAGGTCCCCAATATATGCGTAGTATATATATCGAACGCCAGGCAGCTAACCAAAGGTCCTCACAGGACGCGCAAATTGCCCGCTTTCTCTTTGAAGCTTCCTACATTTTCACTTTCCCTGATACTTTGCCGGAGTATTTCCATGAACGCGCTAGAAGTTTAGCAGCTTGAAATGTCCAACATAAGCATCCCGCTACGTCAATATTATAGAATTTTCTTATAAAAAAGGTAGAACATTTTGATTATTAATGAGAGTGAGTGGTTTCCATACATGCTTATAAGCATCCCGCTACGTCAATATTACCGAATTTTCTTATAAAAAAAGGTAGGACATTTTGATTATTAATGAGAGTGAGTGGTTTCTTTAAGAGCTACACTTGGGTTCTTCTCGGGCTGCTTGATAGGCAAATTTTATCCCTGCCATTTACATTACGTTCACTGAATCAGGACCTAAATCCGTTGTAAACGATATCTAACACTGGCCAGAAAAAGGCTTGCCTTCCCCTTTCATTATGGAAATGAAATTCTCGTGATCAGACATTGAAACCTACCCATAGTTTGTCGTCGAAATAGTAGGTTTCACGTAGTCCCACTATATTCTTGTGCTTGCATTTGGAGAGGATGTCGATTTCCACCGTGTAGTCCTCCAGCTCCTCATCATTAGTGATCTCCACTTGCTTGAGAGCAGTGAGATCTCCAGATGCCTTGTGTTTGGCCTAAGAACGATATTTCATGGTTACACAATTAATGACAGAGAAAAGCAAATGCACAGGTCAACTGTGGATAAGTCTTTAAACTCCAACATAGCATTTGCTGGTGATATTCGGGATGTAACTAGAACTTTAATTTACCTAGATTTAACTGACAAATGATGGCAACTTTGTCGCAGATTCATGAGAAGTTGACAGATTTATTGCACAAGCAGGTCTACGACATGGAAACATATTATTATTCTTGCAATAATAGGTCATATAATTGTCAAACTCACTGGCGAAAACACACCTTTAAGTGCTTTACTTGCTTGACCCAAGCATTTCTAACATACCTTGTAAACTTTTCCAAAGGCTCCATCCCCCAGCTCCCCTATGATTTCCCAGAGCTCGCTGGGGTCAATGTCCTTTTGAATGTTGCTGTTCCATGGTTTGGCTTTCTTCTTATCCCCTCCGGGGGTGAAGAAGTTCCTGAACTTTTCCAACAGAGGCATTCTGAAGGAAGGCACAGTCCCTGCTTTAATCACGCATGCCTCTTGACGTGGCTGAAAGAGGAACACAATGTATGAAGCAAGCTCTCCGACATTTCCGTCTGGAAGCTAGTTACCGTTTCGCCATTCTTCACTTTCATGGTTTTATGACAATCTACTCAATCATATTACTTGATATCCTCAGGGTTTTATTAATCTATTAATCGATTCCACAAAGACTGCATTCATGGTTTTATTCATATCACGTGTATTGATTTTCAGGGTTTTAATATTGACTCTTGACTTATTTAGAATAAACTTAAACCAATATGGCACAATATAGCCTTCCAGGCTGAAAGTGCCGTTAAACCCCACTCAAATCAAATCTGGAAGCTAGAAGCAAATACGAGTAAGGAGGCTATGTACTGGGAGTGTGGGCACCCTGATGTCATATATTGCGAGTGCGGACACCTTGATGTCATATACTGCGGGCGAGGTAACCTTGATGTCATATACTGCGAGTGTGGGCTTCTTGATGCCATATACTGCGAGTGCGGGCACCTTGATGTCATATACTGCGGGCGCGGTCACCTTGATGTCATATACTGCGGGCGCGCCCATTGATGTGATATACTGCGAGTGCGGGCACCTAGATGTCATATACTGCGGGCGCGGGCACCTTGATGTCACATACTGCGAGTGCGGGCACCTTGATGCCATATACTGCGAGTGCGCACCTTGATGTCATATACTGCGGGCGCGGGCACCTTGATGTCATATACTGCGAGTGGGCACCTTGATGCCATATACTGCGAGTGCGGGCACCTTGATGCCATATACTGCGAGTGCGGGCACCTTGATGCCACATACTGCGAGTGCGGGCACTTTGATGCCATATACTGCGAGTGGGCACCTTGATGTCATATACTGCGAGTGGGCACCTTGATGCCATATACTGCGAGTGCGGGCATCTTGATGTCATATACTGCGAGTGCGGGCACCTTGATGCCATATACTGCGAGTGCGGGCACCATGATGCCATATACTGCGAGTGCGGGCATCTTGATGTCATATACTGCGAGTGCGGGCACCTTGATGTCATATACTGCAAGTGCGGGCATCTTGATGTCATATACTGCAAGTGCGGGCACCTTGATGTCATATACTGCGGGCGTGGGCAAGTTGATGTCATATACAGCGAGTGCGGACACCTGGATGCCAAATACTGGCAGTGCGGGCACCTTGATGCTATATACTGCGAGTGCGGGCACCTTGATGTCATATACAGCGAGTGCGGGCACCTTGATGTCATATACTGCGAGTGGGCACCTTGATGTCATATACAGCGAGTGCGGACACCTGGATGCCATATACTGGCAGTGCGGGCACCTTGATGCTATATACTGCGAGTGCGGGCACCTTGATGTCATATACAGCGAGTGCGGGCACCTTGATGCCATATACTGCGAGTGCGGGCACCTTGATGTCATATACAGCGAGTGCGGGCACCTTGATGTCATATACTGGCAGTGCGGGAACCTAGATGTCATATACTGCGAGTGGGCACCTTAATGCCATATACTGCGAACGCGGGCACCTTTATGTCATATACTGCGAGTGCGGGCACCTTGATGTCATATACAGCGAGTGCGGGCACCTTGATGTCATATACTGCGAGTGCGGGCACCTTGATGTCATATACTGCGAGTGGGCACCTTAATGCCATATACTGCGAGCGCGGGCACCTTTATGTCATATACTGCGGGCGCGGGTACCTTGATGTCATATACTGCGAGTGGGCACCTTGATGCCATATACTGCGAGTGCGGGCACCTTGATGCCATATACTGCGAGTGCGGGCACCTAGATGCCATATACTGCGGGCGTGGGCAAGTTGATGTCATATACAGCGAGTGCGGACACCTGGATGCCATATACTGGCAGTGCGGGCACCTTGATGCTATATACTGCGAGTGCGGGCACCTTGATGTCATATACAGCGAGTGCGGGCACCTTGATATCATATACTGGCAGTGCGGGCACCTAGATGTCATATACTGCGAGTGGGCACCTTAATGCCATATACTGCGAGCGCGGGCACCTTTATGTCATATACTGCGGGCGCGGGTACCTTGATGTCATATACTGCGAGTGGGCACCTTGATGCCATATACTGCGAGTGCGGGCACCTTGATGCCATATACTGCGAGTGCGGGCACCTAGATGCCATATACTGCGAGTGCGGGCACCTTGATGTCATATACTGCGAGTGGGCACCTTAATGCCATATACTGCGAGCGCGGGCACTTTGATTTCATATACATGTACTGTGGGTGTGGGCACCTTGATGTCATATACAGCGAGTGTGGGCACCTTGATGCCATATACTGCGAGTGCGGGCACCTTGATGTCATATACGGCGAGTGCGGGCACCTTGATGTCATATACTTCGGGCGATGGCACCTTGATCTTATATACTGCGAATGCGGGCACACTGATGTCATATACTGCGGGCGCGGTCACCTTGATGTCATATACTGTCAGTGCGGGCACCTTGATATCATATACTGCGAGTGCGGGCACCTTGATGCCATATACTGCGAGTGCGGGCATCTAGATGCCATATACTGCGAGTGCGGGCACCTTGATGTCATATACTGCGATTGGGCACCATGATGCCATATACTGCGAGTGCGGGCACCTTGATGTCACATGCTGCGAGTGGGCACTTTGATGCCATATACTGCGAGTGCGGGCACCTTGATGCCATATACTGCGAGTGCGGGCACTTTGATGCCATATACTGCGAGTGCGGGCACCTAGATGCCATATACTGCGAGTGCGGGCACCTTGATGTCATATACTGCGAGTGCGGGCACCTTGATGCCATATACTGCGGGCGCGGGTACCTTGATGCCATATACTGCAAGTGTGGGCACCTAGATGCCATATACTGCGAGTGCGGGCACCTTGATGTCATATACTGCGAGTGGGCACCATGATGCCATATACTGCGAGTGCGGGCACCTTGATGCCATATACTAGGAGTGCGGGCACCTTGATGTCATATGCTGCGAGTGGGCACCTTGATGCCATATACTGCGAGTGCGGGCACTTTGATGCCATATACTGGCAGTGCGGGCACCTTGATGTTATATACTGCGAGTGCGGGTACTTTGATGCCATATACTGCGAGTGCGGGCACCTTGATGTCATATGCTGCGAGTGGGCACCTTGATGCCATATACTGCGAGTGCGGGCACTTTGATGCCATATACTGGCAGTGCGGGCACCTTGATGCTATATACTGCGAGTGCGGGTACTTTGATGCCATATACTGCGAGTGCGGGCACCTTGATGTCATATGCTGCGAGTGGGCACCTTGATGCCATATACTGCGAGTGCGGGTACCTTGATGCCATATACTGCGAGTGTGGGCACCATGATGTCATATACTGCGAGTGGGCACCTTGATGTCATATACTGCGAGTGGGCACCATGATGCCATATACTGCGAGTGCGGGCACCTTGATGCCATATACTGCGAGTGCGGGCATCTTGATGTCATATACTGCGAGTGCGGGCACCTTGATGTCATATACTGCGAGTGCGGGCACTTTGATGCCATATACTGCGAGTGCGGGCACCTAGATGCCATATACTGCGAGTGTGGGCACCTTGATGTCATATACTGCGAGTGCGGGCACCTTGATGTCATATACTGCGAGTGCGGGCACCTTGATGCCATATACTGCGAGTGCGGGCACCTTGATGTCATATACTGCGGGCGCGGGTACCTTGATGTCATATGCTGCGAGTGGGCACCTTGATGCCATATACTGCGAGTGCGGGAACTTTGATGCCATATACTGCGAGTGCGGGCACACTGATGTCATATACTGCTAGTGCGGGCACCTTGATGCCATATACTGCGAGTGCGGGCACCTTGATGTCATATGCTGCGAGTGGGCACCTTGGTGCCATATACTGCGAGTGCGGGCACTTTGATGCCATATACTGCGAGTGCGGGCACCTAGATGCCATATACTGCGAGTGCGGGCACTTTGATGCCATATACTGCGAGTGCGGGCACCTAGATGCCATATACTGCGAGTGCGGGCACTTTGATGCCATATACTGCGAGTGCGGGCACCTAGATGCCATATACTGCGAGTGCGGGCACCTTGATGTCATATACTGCGAGTGGGGACCATCATGCCATATACTGCGAGTGCGGGCACCTAGATGTCATATACTGCGAGTGCAGACACCTTGATGCCATATACTGCGAGTGCGGGCACCTAGATGTCATATACTGTGAGTGCGGGCACCTTCATGTGATATACTGCGAGTGCGGACACCTTGATGCCATATACTGCGAGTGCGGGCACCTAGATGTCATATACTGTGAGTGCGGGCACCTTCATGTGATATACTGCGGGCGCGGTCACCTTGATGCCATATACTGCGAGTGCGGGCACCTTGAGGTCATATACGGCGAGTGCGGGCACCTTGATGTCATATACTTCGGGCGATGGCACCTTGATCTGATATACTGTGAGTGCGGGCACCTTGATGTCATACTGCGAGTGCGGGGACCTTGATGCCATATACTGCGAGTGGGGGCACCTTGATGCCATATACTGCGGGCGCGGGCACCTTGATGTCATATATTGCGGGTGCGGGTACATTGATGCTATATACTGCGAGTGTGGGCACCTTGATGCCATATACTGCGAGTGGGGGAACCTTGATGCCATATACTGCGGGCGCAGGTACCTTGATGCCATATACTGCGAGTGTGGGCACCTTGATGCCATATACTGCGAGTGCGGGCAGCTTGATGTAATATACTTCGGGCGATGGCACCTTGATCTCATATACTGCGAGTGCGGGGACCTTGATGCCATACACTGCGGGCGCAGTAACCTTCATTCCATAGACTACTACTGCCAAAAAATGTGCCAGCGTGGAGCATAAACAACTATTTTTTTAACCGCAAGGTTTATTGGTCCACTTTGCCACTGTGACAAAATGACAACATAGGCAGTAATCATTAGCTAACATTCCACATATATGCTTCTATCTTGACTACAAAAACCTCCTTCGGTAAATATACAGATTGTTAGTAGAGGTGATTCACACTCCAAAGGGTTATAGGTCATAGATAATGAGATAAAAACCTCGAGGCCTCCCGGCGATGCGAAGCTAAAGACAGTATGGTAACACCTTGGCCCTCAATTAGCTTGCCACATGGCCCCCTATCCGTACCGTTGTGTGGCGTGCCTTTTATTACCCAGCAATAGTGCGCGGCCCGCAACAGCTCTCATCAAGCCGGAATCACATGGACAAACAAACCATTGACATTGGTTTCTATGGCAAAAGTGACCTCATGAAAATGTTACTTTTTTTGAAGTAAAGAAATTAATATAAAATTATTGTGAACGAGAAAGATATCAAGTGGTTAATACTGTACTGCCTCTTTGTCTTGGATCCTTACAGAAGAGCACTACCGGTACTCTACTAATATGGGTTAATTTTTTTTTCACAGGATTTCAGCATCATGACAAATCACCAATTAAGCTGGTTGGATAACTGGGACGTCTTTGGTTTCTCACTGTTGATTTTATGCTGGTAACAATGAATGTATTTCATCTTCCTAATTGATAGCCAGCTAATACTATTGATAATATGACAGCCAACTGATGGCCAGTTGAAAAGACCATTATGATGATCCAGATTTCTCTGTTACCGATACTTCCTATTTCATTTATAAACGATAAGCTGATCTTAGTGACATCGTCTGTCACATCTTGTTTTTGTGAGTTCATGTTTGTGTATATATTTATGACACTTTTGAGAACATAAAAAATATCATATCAATGATAGTCATATTAGTGTAAGAATAGTGAGTATGTCAGATACAACTATCATTTATTATATCAGTCATATATATGCAAAGATATGGCTCAACCAATAAGGATTAATTGAGATCACTGAGTGCCACCTAATTATCTAAAGGATATTTTAGTTTAGACAAGTGAAAGAGAAACTATACAAGTGTACATGTTTTGTTGTGTTTGTGGAGGTCCTAGATGTAAATATTTTGCGACCCAAGTGATCATTTCTGTCAAGTTAAGGTTTGTTGATAATTTACTGTTCCATCATTATCATATATATATATATCCAGGCAAATAAAATTCCTTATCTAACCATGTTTGTACAAATGAAGACTAAAATAGAGAGGGATATATACCCCAGATGAAGATACCCAGACATGAACCCATGTTTTGCCGATCAAGTTTTGGAGATTTGTTTTCATATTACGGTAATATTGATCTGCCAGTTGTATATCTATGCACAAAGTATAGCTTGTGCACCAGCAGATCCTGAAAAGCAGGCTGCTGAATGCTGTTTCCATCCTGTAGTAATATGGTCACACCACTGAGTTTGTTCACCTATATTTGTGGCCTAATAAAGATTCAACTGTTTGGTTCAAGTAAATACCATATCATAACTTTGGGCTTGATAAATTTGGACCCGGAGCTCAATAAGTTTAACTTCCCTTGGTCTATGTGGTCAATTGTATATCTAAGTTTCTAGCAGTTGGCAGTTGGTAGGAAGACACATTATCTTTTTCTTCTCTTTAAGTTGATAATTATTTATCGAAATATATTATCACATTTATACATATAATGCAAAAAGTATTTAAATGTAAAAATATATTTAACAATACATGAAAGGTAGGTTGTTATTGGCTTTGCAGCTTCACATCATGTCTAGACAAAAGTCCCATTTCCAGACAGCAGGTGGAGGATACCTAATTAAGCATATCATGCTTATGTAGATGTAACTTGGAGATGCATGCATAATCTCATTACCAAATTAATCCTTCTATCTATGGATGTCTCATGATAAATCAAAAAGTTATTTAGGTATAACTGAGATATATGCACAACTGAACAATGAGTCGTAGGCTGTTTAGATATCAGGTGTAATCAACTGCAGATGCAATTCACACCTCACCCACAGTTGCGATGCACCACTGTTCACCCCTCCACAGGCTACCACCTAACCCCCCTCTACCCTCATCTAAGGGGTGGGGTGTTCACACAGCCTTCATAGATGTACACCCGCTCATGAACCAGAAATATATGCATGATGAAGCTGTACCAGCCCTGTGATAAATGCAAAATATACACCAACTATATGACAGCAGGGTAGTCAAGCAAGAGTGCAGTGTATTGCTGCAGGGTTCAGTGTTTAACATGTCAGCAATGCATGATTCATCTACTCAAATTGGTTTCTTAAGCAGCGATTCTGGCACACATCATTTGTCATTTGTCATACACAAATTTCAAATGATGCATTTCATTGAGCTGTGTGGGGGCATGGTGACGCATTGTAAATATATAGTGAGCAGACTACACAATATTTCAGTTAAATTAATGTCCCCTTATTTTTTCGGATATCCCATAATCTTAAAGAGCTCTGGGACATTATTTTAAATGAAACCTTGCATTGTCTGTATGCTATTTTAGTTGAAAGAAACCTCTTAAATAATTACATGTAGTGCTATTAGTTTCTGATATTTAGCACCTAGATCCAATAACTTCTAATTTTTAATTTGTATTGCAAATGGTTGATAGCTATTCAAGTGTACTTTATCATATATATCCTTTAATCCTTTCTGTACTTTACTGTGCGGACAGTCACATTAAAGTCTTCCCTAGAAGGTCTAAATGGAATTTTCAGCAGCTGATCCAGGGTCACCATGACCAATCTATTCCTGTATGATGTAAGGCTCCGATTCTTGACAGCAAAACCCCTCTCACACCCTGTTGTTTACACTACTAGGGTAATCCCCAGTGAAGATATGTAGCTGGGGGCTAGTTTATTACTTTATATAGAGTTTTGAATACAGCTTCACTTATCTAGCTGATTTTGGACTTGAAGTGCAGTCAGCACTACTGCTCACTATATATTTAAAGTGCGCCCCCATCATGTCTCCTCACAGCTGCATGAAATGCATCATTTGAAGTTTGTGTGGGACACATGGTACAATACACATCACTGCAATGTATTGCTGTATAGCTCAGTATTTAACATGGCTGCAATGCATGACTCATCTTCTGAAAACTGGTTACTTAAATAGTCATACCATTTCAAATATTATTGAAACAAGTTAATTATATCAAAAATATTAAAATATTAAATTTTTTACAATATAAAAGCTAACTAAGACTGATAAAGATTAATTAATAATTAACAGATCTGAATGTCTTAAACTTTACATTATAGAAAGTGCATAAGTAATTGCTTATAAACGAGCTGCCAGAAAGATACTGAGCGTATTTGTTTATTCTCAACCTGTTGAAGGTTTACTGTTTATATTTACCTATATTGATTAGTTATAAGTTATATATTCAGGACGCTTTAACCATATTTGGTTATATCACGTCAGTGGGAGAAGGAAAGGAGAGTGGAGCCATGTCTCTGTAGGTAACCCCCTGCTATTTGCGAAAAAAGCAGATATGGTTACAGCTAGGCTTGAAATACTGATCCACCATGTCTACTTACCGTCTCAGATGGCTTTACCTATGTTGAAGAATGTCCAACTTAAACCTGTTGAGAATAAACAAACAAGCTAACTGTTATTATTTTATCTATAGATCTATTCATTGATCTAAATCTTACAGACTTACCTAATGAAGTTATGTCAATTCCGGGAATCTTTTAAATAGGTCATAATCCTTCTGGGAATTTGTCATTCAAGTCATTGTAGCTAAACTACAGGACACATACTGATCATGTAGGCCATGTATAGATTATTTCATCACACTTGAAACGGTCAGCAATAATGTGACATCAACTCAACAAATGTCAAGATATCTTCTGTTTCATCAACAACAGGCCGAAGTGAACTGGCGAACAAGTCAAGGAGTCCGCGACGAAAGTTGAAAGTCTTGTCCGCTGAACACCCGCTTCTTACTGTCTGTATCTCCCCTAATTCGACACAGGCATTTCTGTGTGCGTGTAGCGTTTCATCCGTTACTCCTAGGGCAAGTAAATTGTTCCATACACACGTTAAATCTTTAAGGAAACTGGAAATATTTGCTCTAGATTCACGCCCAGTTACTCTTGCCCAGTTCACTTCCGCCTGCACCTAATACCCATTAGTTCCCATATTGAACGCACAAGGGCGCTGCGGCGCTAAGCGTTGGTGGCGGAGCGTAGTGGCGAATCGTAAAATTCTAGATTGTATTTCAGACTAAATACCGAAAGGTAGTAATTAAAGTGAACAATGCGCCATGAGTGTGTTTCTAGATGAAGATGCTTTTTCAGATATACCTGCTAAAAAAGACGCCCCTTTGTCAGATATACACGCTCACAGACCCCCTGCTTCACATGTACCCGCTGAAAAAGATCCCACTTTTTCAGATGTACCCGCTCAAGAAAAAGTCCCCTTTTTCAAATCTACTCGCTCTAAAAGACACCCTATATCTGTTTGGGTAAGTTTCAAAGCCATTTGCGAAAAACATCGTACTATTTTGCGTGTCCCGTGACCCGTTTTGTAACGTTTTGCAAGGGCGGATTCATGAATTTGAAAAGGGAGGTCTATTAAAATGTGCGACTGGGTGAGGGGGGGGGGGGGATCAACGCCTCAGATAGCGTTTTTTCTTGAAAAGGGGAGAGGCCCACGCCTCAGATGGCCTAAATTTTGCATTAAAAAAGGAGGGGGGGCCGGACCCTGCCCCCCTAGATCCGCCCATGGTTTTGTACAGAATTATGTTGGATATGTAAACAAAAATCATTCAAGTTCCGGGGCGGATCTATAGTAATTTGAAAAGCAGTGGGGGGGGGGGGACTCCCAACCTTCACTTGGATCCGCCACTGGCGCTTCAAGTGACGGCTCCTTTTTTGTGGAAACCTCAGTTGGCAAATTCCCCCATTATTTTGAAGTCGACAGGGCCCACCCTACCCATGTACCACATACCCCATTGTCAAGTCCCTCCCCATTCGCCAGATCTGAAAAAGTTCCCCTCCTTCCCGTCGAAAGTGGACCCCTTTTGAAAAGTATGGTTCCGTCTACTCCAGACTACTCTAGACACATAATAAATACTCGTAGTCTCACAATAAGCTACGTAAAAAAGGCGCAATGGCGGTTCAAGTTCATTTTGGGAGAACTCACCCCGGCACTGCCCCCCCCCCCTCCCCCCCCCCCCCCGCTCTGGTTATCGGTTTGACCACACAGCAAGCGAATATTGACTGTTAAGTTTGAGTTCTATTACGCATGTATTTGTCTATTTTCCCTACAACTTAGGCCATACATGGTACAACACATTTACACATTATTTGGTAACGGCGCACAATCGTCCATAATTTTAAAACTGTAATACATGTAGGCCACCCGGTTACATAGCATCTTGGCATTGTGTGGAAATTAGCTCTGGTAGCAGATTTGTCAGCAATACAAATTTTGTATTTGGTTCATATATTGAGGTGTTGGGGGGAGCTTCGTGTTCCATAGGAAGATGTTTTATAACCAATAATAATAATAATGTATAGTGCATAAATCATTGTGATGTGATATTTAAGCATCCCATCCACTGCCAATTGCTGGGGTACACTGAGAACCAAAAAAATAATTCGTATTGATTTTTCATCTTAAATTGTAACTCCAGAGGACACACACACCCGCACAGCACTTATGAAAAAAACACCATGGTATACCATGTTATACCATGGTACATGAATTTTTCATCTTAAATTGCAACTCCAGAGGACACACACACCCACACAGCTCTTATGAAAAAACACCATGGTATACCATGTTATACCATGGTACATGAATGGTAGGGTATGATATACCATGATATACCAAGCTACATGCATGGCATAGCATGGTATATCATGGTATACCATGGTATATCAAACCCTACCATATGCATGCAAAATGGTATACCATGGTATATCATGGTAAACCATATCATACCATGGAGGTACATGCATGCATACCATGGTATATCATGTTAAACCATGCTATATCATACCCTACGGAGGTACCAATGATAAACCATGGTATATAATATATCATGATAAACCATGATACACCATATCCTACCATGGTATATATCATGGTAAACCATATATACCCTACCATGTGTGTATCATATATTACCATGAAATATTAGGTTAAATAATTGTACCATCCGAGTTATACCATGGTATCAGCAGATTATTTCATAAATACTATGATGTGCATGATATAACTACACATGGTATCCCGTACAGAAAACAAGTGACTTCTCAGTCGAGACCTAACTGATCGAGACTCAACTAAAAACTAACCATGCAGTGAAAGTTCTCAAGTGCTGCCCAGGCGCACAATTAAAAAACTAATTGAAAACTAACTATGGCAGTTGAGCACTGGTTGAATACTGGAACTTTTTTCGGTCGTGCTACGTATACTCAACAATCGACCGTTGAGCGCGCTCAGAATTCATACAATTTGGGGGGTGCTTATTGCCGAGTTTTGAGCGGGGCTTTCGCAGTAGAGCCCCCGCCCCCTTTTGCACCACCAAATTCGGTCGCGGGACTCTGAAAATGTGCGCTTATAGGCTGTGTTTGCCGATTGAAAATAATAAACCGAGCAGGTCCAAGGTAAAAGAAATTTCCCTTACGAGCGGATATTTTAGCGTTCAAGCGTTCGAGCCGATTTTCAAGGTTAAATGCTCCTTACGAGCGTATTTTGGCGGTGAAGTAGGGGTGGCTTTATTCACTCGAGGTTCCTATGCGGGACGAGCACTTTGATGTAACGTAGTGGCTATTCTTACTGGTCCGTATGAATAAGCCATGTGACTATTCGTACGGGTCCGTATGAATAAGCCATGTGACTATTCGTACGGCACATGGTCACATGATGTGCAGATTATCGCTGAGCCGAGTGCCGTATGAATAGTCTGCCGTGTTATTCGTAGTGAGGAATTCGAGTCTAGTGCCGAATGAATAGTCTGCCGCATTATTGCTGCATGGTCTACGTGAAGAATTAAATCATCTCTATATCCATCTAGAGCCGAGTGCCGTATGAATAGTCTGCCGTATTATTGGTACATGAAGAAGTAAATCATCTCTATATCTATATCTATATAGAGCCGAATGCCGTATGAATTGTCTGCCGTGTTATTATTATAATGGTGGATTATAGCGGTCACGTGACCGGTGCCGTACGAATAGCGACGGCCTTGATGCAAAGTTATCGGGGGTGGGAAGCATGGTAGCCAGTTGACGTAATGTGCCTGTTCCCTTAAAACTGGGGTGACGTCCATGCAATGGTGGGTGCACAAAAGCTAGCTGGGAACCAGGTTATGTCAAGTTTCGATCAGTATGGTCTGCATTGACCATTGTGTCCAAATGCGGTTATTCAAAAATATTTCGGTGTTTAGCTCACTCTGCCGAATCATGCCTAGCAACGCAGAGCAACAGCAATGGCGACTGTGCACTCGTAGACTTCAGCTCAGTCTTGTAAACTAACGCTCATATGTCATTGTTATTCTGTCGACATGGATAGCATTGGTTCATTGGAACTTGCGTAAGGCTTAAGCATGTGCTTATATTGTTATATCATTTTGAGCTCCTTCACTTTCACGGCTTTGCTTAATAAATTGTTAACTTAATTTGCCTTGCCCAGGCCAGGGCCTTGGCATTGCCAGTCGAGTTTGTGTTTGCCGTTTGCATAACTTTGGCCCCTGCCCTGGCCTTGGGCTTAGCCAATTCTCAGAACATCAAAGTTTCTATTTTACAAGAAACCTGGCAGTAGGCTATTTCAACATTTTCTTTGTTTCACAGATATTATTCACTTATTGAGCAATAGCAAATTCTAGATCTAAGCTTACAATAAGTTACATGCGCAAGACTCTGCCAAGAGCGGAATCTGATAAATTGTCAATGCCAATGGTCACTTTTAATAAAGTTTTATTTCGCTAGGCCTACCTCAGCATGCAAGCTTAAACATGGCATGATGTATGGAATAATGTGAAACGTACATCTGTTAACTACACAATTATGTGCTAATTAATGTGGTGTTGGAAAACTTGCTGCCTTCTAAACTTAGTTAGTTTCGATACTTATTCTTGTAGTTATAATTAAACTCTTATTAAATATTACTCTGCTGCACTTGAAAGCAGTTAATCAGTCTAATGACCTAATTTGGTATTAAAAACATGCTGCTTTCCAAACTTACTTAGTTAGATACTTGTTTTTGTAGTTATAATTAAACTGTCACTAAAATATTACTCTGCTGCACTTGAAACCAGCTAAAAAGTTTCATAGCACAATTTATAGTTTTTGTGATGATAGATACCCTTTATAGATGTACACGTATACATTGCTGCCAGTCAAGGAGTGATAGGTTTGAATTTCCTTTTTTTATAATTAAATCAATTTTTGAAACTTTGAGATACAAGTTAACTTCTATTTATTGACCCAACAGCTGAGTGACATTGATTATACTTCTAGTAAAGTCTGGTCATTCCTCTGTAAGAAATAAGTACAGATAAAACCTGTATTTTACCATTTATCAAAATACAGATGAAGATATACATCTGTGTTATTAATAGTCTTGATCGACCTACTACTGTAAACTCAATTTTACTCTGTATGCCAACCATATTATTCGATTTTCATGTTGATGATATGATAAGTAGCTATAGACAACTGACTTCTCTTCTGCTGTATCAGTATGGCATATTACTTAAACTGTCAAGTGATAGTTCTACTGTGTTTGTTGATATCTACTGCAATATATATTTCACATGTTCAGTTCATGTATGCATTTTTTTAACATTAAAAAGAATCTCCAACGGTTGGGTACTTTGGTTGACCTTCTATATAGCAAATACAAATTGCATCAGGCTAGGACAGCTATCTCATGAACCAGATGCATGTAAATGGATGAAATATATGGGAAAGCCGTTCCAGTAAACCATTTTATTCTTTTGATATGTTAGCATTCTAGGTACTCGAGTCCAGCCTATATGGAGAGTGGATGCAACATGTTCTTTTTCTAGCCAAATCAACCTAAACAAGTTTATTATAATTTCTATATATTGTTGGTGTAAACTAAGTTATTATTTCTATATTGCAGTTGGGCACATGGATATGATGGATCTGTAGCTAAGTACATCAACAGAGATGTTATCTGCTTCAAATGTGGCAATAAGATCAAATTTGTCGGAGAGGATGGGCATGAGAGTGTCTTTCCCACTGATGCAGAGGGAATGGGACCCCTGGCTGTACATGGGGTCAACCATGTCTTTGCATTTGCCAGTCAGACCATTGACCCTACAGTATGGGTATATCAATACCCTTCTTTCAGACTAGTTGCAGAGCTAAAAGGTAGGTTTCTATATCCATTCAAATGTGCATGGTTATATAGGTACCATTAGCTAGTAACATCATATTATTAATTTCATAATTACTTTCTATAATTACTACTAATCGATTCACTCTTCCTCAATACATGTACAAAAATATTGGGGTTCTTGCTGCAGCCATCAGTCAAAGCAAGGATCAGTTTTCTGTATATTAAGTATATGATATAGAGTGTGAGAATGTGTACCATGTTTACTTATATAATTGTACACCTCTTATCTTATTTCAGGAGGGGCCACCCTGGAATACACAAAGCTGGTCTTTTCCTCAAGTGACTTTCTAGCCAGCATCTCTGGAGTACCAGATTATCAACTGACTGTTTGGTATGCATCTTTGTGGTCTCCTGTATCTTTTGCATCTTCTGTATTATCTATCATTATTTATGGGTCGTAAGCTTGCTTGTCTGTGTTACCTTCAGTTGATTTTTTTATTAAATATTTTCTTTTATAAATAAACGTTTTACATGAAAGGCTGCATGCAATTTATTGTATGTACAGCAGTCTGTACATACAATATGATATATTCAATTGATATATTCTTAAAACCATGTTTTTCTTCCTTTTTGGTCATAGGCGTTTTACTGATGGTACCCGGCTATGTACTAGTGATTTGGCTGGCATTCTACCAAACTCCATCACCTTCAACCCATCTAACTGGAGGCAACTATTTACCAGCAATGAGAAAACTTTGACTCTTTGGCAGATTGAACAAAGCCATGATCTGTTCCGCATAGAAGAGAGGTGCGTGTTCTTAATGATATCGATAATGGAACTCTAAATAAAACTATTTTATGGGTGAGTAATTACTGCAATACCAGTCGTTTCAGTATATGCTCGTAATGACTATTATGAGGTACGTGATTAAATAAATTTCAGAAAGCTGAAATTGCCGGCAGTAGTAGAAGATGAGGAGGAGCCTGGCGATCGTGACCTTGTCTCAAGGGCATCCACTCGGACGGGCGGCATCCATGTGGATGTGCCGTTGACGGCTGTTGCCGGGATCAAAGGTCAGATACTCTCATTGGATGCTGCAGGAGGATCAGCATTTGTGTTGCTAGGTTAATTGTTTGAGAATTTTCGGTATTTAGTTTGTTCATGATACTTTGTGCGAGATTCGCGGGGTGGCGTCGTATTCCGGCCATCCTCTCAGAGTCAGTGACTGCTAAAGATCTCCATTAACGTCCTTGATTAACATCTGTATTTCTTTCTTTTCTTCATTGTTTTTGACACCATTTGTTTTTTTAATTTGCGTCAGGCGATAGTTATTTTGTCATGAGGACAAAAAGGCCGGAACTCTGGCAAGATCTTAGTGAAGTTAGTTACAAATTCACTATCATATGACACATATAGAGATGGAGTAATCATGGTGATAAAGGCGTTAGTTGATATTGTCCGATATTGGTCTTCTATCTATAGGTTGTTACATAAATACCGCGTTCACTCGATCAGGATCCCGTTTTTATAAGCACCGGGGCGAATTCACTGCTGAAAAGAAATGTGATGTCGGTATATGTATGTGGTGGGTCTTCACCAGCAGCCACCTGGCGAATGCTCTGGACCTCACTGCGTGTGTATGTTTAACTCACATGGCACAATATTGCCGAAAATGCCGTTAAACTCCAATGAATTCAAAGACAAAAATCAATATATTCACCAGGCGACGAGGCGGCTCGCTTTGCGGAATACCAGAATGACAAGGAGCGCGTGGCACCCATCACCCACTGTTGGACCGCCAGCGGGGATGTCCTGGTGGGGTGCCAAGGAGGACAGCTGCTGAAGGTAGCTAGTGTATCTATGTGTATCTATGGCGTGCCGATTAATGAATGTCATTTGGGTTTAAGTTATTTAAGGGGGTCATAGTGTCCATTAATCGAATCCCATCGACCCTATTGTACGTTGAATGTTATATACATGCTTTGTGGCAACTACTACTTCCAGGTGGACGAGGATACCGCCCATGTTAAGATACTCTATAACCCGGGCCCAAGAGCAACCAGCGCTATCTCCAGAGCGGAAAGCGCCAAGTCTATGTTTCGGGAAGAATCTGGCATCGAATGTAAATCATGATTATTGTAAAAAAATTGATTGATTGTAAATCATGTTCTTGTTTTGTTAACGACTAATAAATAAATGTATTATATGTATTAATCAACAAGTATATTGACAGGCAAAAATATGACTTGATTATATTTTAGTTTACGTGTTTATGGTACGTTTAACTACTTTATTAAGACTCTATCTAAAGCGCGTTGTTGGCGATAATACTAGGTACACAACAGACCATGCCAGAAACATTGTTTTTCGGTCTCTTTTTTTCCGAGAATATTAAACACAAGTACCAGGACATGCAGTGATATGGAGTCATATTTGCATACATTCAAAGGTGATCTTGTTCTCTGGTCCTACTAGTCTCTGCCAGCAACATGAGCACTCAAGATAACGTGATCTCCGAGGGTTCGCTTTCCTGCCTGGCGCTGCACAGACGAGGCGTGTACGCCGCGGGAGCCGACGGGATGCTTCGGCTGCTTGACATCCGTAACGACACCGTGCAAGTGGCCGCCACGTTGTCATTGGGCGTTCCCGTGACGTCACTCTCCTTTAACCCCGCCCACCACCACCTGGCGGTCGGCAGTGACAGGGTCAGTAATGACATTGACAGACTTCATCTGTTATTTTTGTTCTGTGGCACAACAAGCAATTGAATTTCAATATTAAACAAAAAAAATTGTACCGATAATCACAAAAGATGGAGGCAAGTGATTAATAATGATCCTTTTAAAACTTTATTTGGAGAATTGTCTGCAAACTTAATTTGCTATTAATAACCATAGACAAATTTTAAATTATCGTAGCTTCAAAAAACTCTTCAACATGGATATGAATATATATAAAGCATTTACACCTTCCAGAATGGTCATATCTTTGTGCTCTGTTGTGTTGCTTTACATGTTGTGTGACTTGCGACTTATTTCATGTGCAGGGTTCTTTACATCTATACGACCCTGATGAGCCAAACAACGTCAAATGTCTGTTTGATGTCCATTTCGGAACGTTCGTGGGCGTTGGCCTCTTCTCGAACGCTGGTACCCACTGTGTTGTGAGTATGCTACGTCATATTCTTCCTAATGCTGCGGGGCCTGCTCGATAGCTCAGTGGGTTGGAGCGCTCGCCTTGAGTGCTCAGGCCACCTGGGAGCCTAACGTGTCGTGGATCGATGGATCGAGGCCCTCTGTGACCATGTCTGTGTCATCGCAGGATAAAGATCCCATGTCCTTCTTCGCAAAGAATAGGGGGTTACCGCGATATGACCTAAAGTGGTTAAAGCGTCCTGAATATACAACTAATCTTAATGCGGCTGTGCAACAATGGCGGGAAGGTATCCTGAGTTTCAGAAACAGTGATCACAATGAAGCCTGATTAATTCTGTTGGTAGATCGTCAGACCGTTGATCGTAGTGTTTTTCCGGTTCGCATGTTTATTAGTATCTTCTTGTAATAGCAACTTTAATAACTACTTTGGAAATGTGCGTTTCGCATATGTTTGCGATGATATCAGATGTCTCTTATATACTGCATATACGCTATGTCGTAAGACCTGTACCTTATTACTTTAAAGCAATTAAAGATCAATGAACAAATGTGTCATACAATTTCTTGGTGAGATGTTGTTAGATTGGCATTTCCTCTGGCCAATTGCTCGTCCAAGTAAACGTCCTATGCGTACGCTATTCGCTGAAGAAACCTCGTTCATGCTCTATTTATACAGAGCCTGAGGGAAGACGGCGAGGTACAGGTGTGGCAGATAGAAGACGCCAAACTTGTTGCTTCCTTCTCCGTTGGATATGAGGTACGTTCCTATACAGTGTCTGCTTAATTACTGTCATTTTTTTTGAACATTGGAAGTAGCTTTGATTTGTGGGCTTCTCTGGCAAGCTACCGGCCACGTGCGCATATGGTTTGCTTCTAAGCGTCTACGTTTCACTCGGTTTTTCACTTCCGGCTTTGACTATAATCTAATTGCAGAAAGTTTAGTGTGCTTCCCTGGTCTGGTACCGCCAAAAACGACCATCACTAAATCCAACATGGCTGACATCCGCCCCCGAAACTATGGAAACCTGAAAGTAATTTTTGGTGCTTTATCGCCTCTATATATTTAACGTTGGAAGCCACTCTTGACATTCTCTGCCCATTAGGCGACCAGCTTGGCATGCAGTCCACTCACACACGTGGTTGTCGTGGGAACGGCTTCCGGCCACATCTACTTCCTGGATTTGAACAACCTGGAGACACCCCGTATAATCCAGAAGCTACATGTACACCAAGGACCCGTCAAGCAGATGGAGTACGTCTTTGGTCTACATTTTGTCTTGGATGAGGATACTTTTCTGCAGGATGATATTTCAGGAAGAACTATTTCTTTCTTCCGTCTTAGAAAATAGCATAGCGGTCATGCTCGCTTTGACCTGGATCCCCCTTACCGCACGATGACTTGAGGTATTACAGGTCTTAGATATTACATGTCTATAATCACTATAATGTAACCAGCATAGAACCTCCATATGTCGCAAGTGTCACCCCGTGGCCTAGTAGGTAGCGCGTTCGGCTATTGCCGACTGTGCTCTGCTAGGCCAGCCCAAGCGGCCGGTGCGTGGTTCGAACCGCAACTGTGCAAATGTTTGTGCTGGATAAAGACCCATGTCTTTATTCGTAAAGAGTAGGGGTGTTACCCCCGGAGACATGGCTCCTCTCTATCTTGACCCTTCCAATTGTCGCGATATGACCTCCACATGTTACAGCGTTCCACTTATACAAACTGTAATTTGCGCTCTGTAATCTCGTTTGTAATCTCGTTCTGCCTTCGTCACATTCTATAGTTATGTTCTATTATTCCTGTGTTTGTAATATCTTGTCTCAGATTCAATGAGAGCGGTCTCTTCTTACTGACCGGCTCTGATGATGGACACGTCTTCGTGTTGGAGGGACGGCCGTCGAAGGGCATAGAGCCTCTTGGCTACATCGGTGAGCCAATCATGTGATATGTCATGTACTCTACGCTGGTTGTACTGCTACAAGGTCGTCGTTACCTGAACGAAGTACAATTGCGTCATTAAATCCAGTCAGTATCACGTGATAATGGCAATGTCAGACGAGGATGACCTGTATCCTGTACAGTTATTGCCATATCATTTCAATTTATCATTAAATTACTGTTTCATGTGCAACTGCTTGTTTTTTTATTAACCACCCACGTGGAATTCTGTACACTTAGTTTTGATTATAATGATAATGAATTTTGTGATTTTCTTGGCGTGATTATGAAAATAAATAAAGTATGAGATGGGGAAAACAGGCACAGTAACGATGAATATTTTTTGATAGATAATTACGATCAGATCGAGCGCAAAGGTTTATGAAAAATAATAAAAACTGAATCTCTGTCGTTTAATACTAATCGTCGTTCACATTAATCAGTCTTGGTGTTTACACCGCCAACGAATGGCCGGCGAAGAGTGAGGTTAGATGTCTCATAATACTACTGTGTTTAACTTCCGGTCCATACTTAGTTACGTTCACTGCTCGTTATTTCCCACAGATGTGGCTGGTGAAATCAAGGGCCTCTCAACCTTCCACCAAGCGGGAGTGACTAAGGTAGCTGTAACAGCCAACACGACCGAAGACCGCAGAGTGGCCGCAACCAAGCTCGTGCATTTTGACCTGCCCGATGACCTTTCGAAAGGTCAGTGACCTGTGTTCACTGCATGAATGTACACGATGACCTCAAGTATCATATTGCCACATATACGTCAATATCATATTGTCACACATACATCAAACAGATATAATGCTCTAGGTAATAGATATAACTTGAGGTTCTAATGAACCCACGATTACAAATGTGTGTATGCACCCAAGCATTTCCGCTCTCCATACAATATGGCACAATAACACCTTCTACATGAGATTTCCATAAAATCTGAGTGCCATATAACATATTTATCAAATTTAACTCCTGGTTGTTATTTTATGTGTACACTATCATTTTATGTGTACACTGTATCATTTTATGTGTACACTGTATCATTTTATGTGTACACTGTATCATTTTATGTGTACTACACTGTATCATTTTATGTGTACACTATCATTTTATATGTACACTATCATTTTATGTGTACACTGTATCATTTTATGACCGATATTGATTTGATCGTAGGTGATATTATGATACTGGCACCACCGCACTCATATATGTATATATGTATGTACTGCACTTCTCACAGAACTGGGCCCGTTAGTTCGAAACGGCCGAGGCCGAATATTTCACTCGAGAATAGGACATTATCATGGAGCGGCCGGGGCGCGAAATATTTTGCCCCCGCCGTTCGAACTTACGGGTGCTGATGCCATGGGCCCATGGCATGAGAGATAATAAATGAGGCTTATTTTGTATGTGATACTTTGCTATCTGCAGACGTGTCACGTAAGCATGCCAGCCTGAAGTGTGACTTCGCGGACAAGGCGGTGAAGAAGCTGGCGTTTAACCTGGCCAGCCCGTCGTTCGGTCTCTCCGTGGGCGAGGGACATGTCGCCTTCACGCTGTGTCAGAAGAGCAAGGAGATCCACAAACTCACATTGCCAACCCACCCGCCTAAAAAGGTACGCTTGCGCCATTGATTATTACTCATCCGGGTCTAAACATCATCTCTATCAGCATGTTAATAACATCATCTCTATCAGCATCTTAGCATCATCTGTATCAGCATGTTAATAACATCATCTGTATCAGCATCTTAACATCATCTGTATCAGCATCTTAACATCTGTATCAGCATCTTAACATCATCTGTGTAAGCATCTTAACATCATATGTATCAGGATCTTAACATCATCTGTATCAGCATCTTAACATCATCTGTATCAGCATCTTAACATCATCTGTATCAGCATCTTAACATCTGTATCAGCATCTTAACATCATCTGTATAAGCATCTTAACATCATATGTATCAGGATCTTAACATCATCTGTATCAGCATCTTAACGTCATCTGTATCAGCATCTTAACATCATCTGTATCAGCATCTTAACATCATCTGTATCAGCATCTTAACATCTGTATCAGCATCTTAACATCATCTGTATCATCATCTTAACATGCATCCTCTTCGTAATGTATTAGCGTCATCTTTATGAATGTCTTAGGCATCATCTTTGTGAATGTCTTAGGCATCATCTTTATGAATGTCTTAGGCATCATCTTTAGCATCGTCTGAACATGTTCTGCATATGTCATAGCATCATCTTGTAAATATCTTACACATCATCTTTATTAATATCTTGGCATCAGCACAGCATCATCATTTTTAGTAACGCCTTCAAATCATTTATCATGGTAAACCTGCATATGGGGCCGGCAATTTATTAGCCCGGGAGGTTTCTTGGTCCAGTTTAGCCAGTGCACACAAGCACCAATATTTCATGTCACCTTATTGATCGAGCCATCCCGCTTTGTTCGTGAATCGAGCCTCTTTTCTCCTTGTTTTTTGCAGGACTTCAGCAAGGACTCTTTTCTGCGGCCCATTTCCACGGCGGAGGCGCACCAGCTGGCTGGTGGTGTGCTGCGGCTGTCCCCGCATGGCAAGTGGCTGGCGTCCTGTGGCGCGGACGGACGACTCTGCGTCAAGGCAGTCGGCGCCCTCGTGAGTAATGAAGCGTCATTAACACCTGGTTAATTTCTTTCGCTGTTATTGAACCGAGAAATAAATCATCCCTCTACAAGACATCGCTTTCGGCAGTATTAAAGCGGAACAGAATGCATGATGATAACGACTTTTAACCAATGTGACTAATATTGATTTAACATAAGTCTCTCCCGTCTGCAAAGGCAATTACGAATTTATGAACTTAAATGTGAAGTTAATGTAACCATACAATGCTAAATATGGCCACAAGGTAATTAATTAGAACTAGTGTTTTAAAGCCTTTATTATTAATATGAGTGGTAACCTGAGACACACTTTACATTAATAGAAATGATGGTTCGGTGTTTACTCCCACGTAGCGTAGGGCGTTTTTTTCACCATACTTGGATGATATTTTTGGTCTGTCATGTACAAAATATTAATTAAGAAACAACAATCTTTGGCCTTTCAACCCTGTTTATGAGGGTACATAATAGATTCCGAATGATAGCTATGCTGTAATATATAGACATAGTGCGCTGCCTACCTCTGTATCTCTCTGTGACGTGGTACCTTCTTCCTTCTTCTATTGACGCGATTTCACCAAAAGTGGTTAAAGCGTCCTGAATATACAACCAATCATCTCTGTGACGTGGCGTCTCTCTGTGACGTGGCGTCTCTCTGTGACGTGGCGTCTCTCTGTGACGTGGCGTCTCACTGTGACTTGGCGTCTCTCTGTGACGTGACGTCTCTGTGACTTGGCGTCTCTCTGTGACGTGACGTCTCTCTGTGACGTGGCGTCTCTCTGTCACTTGGCGTCTCTCTGTGACGTGGCGTCTCTCTGACGTGGCGTCTCTGTGACGTGGCGTCTCTGTGACGTGGCGTCTCTCTGTGACGTGGCGTCTCTCTGTGACGTGCCGTTTCTCTGTGACGTGGCGTCTCTCTGTGACGTGCCGTTTCTCTGTGACTTGGCGTCTCTGTAACGTGGCGTCTCTCTGTGACGTGGCGTCTCTTTGTGACGTGGCGTCTCTCTGTGACGTGGCGTTTCTCTGTGACTTGGCGTCTCTGTAACGTAGCGTCTCTCTGTGACGTGGCGTCTCTGTGACTTGGCGTCTCTCTGTAACGTGGCGTCTCTGTGACGTGGCGTCTCTCTGTGACTTGGCGTCTCTCTGTAACGTGGCGTCTCTCTGTGACGTGGCGTCTCTGTGACGTGGCGTCTCTCTGTGACGTGGCGTCTCTGTGACGTGGCGTCTCTGTGACGTGGCGTCTCTCTGTGACGTGGCGTCTCTGTGACGTGGCGTCTCTTTGTGACGTGGCGTCTCTCTGTGACGTGGCGTTTCTCTGTGACTTGGCGTCTCTGTAACGTGGCGTCTCTCTGTGACGTGGCGTCTCTCTGTGACTTGGCGTCTCTGTAACGTGGCGTCTCTCTGTGACGTGGCGTCTCTCTGTGACTTGGCGTCTCTCTGTAACGTGGCGTCTCTCTGACATTGCGTCTCTCTGTGACGTGACGTCTCTCTGTGACTTAGCGTCTCTCTGTAACGTGGCGTCTCTGTGACGTGGCGTCTCTCTGTGACGTGGCGGCTCTGTGACTTGGCGTCTCTCTGTGACGTGGCGTCTCTCTGTGACGTGGCGTCTCTCTGTGACTTGGCGTCTCTCTGTAACGTGGCGTCTCTCTGTGACTTGGCGTCTCTCTGTGACTTGGCGTCTCTCTGTGACGTGGCGTCTCTCTGTGACTTGGCGTCTCTCTGTGACGTGGCGTCTCTCTGTAACGTGGCGTCTCTCTCGGTGTTCCAGGAGCGGACGGTGACCGTGCAGGCCCACGACTACCAGGCGGGAGGCGCGGTCGATCTCGCCTTCTCCGCCGATTCCTGCCAGATGTTCACCGCCGGGAAGGATGGGACGCTCACCTGCTATAAGTGGAAGTAGGTACTCCTTGTCGTGTATGGGATTATGTCACGTACCTGGGTCCTATTTCCCGAACTTAGTTTAGCCGGCTAAAATCGCCCATCATTTACATGGTAACTTCAGCCGACTAAGCCCCCGTAGTCGGTAAACTGCGTTCGTGAAATCCGCAACAGAACATGTCTCTCCGGTTGTTTCATAATTTTATCTCGTTCTCATCTACGGTATGTTTTGGTCTTACTCAGCCCATGTGGTCGCTGAGGTAGCCTATAAGACCACTCCATTCACGTGTGGCCGAATTGTTGCCCATATGTACAGGAAGTGGGCATAAAATACCCATATATCCATCCATGGCCAGAAGATAAAAATTCGAAGAAGAAATAGCTGAAAATGTATTTTAATTTGTTTACAGATCTCCGTGTTGGTTTGACTATGTCTAATTTTCCTTAAAGAAGCGTTGTTTGCGACGTGTGTAGAATGCACTAAATATTTACTGATTGCAATAATTAAACTTTCGGATCAAGAAATCAACAACCCATATAATACGGTATTTCCCGGATACACGATTTTTCGAAAGTAGTTTTGCGTTACGTGAGCGCTTCGCGTTGTGAGCCGCACGCCACCTTGCGAACGTTCCTTCAACTGAGGCTCTAACAAACCAAAAAATAAATCAGAATCTACTACAACTGCTACTGATAATTATAATATGGACATGTACGCTCCAGCTTCACCACTGCGGGTCAGTCGAAGGCGAAGGCAGCAGCCGATGCGGCACGGAGCATACAGACGCAGCTCGGCAGCAAAGGTCAAGCAGAGGACGAGGTTGTCATGGCAATGCCTGAGTGGTCGCCAGGGGAGACGCCATCGCGGCCCGGGTCAGGCGTGGAGAAGGCCGACCAGGTGGGTGTCGGTGACGTCATTGTAGCGTGATAATGGAGATCCTTCAATGTGAAAATAGTGAAGGCGACACAATGGGGGATAATCCGAAGTTTCGGTTTCGGTTGTGATTCCCGTAGAAATCGCGTGGAACAGTGGTGCCATCTGGTGAAGGATTTACCCACGCGTAACAAATAAGTCTCCCCGTAACGTATGGGTGACTGAATGGCTCAGCCAGTAGAAGGCATCTTTGTACGATGTGATACACGGCAATGATTTGAAAATAAGCAAACCTACTCCAATCAATCTTAAGCCATGTTATAAGCAGCGTTTTAAGCACTCAAAAATACGATGGAAGTAGGAGAATCAAACCTAAGAGCTAGGCTGTCCGATCCCCGTATAATAGCGTTGGTTGAGGATCTCTTGTGTTTATCTAGGCAATTATATATCAGATATATACATTTATAAGTTACTGCTCTCATTCACCTGTTTTACAGATACACCACGCGACTGTAGCTGTGATTGTATTGATTGTAATGAATTATTTGGTCGTGCAGGAGATCCCTGAGAAGTCCCAGGAGCTTGATCCTGACCAGATCTACAGCACGCCCACCCCGGTCCCGTCGGCCGACGCCACGTGGCTGGAAGCCAAACATCTGCAGGTAAAATAACATTGCGTTACTATGGCAACGAATTTTGCTTTGGATCACAATTGTGTCGAAGTGACTCGTTAACAATCACTCTGACGAGGAGGTAACGCAGTGTAAATGATGAGAATTACCTTTAATTATGACGATGCTGACCCGTACACGGACCCATGTACGGTGTACTGTTATGCTGACTGGTATACTAACCCATAAATGACCCTCAAGAATTGATCCAATAAGTGCCCCAAAACTGCCCATATTAGGACGTGGAAGTAACACAGTGTTAATGATGTAACTTACCTTTTAACCACGATGCTGACCATGTGCTGATCCCGATACGGACCCGTAAAATGTCTCCTGTACGGACCTTTATACTGACCGTGGTTGAGCCTGACCCTGAACTTGACCCAATATCTGGGTTCCCATACTAACCCCATTAGGATATCTCCTGATCTTGATACGGATCCCCATTCTTATACCTGGGGTGATCACAGATACTATAATGAGCTCCGTTCCGACCTTCACCTGGCACCTCTGCGACCTCTTTCTCCGTCGCCCGTTTACTTGTCAGTGCAGCGAGCCTTCCTAGCCCAGTTATAAAGCAGGCTGAACAGCAGATCAACAGGTCGTGTGTGCGAACACTGGCATCTGGGGCAAGTTTCATCCAACCACAATTCGTGGTCCCGGGAGGTTCCTTGGACAAATTTTGGCTTCGTGTGCACAAAGTCGGCCTAAAACATCAGCATTTCGCTTAGATTTTACTTGATACTTTGCTGGAACCCTGTAATGACCCCCCTATGCTGACCCCTCCCCTAACCATCGACCTTTGACCTCCCAGGCTCTGAAAGAGGATGATAAGCAGTACTCGACCGCCAAGAAGACGCTGAGGACGGAGATCCGAGACATGCGCAAGAAGCTGCTTCTGATGATGCGCGAGAACGAGGAGGTCCCGGATCTGGAGAAACTAGGTCACCACGACTTTGACCTTGACGTCGAGGAACAGGCGCGTCTGCAGGCGGCCGGCGAGGCGGAAGTGGAGCGCGTAAGGATTTCCGGTTTCCTTAGCATTTGTATTACTGATATCTGATTGTGATTTCTTTCTTCAATGTGGTTACATCAGGGGTCTGATTGCGAATTTGCATTCTGGTGATGTTTTTTCCAGGTTGTTGAATGGCGGCTGATTGTGTGTTTGAATGTCTTACAATTTTACAGAAAAAAAGACAAAAAAAAGAGTGTATTTTTTTTCTTGAAAATTGGACATTTTAGAGCCATCGGTTTTATATTTTCGTCTTATATATTGTCGCAATGAATTAATGCTGAAGAATGAAGTGAAATATACACGGATTTCTATTTCTTGTTTAATGCCTGTTTCAGATACGCGAAGAGAAGGAGTTTGAGAACCTGGCCAAGATGTACTTGGCTGACTTAATTCGAACAGAGTGCTGGGATGAGATGGAGACGAAAGGGCGAGGAATAAAGGTAATTTTCTTCCTTATGGACCAGGAAATATTCGGGCGATAATAAAGAACAAATGAATGGTGATGTAACATGTTCGACCTCGAGGATTTCTCCCATTATTTTGACATTGATAAAGCGGTGTTTTCAATCTTTATTGCATGTCTGTAAAGCTCCAAAGAAATATACTATAAAAATGGGGCTTTCCATATAAGTGGCTCGATTGCGAGCGTGAAATTTGTCCCACGACACCCTAATAGTTGCTATCCATACACTTATGAGCCACTGACCGTGTATTGCACTGATCCTCATCTCGCGTTTTCTCTTGTTTTACAGACATTTAACGGCGCCAATGTGGTGGACAACTACCCGATGAAGGCGAGAAGTCCCGCAGAAAAAGCCACCCTGGAAAAGACCAAGATACTACGGCAGCTAGAAATGACGGAACTCGCTGTAAGGCATTTGAGCTCTCGAAACCATAAAGTTACCATTATTTGTGGAAACGATGACTGATATTCATCATGTGGTAATTAACATATTCATCGACAGTATGTAAGCTCAGGCCGCCTGGTAATTACGGCAGCCTCCCTGGCCGAGGGATCTTAGCTTAATTTAGCCATCGTGCGCGCAATTAACGCTGGCCTAAAACAATAATACGTTCATTGGAACATGCAGTAGACAACGAAACTACGAACAGCTGGTATAACGTCATAGCCCAGCACTGTTTCATCCCCCCCCCCCCCATTTTGATTATTCCGGGAAGGTTCTTTGCCCAATTTAAACCTCGTGTGCAGAAAAGGTGTCAACATGTGAGCTTACTGCTACCTACATTCGTACCTGGAGCCACCATGGTTGAGAGGTAGCGTACTGCAGACCAGTAATGGACCGGCCCGGTAGCTCAGTGGGCTAGAGCGCTCGCCTTGGGTGCTCTGGTCACATGAGAACCTAACGGCACGTGAGTCGATGGTTCGAGCCCCGCTGTGGCCATGTCTGTGTGGTCGCAGGATAAAGATTCCATGTCCTTCTTGGCAAACAGTAGGGGGTTCCCCCCGGGGACATGGCTCCGCTCTCCCTTCCTTCTCCCATTGACGCGATATGGCCAAAAGTGGTTAAACCGTCATGAATATACAACCAACCAACCATTGTCCCAAGAGAGATAGCCTGGTTAACTCATGCGTACACATATGTGGCATAAAACGCCAAACCATCCGTTCATTCATTTGTCTTTCTTCCACGTACGGAAAAATGTGAATAAGTGACACCGAGATCGACATTATTATAAATGTGTACAATACGTTTATGCCTTTCAGGCCAGGAAGGACATTGCGGAATTTGGACAAAAGAAGAAGATTCTCGTGGTGAGTAAAATTGCATTAAAAAAAGCTCTAGCCGTAAAGGAGCTGTTCTTCTAAATCACAGACGACTTTTACATATTGCCAAAGTGAAATATGGAATATCGCTAAGTTCAAAATCAGATTTACAATATATTTTGTATATGATAACGTTATATCTGTGTTGCTGGCTTTTGCCAAGCCACAAGACTTGGAGCAACATGTAGTGCATTTGTATGAACATATACACAGTGACTTTATACGTGTGCATAATTATGTAGCCACATACACAAAATGCGTATTGCCATAATTGTGAACCTGGTCGCTTAACCGATGCGTTTGTAATTAAGACCGGTTCTCTGATTTGTGGCCGCAGGCTGTATCACGTTCTCTGATTGGTGGCCGCAGGCTGTATCACTTTCTCTGATTAGTGGCCGCAGGCTGTATCACGTTCTCTGATTGGTGGCTTCAGGCTGTATCACGTTCTCTGATTGGTGCCTTCAGGCTGTATCACGTTCTCTGATTAGTGGCTTCAGGCTGTATCACGTTCTCTGATAGGTCGCCGCCGTAGGCTGTATCACGTTGTCTGATTGGTGGCCGCAGGCTGTATCACGTTCTCTGATAGGTCGCCGCCGTAGGCTGTATCACGTTGTCTGATTGGTGGCCGCAGGCTGTATCACGTTCTCTGATAGGTCGCCGCCGTAGGCTGTATCACGTTGTCTGATTGGTGACCGCAGGCTGTATCACGTCTGATTGGTGGCCGCAGGCTGTATCACGTTCTCTGACTGGTGGCCGCAGGCTGTATCTCCTTCTCTGATTGGTCGCCGCAAGCTGTATCACGTTCTCTGATTGTGGCTACAGGCTGTACCACATTTTCTGATTGGTGGCCGCAGGCTGTATCACGTTCTCTGATAGGTGGCCACAGGCTGTACCACGTTCTCTGAATGGTGGCCGCCGTAAGCTGTATCACGTTCTCTGATTGGTGGCCGCAGGCTGTATCACGTTCTCTGATTGGTGGCCGCCGTAGGCTGTATCACGTTCCCTGACTGGTGGCCGTAGGCTGTTTCACGTTCTCTGATTGCTGGCCACAGGCTTATCACGTTCTCTGATTGGTGGCCGCAGGCTGTATCACGTTCTCTGATTGGTGGCCGCAGGCTGTATCACGTTCTCTGATTGGTGGCCGCCGTAGGCTGTATCACGTTCTCTGATGAGTGGCCGCAGGCTGTATCACGTTCTCTGATAGGTGGCCGCAGGCTGTATCACGTTCTCTGATTAGTGGCCGCAGGCTGTATCACGTTCTCTGATAGGTGGCCGCAGGCTGTACCACGTTCTCTGATTGGTGACCGCCGTAGGCTGTATCACGTTCTCTGATTGGTGGCCACAGCCTGTATCACGTTTTCTGGTTGGTGGCCGCAGGCGGTATCACGTTCCCTGATTGGTGGCCGCAAGCTGTATCACGTTCTCTGATTTACCGACACACGTTTTGCCACGTTCTCTCATTGGTAGATAGAGCCTGTTCCGCGTTCTCTCATTGGTAGATAGAGCCTGTTCCGCGTTCTCATCATTGTCCGAACTATCATCGTTGTAGTTTAATGTTTGATGCAACAACAAGGGAAAAACAACAAACCGGCATTTCAGCAATCTATGATATATCTGTGAAGCTCTCATACGGGGTATATTGTAAGGTGCGTACCGTAAACGTGAAGCCAACAGCCTCAAAGGTTGTCTTCGAGCTTGGCTGCTGAGTTTAAACTTTGTTCTTCATATCATTCTTGTAGTTATTACTGAAGGTATCCTGACTCGCTTGATGTGTTCATAACAAAGTGTTTTAAGATTCCATTCCATTCGTTCAGTCCCTGTTCATTGTTCTGTGATATGCCATAGACTAAAAGCAAGCAGAAGAAGCCCAGGACAGTAAGTGACGCGCACATTGGGCACTGTTGTGTACTCAGTGTGGACGGGTTCTCATATTGTATGGAGCATGTTATATTTGTCTTTGTTATATTTCACATGTAAGGTTTGACATTTCCAATTAAAATTTACATTGCGTGTTTCAAGATTGATGGAAAAGTCGTTTATACTTTGTGTGTGTTTTTTTTACACCGTTTGACAGTTATCTTGTTGTACATTTACGCTTGGTGAGAGAACTTTGGCGTGAAAGGTGAAGCTAAGCGTCGTGACCGATTAGTCATAGATAATGTTCCTTTTTGTTTTATGAATATCCGACGGTTTTTAAATTTCAGGAAACCCACATTTTAAGCTGTTTCCTTTACGTGTTGCTAAAAGAGGAAATCTCGTAACGGGTTCTTTCTTCTGAAAGATTTGTGTTACAATCTATTTCCCTTCTTTTGTAATTGTTTTCGTACAAACGTTGTTCATCTAACGAGGTGATCTATATCGCATGCACATTGTATCACATCGTTTTGTATTTCGTTGATCACAACGTCTCAGCGTAACGTACACGTGGCATACCAGCTATCAGTATAGCATACACCTATCGTGGCATACCAGCTGTCAGTATAGCATACACCTATCGTGGCATACCAGCTGTCAGTATAGCATACACCTATCGTGGCATACCAGCTGTCAGTATAGCATACACCTATCGTGGCATACCAGCTCTCAGTATAGCATACACCTATCGTGGCATACCAGCTGTCAGTATAGCATACGCCTAACGTGGCATACCAGCTGTCAGTATAGCATACACCTATTGTGGCATACCAGCTGTCAGTATAGCATACACCTATCGTGGCATACTAGCTGTCAGTATAGCATACACCTATCGTGGCATACCAGCTGTCAGTATAGCATACACCTATCGTGGCATACCAGCTCTCAGTATAGCATACACCTATCGTGGCATACCAGCTGTCAGTATAGCATACACCTATCGTGGCATACCAGCTGTCAGTATAGCATACACCTATCGTGGCATACCAGCTGTCAGTATAGCGCACACTTATCCTGGCATACCAGCTGTCAGTATAGCATACACCTATCGTGGCATACCAGCTCTCAGTATAACATACACCTATCGTGGCATACCAGCTGTCAGTATAGCATACACCTATCGTGCCATCTCTCCCCACCTGTCAGTATGACATACACATATCTCACCTCGCGGTATAATGGTGTCAACTCTGATAGGTCGCTTGCTGATAGGAGCTTACTGTTACCTACATTCGTACCTGGAGCCACCATGGTTGAGAGGTAGCCTACTGCAGACCAGTAATTGACCGGCCCGGTAGCTCAGTGGGTTGGAGCGCTCGCCTTGGGTGCTCTGGCCACATGAGAGCCTAACGGCACGTGGATCGGTGGTTGAAGCCCCGCTGTGGCCATGTCTGTGTGGTCGCAGGATGAAGATCACATATCCGCAAAAGAGTAGGGGGATATACCCCCAAGGACGTGGCTCCGCTCTTCCATTCCTTCTCCCATTGGCGCAAAATATGACCAGAATTGGTTAAAGCGTCATGAATGTACAACCAGCAACCAATCTACATCACCCTGATGGGGGCAGTTCTGATATTCAGTTATTGTTCATCGTGTTTTTAATTATCGACTTGTTCGCATTATAGGATCTACATCACGGGCTACAGGTGTTAACAAAAAAAATCCGTTAAATATACGAAATTATTTCTGTGGTGCGTTGCAGAATACTTTCTGAACTAATATTACCCTCATAGATATACTATTATTTTGTTCTGTAATCTATCTACAATACATATTTTCAATCTTCTTTCAATTTAAAATGACCCACATGCTTCGATCCTCTGGAGGTACCAAAGTGCCTTTTAACTCAATGTCCGGTTTGGTCCATGTGTGCATTAAGATGGCCTAAATCACCAATCCATGATCTGCTGCAGATGGATGACGATTTGAATGAAGCCGAGGAGACTGAATCAGGAGAGGAGAAGCCATCGACCACCGGTAGTCTGGGTCAGTCTATCTATAATTAATGCAGGCTCTCTCCCCAGCTACCGGTATATATAAGTAGGGGTTACCTCGGGGACATGGCGCCCCCCACCCCCCCCTTCCCTTCCTTCTCCATTGACGCGATATGACCAAAATTGGTTAAAGCGTCCTGAATATACAACCAACCCAGCTATATATTTAGCGAGACCTAAATATTGTAACGTTAGAAAATTCTTCAGGCGAGAACACTAAGCGCATTGACTGCCTGAAGGTATTTAGTGTTTTGTATATTATTATTTTTATTCTTAATTATAAGGTAACATCATGTAGCACTTTTGTATCTATTTTTTTTTTTTTTTTTTCAAACGCGTGTGATATTGTGTCTTGGCGCTTATAATAACTTATATATGTATGTGTGGACTCTACTTCATATATATGCCACCTAATCTGGTTCGTGTTCCGTCCTTTCGTGCTTTCATGCTTTTATCGTCTGTTCAATGCCTCGTTGTACGTTCGTTGTTTTCCTTGCAGGGGCCCAGTTCGGTGGAGGCAGCGACCTCTTTTACAGCCAGTTTGAGCTTCACACTCGAGAACGCAAGATGCGCCAGATTGTCCTCCTCGAGGTCTGTATATTAACAAATCAATCTCAACGTCTAAAATATAAGTACATGTATCCGCAAGAGGCCGCTCCGGTGTGTATAAATACGTCACGTTGCCATGTCGGTTCACGAGGTCGACGATAGGGTAAATAGCACTGATAATAATCAAGCAATACGTGAGCTCCTCTGTTTCAGGGTCCAGTTGCCATGGTAGATGTACCCTTGAACCACGTGACTAGTCTTGATTAACCTTCGCTAGCTTGATGATCTGCCGACGCGTCTCACGTATTATACATGGGTGCCAGACAAAGTAGTCCAAATTGTTGTTTGACAATTTGATTTCCTTAGGGAAAGTATTCATCATATATCGACAATTGAACTACACAAAAAAAGAAGAATCGTCTATGTGTATTTTGTATCTGTTAAATGTTAGTTTAGGGCCACAAAGCTATTAACGTTTTTATGACAACAGTGGAAGGCCTTTATGTGAATTTTGTATCTGTTAAGGGCACTGTGGTTGTGTATACCTGTCACAATGAAAAAGTCAGCGACTAAACTCAATATAGTTACTATTTTAACGAAAAGTAAACATTGACGGAGCGGGGACGCAATTTGAGGGGAAAGGTTTCACGAGTTCAGGTGCGGGCCTATGTAAACACCCCCCGTCTGTATGAAGCCTGAGTGGCCCCGAGGGTAGAACGGCCCCCGTCTGTATGAAGCCTGAGTGGCCCCGAGGGTAGAACGGCCCCCGTCTGTATGAAGCCTGAGTGGCCCCGAGGGTAGAACGGCCCCCGTCTGTATGAAGCCTGAGTGGCCCCGAGGGTAGAACGGCCCCCGTCTGTATGAAGCCTGAGTGGCCCCGAGGGTAGAACGGCCCCCGTCTGTATGAAGCCTGAGTGGCCCCGAGGGTAGAACGGCCCCCGTCTGTATGAAGCCTGAGTGGCCCCGAGGGTAGAACGGCCCCCGTCTGTATGAAGCCTGAGTGGCCCCGAGGGTAGAACGGCCCCCGTCTGTATGAAGCCTGAGTGGCCCCGAGGGTAGAACGGCCCCCGTCTGTATGAAGCCTGAGTGGCCCCGAGGGTAGAACGGCCCCCGTCTGTATGAAGCCTGAGTGGCCCCGAGGGTAGAACGGCCCCCGTCTGTATGAAGCCTGAGTGGCCCCGAGGGTAGAACGGCCCCCGTCTGTATGAAGCCTGAGTGGCCCCGAGGGTAGAACGGCCCCCGTCTGTATGAAGCCTGAGTGGCCCCGAGGGTAGAACGGCCCCCGTCTGTATGAAGCCTGAGTGGCCCCGAGGGTAGAACGGCCCCCGTCTGTATGAAGCCTGAGTGGCCCCGAGGGTAGAACGGCCCCCGTCTGTATGAAGCCTGAGTGGCCCCGAGGGTAGAACGGCGGCCTTCTCATCGCGGGGATGGGCGTTCTATTCAAAATGGGGCCAACTATTTGTTACATTTGTTTGTTTTTTATTTACTAATGGCAGCAAACTTTATTTATGCTGAAAAATATGGTCTTCCCCATGGTAGGCACTTGTTGAAAAACATAATTGAGTTAATTATTAAGACGGATGGCGATTCGGAATATTAGTTCAGGCGGCCCTGTCGGTTTTGTTTGTTGACATTTTGTTGAAATATAGTAACTTTAATATTGCAAAATATTGGTATTATAAGTATTATCACTATTATCATCCTAGGACGCCATACACAGGATCAAGACTGAATTCAACAAGCAGTTTGACATTACCTACGAGAAGAAAGAAAACGAAATTGCGAAGGTCAGAGAGAAAAACCGGCGCATCAAGAAAATCTTAAGTGACCTTGACCTTCAGGAGACGTCAGTGGAGGTGGCCATGGGTCCCGAGGAGAAGCCGGAGCTGCTTCTCACTGTCAGCGAAGACGAGGTAAGAGGGGGTCACTGATTGACAGCAACAGGTGTAATGATATTGATGCGCCCTGGTGTTTCTCCTACAATATTCTGTGCAGATGTCTTTGATGCAAGCGGATGTGTCTATTTGACATTTTCTCACTCTTTCATACCACACTTTGATCTTGTTGGTTTGGCCTCTGAGGAATGATTTCTGAAAAATAATGCCGGTCCTTGCGCAACTTTGCGATTGCTACTGCTGCTCATACTTTTCATCTGCAATGCACTGGCCAGATGATATTGTTGTAATCATATAAATTTTTTGACACTTCTTACTCTTTCGTGTTACACTTTCAATCTTGATGGTTTTTTCTGTGCCCCTTGGATATTGCTGCTCTTGACGCAACTTGTGCAGTTTTCTAAGTGCTCTTTGGCTTTGGCTGACCTATTTGAGGTGGTCTCTAATTATGGACAAGTAACAATAAAGCCTGCAGTTAAGCAATACTTTTGTAGTTTTAGTAGTTCAGGATAATGGGTTGTATAAATTCTTCTTTGCGCAATGTGGTGTTGACCTTTCGTGGTGTTGTCGTTGTCCTTTGTGACTTTGGCTTCGTTAGGACGATAAAGTAAGTGTATAAAAATGGAAAAAATATCGACGTTTGGAGAAGATCAAAAGATCAACTGTTGCAAAAAAATCCTGACAATACGATAAGGGATTTTCAATCTGAAAATCCAAGCTTTAAGATGTTAATTATCAATGGAAAATATCCCGTGTCAGCTAATATTCTAGACGTAATTATATACTTGAACTTTGAAAAACAGTAATTCATATTTTGAGCTGAATAGCATGATCTATTTTTAAAAAGCGTATGGCATTGTTTAAAGTATGTGCGATTGTCTGAAGTAAATGCTCTTGCTTCGTTTTGTGAACTTATTTGATTAGCATGATCTTTTTCAATGCATATGATCTTTTTGATTTTTGTTTGAAGAGTAGGCTCGTTTTCGGGGCTTTCGATCTTTGTTTGGGGCGTATTGCATGCCTTGTTTAGTGATGGCGTCTTGCTTGAACAATTTGCCTTTCCGTGACACGTACGATTATATTTGGTGTGCAAAGTGTGCGATCTCGCTGTGTCAAATGCTTGTCGCTCTTGTTCGAAATCCGTCGAACAGATCTAGCGCATTTGCACGCGGATATCTGTGCTGCACTCTTGTCCAGCATGGTCACGGTTCACAGCACAGTTTTATCATATGGTTACGTCGTAGATATGCCGCTGAAGCTACCATTAACCCGAAGATACACTGATTACTTTGCATAGTTTATCAAAATATTGAAAGTTGCATGGTTACTTTTGATTTGGCATAACTGTCTGTGCAATGTATTCAGATACAAGTTACAGACCATCAGTGTTAAATTTAAGAACAGTTGTCATTGCAGAGTAAACGAATGCTAAGACAAGCATTGGTTTATCTTAGAGTTAACTTACACATGTATGTACGTACTCAGTGACGTGCATTAATTCGTTAAAGGGTATGTATTTTATTTATAAACATTTCTTGTGAACAATGTATGTATAGTTAATAGCTTTTAGGTCGAAATTTATCAGTATTTCGTTTCTCGTTTTTCTTTGTTTCATGATCTATCCCTCACCCCCACCTTCGTCCAATCTGTTATGCCCACCCTCACCTTTTACCAAAACATCACAACACCACTGTGTATGTTAAAACACCACTTTGTATGTTAAAATACCACACGACATATGCTGCTACACATCGTCCTAACTCTCTGCACACCGACCTAACCTGATCCACCTCACCCCCCCCACCCCACACCGACCCATCCCCCCCCCCCCCCACACGCACCGACCCACCCTGATTTACCCCCACACCATCCCACACCAACCCTGACCCCCTACGACGTACCTCACACTGCGACACCCGGCCGTCACGCCGTACGTCGTCGACACTGTGCCTGCCACTCACCCACCCACCCACCCGCCACACACTTCGCCGTGCCTGTGTGGGGGCGCCATCTGGCGAACGCCCGTCCGCGCGCGCCGCCCTCGCAAATGTAAAAACGGCAGGTGACAGTGGAGAAGTTTCTGACCGCCGAGCAGCAGAAGCAGAAAGAAGCGGAGGAGAAGCTGGAGGAGGAGAGGCGGATGAGAGAGAAGGGGGACAACTGGAGGGACCGGGGGCTGGACATGATGATGGGAGGCGTCCTCGAGATCAAGAAGGAGGACGAACTGAAGAAGGTACGACTTGCGTCCGCGTCTCTCTCGACACGTGACCCCCCGCCCCCCCTCAAGTAGGGGAGTTAATATTCCATTATATATCACGTCAAAGTGATGATAGTGTATGACTAATGTCTGGCTATATATCTTCGTACGTTCGCATCAAGTAGGTAGATCTTCTCTATTCGAGCCAACGAAATGGATTTTTGTAGCAAATGGCAGACGTGAGTAATACGTGAGCTATGCTGAAAACAATGATTCGCACTAACATGAAGGAACGACCCTCAAGTAGGAGCATTAATACTCCATTATGTATCTCGTCAAAGAATGTCAGTATGACTAATGTCTGACCATTATCTCTATTTCAAATAGCATAATATGTTCCAATATGGCTTTTAAATCTGAAGAAAGTAGACAAATATCTAGAGAAATTAGACTAAAATTTGAATATATTTTCTTGAACTGAAGAAGCAAGATGAACGATGATTAACAAATATATATCTATGAACTCCTAGAGCAGGTGAAATATTTAACGCTGATATTTTGTTTTATTTTGCATATTTAGATTTACGTGGTGTTTCTATCTTTTGGTATTGTGTTGATATTACGAAGCTGTAGGCGTCTAGTAGACTAATGTAGACTATATCTGGGCCACCTTTGTACTATAATCTGTCAATGAGTACGACCCGTTAGCAGCCAGGGAATGCCAGAACCTATGACAATGTGGCCACGTGGTGGCTCTGCCCATGTAACGTGCTATGACCCCCCGTCGGTCGCTGTCTGCCCCCAGGACGTGCCGGTGCCGCCCTTCATGCAGGCCAAACCCGAGGAGGAGTGGACCGAGGACGAGAAGAGAATGGCCCTCGAGTACGACAAGAAGGTCAAGGACCTGACCGAGGAGAGGGAAAAGTACAGGAAGGTGAGAGATTTTCTGTGTTTTTTCTGTGTTTTTTTCAGGTCAACGACCTGACCGATCAGAGGGAAAAGTACAGGAAGGTTAGGGATTTTCTGTGGGTTTTTTTTTTTTTTCTTTTTTTTTTTTTTTAATTGTTAATTTTTTTAAATTTTCTGTGGGTTGTTTTCTTCATATGAAGCTGGTTTGGTAGTGTACATGTAAGATCGTGCGGATAAAGATCCGGGCGTTTCCTTCTTCGAAATAGTTTCGGCGATATGGCTGTGTTTTATTCTTCTTTGGTCCTCATCATTGATGCTATGTACTGTGGAACAAATTCAAGTCTACGCCTAAAGCTAACATCTGTGCTTGCCGGGCACTTTGAATTTAATGGTTTTTATAAGGTCTTTAAATATATAGTGTAATCTCAAGAAGACCAATGCTGAAACATATCTGATGAACCTGAAAAATGCGAAATAAAGAACTTGATTTTGTTGAGGTGGACCAATGCTGAATTTGGTGTTTAATGTCACATGGCTGCATACGTATGAAAATTGACCAATGAGCTCTATATGTGATACACCCGCAGGATTTTATATTGGGCTCTGAGATGGAATGTGAGTTGGTCCATCAGAAGCTCATTGCGCTACCACCCGAGGCCTATGACCTCATCTTGTTCGATTTGACCTGACCTTAATAATGGTGGTCAATACTTGCTGAAATATTTGCGTGTTTTGTTTCGTAGCAACTGGAAATGGAGCTGCGGAAGCTGCAGTCTATGATCCAGGACGCGATGCAGCAGTTTGACGAGACTCTCAACCAGCTCTTTGTTCGCAAGATTAAGACGGAAATGGTCATTTACCAGGTACACAGCCGTATTGAGAGATTCCTCTTGTATCCTCTCCATATCAATATCAATTTTCGGATACTTGTCTATTGCCTCTACTGGAGCTGCCTATTGTATATTAATTGGCTTTATATGGCATTTAAGATTAATTTCATGAAAACTTGCTCACTCATTTAGTTTTATCAATTAGTGTCTGCCTGTCAGAGTTTCCCTATGTACGATTTAAATGTCGTATCTAATTAAATCCACGCTGAAGTTTGATTTTGAATTAGTAATGTCGGTTAACGCCACTTTCAACATGTAATGCTGTATCTTCCCACTAAAGTTGTAAACTAACTATGTACTGGAATTTATTTTCAGGAGGAGTTAAAGATTTCTCGGCTGAGATATATGTTACTGCTGGAGGAGGAACTCAAGAACTATGAGGAAGAAATGCTGAGTCTCCTGGACCATAAGAAACAGCTCAAGGTGTGTGTTGTGAGTGTAAACACCCCTGGTTTCATTTAATATTAATATGACACCGAATCAAATAAAAAACCCTCGTTTCACTATAGTAGTCGTAGCATGATTTATTTAAGTAACACTTGGCATGAGACACATCATGCACAATATAAAATTATTTGAATGTGTATAATACAACAGCAGGGTATCATAGGCCAACCAAATTAACAGTAAATCAGCGTAATAATGTTAATTATAAAGTTACTGGTATAATATGTTTCGTCGCTTAGCAAATGTTAATTATAAAGTTACTGGTATAATATGTTTCGTCGCTTAGCAAATGTTAATTATAAAGTTACTGGTATAAGATGTTTCGTCACTTAGCAAATGTTAATTATAAAGTTACTGGTATAAGATGTTTCGTCGCTTAGCAAATGTTAATTATAAAGTTACTGGTATAAGATGTTTCGTCGCTTAGCAAATGTTAATTATAAAGTTACTGGTATAAGATGTTTCGTCGCTTAGCAAATGTTAATTATAAAGTTACTGGTATAAGATGTTTCGTCGCTTAGCAAATGTTAATTATAAAGTTACTGGTATAAGATGTTTCGTCACCAAACAAATGTTAATTTTGAAGTTACTGGTATTAGATTTTTCGTCGCCATACGACAAATGTATGGAGGACGCATTGTCCAATAAATGCCTAAATAACCTGGATTCCACGATATGACGTGTGCGGTGTCCTGGTCCAGACGCTATCCGGGGAGGCCGCCGCCGAATCCAAAAAGAACGTCGACACCTTTCGGGAGGAGTTCGAGATTCTCCAGGTGGAGGATAAAGTTCTGGACAAGAACTTCAAGAAGGAGTTTAGCGACGTGCCTGCCCTGCAGACAGATCAGCTGTACAAGCTCTATCGCCGCCGACCCAGGTCAGAGGTCACGTGGTGTACATGGCGCCTTTGTAATGTCCGTGTATACATTTCGTTTTGTGCCTTTCAGTCCTTTTGAGGGCGGAGTTCGGTACAGTTGTGGCACAGCGTTGATTGACGCGTTAAGTACCTGAGAACCTTATGTTGAACTTTGAATAATTAGGTTCTCAACCTATTTTATTGCCCCGGTGGGTGTCTATCTTGGTCAATTTTAGCCTTTATTTCACCAAACTGGCCAAAAAGATCCACTTCAAGTTTACCAAAATTGCCCAAAACACGAAAGCTTTAATGTCTTTTTCATTCACTTCGATTTTCCAAGGAGGTTATATGCTTCGGTATAACGAAGCCTAAAGATTGCCCTAATCCATTATACGCATATTTAATTAAAACAAGCTTAGTATTTTGACCACCCGTAGGACGAGGATGCACTACGACATTTAAAGTCGATAGCTAGGAATTCTTAATAATAACGATCCGTCTTCTTTCGCCGCCAGGGGTCAGAAAGCACGTGGTGCGGACGCCCCGGTCCATGACCCAACATCCGGGAACCCGTTTGCCGAGCGTCCGTCCACGGCCCACCAGCACGAGATGGCTCAGCAGCACCTGGAGACCTCCATGGCCGAGCTGGACAGGGCGAGCAATGCACCCGAGGGAGTCGAACCTCACATCTGGGAGCGCCTCTGTGAGCAGCGCAGGATGAAGATTGAAAGCGAACAACTGGTAATTAAGTTGCCTATATTACGTTATTTGTACACGTATGTGCATAGGTAACATTTCTGTAGTTAGCAATCATCAGGCGATATTACGCCTTTTAGTAATTCCCTTTCGTTCCTGGATAACCTAGCTTAGTTGGGACGCTGGCTGAGTTGCTGTAAATCATCTGGTCAGGGGCCCATGTCATTGTCCAGGTAGGTTTCTTGGCTCAATGCAACGTAGCTTATTACACCCAACATTTCATTTGGTTTTCCCTGAGTGTGTTATGGACCTGTCAATGAGCCTTTTCCACGTACTGCCCCGCAAACAGAGGGAGCCTCCATAGCTCAGTTGATAAGCAGATTGAACTGCAGATCAGGTCGGGGGTTCGCACCCATGCACCCGCATATGGGGCAAGTTTCATCCAACCACCATTCATTGTCTCGGGAGATCTCCAATTAGCCTTCATGCGAACAAAAGCAGCTTACTTACATGCGCCATCTTAGATTTTTTTATATTTTAGAATCAAAAGTATCTTAAAAATTATGATGCATATATGTTATATATCTCGTTGAGTCTGTAAAACAACAATGTCAACATAAAACTGCGCCGCCTAGTTTATCGCGCGCGGACGTCCTAGCGAGCCGCGGTCGACATCACACACAGAATACCGAACAGCGAACAGGCGCGCAGGGATATAAAGCCGGCCACCAACTTCTGCTCCGGTGAACAAATTTGCTTCTCTCCGGATAGCCCACAGGCTTTCATGATTAAATCCAAAACAGAATATACTTATTTGACATGGAGAAGAGATTGAAAAACAATTACAGAACATAATGCTTTAAAACCCGGACGTTTCATTATTTGCTTGGTGACAGGTGAAGCAGAAGGCGCTGGTGTTCGCCGACATGCAGGCCTTCGCCAGCCGCCGGCAGCAGGAGGACGACACTCTGAGGGACGAGATCGAGGACCTCACGGAGGCCATCAACAAGTAAGGACGCCGCCATTATACTGAAGAAGGGAACGCTGACTGTCCGAATCATCGCTTAAAGTTGCATGTCGAGTTGTTTCCCGCCAAAACTAAGCCTAGGCGAAATTTATATCAACATTTGCAGAAAACTCGATTGTTTCATTCTATAAATTCAGAAACCTGATGCACATCATCGTTTCGGCTGTGGTGTGGCAAACGTGTCTATCCCGGGACACCACAGAACTCGGTCGCGGCACTGCTACTTATACCAAAGCATCGCGAAACACACAAACTGATGACGTTTACCACTAGAATGAAAACTTGTGGTAAATTGATATCACGGGCAAGGCTAAGAGACACTATTTGGCAGTCTGGCATGGCTGGAGTATAGACAAAGAAATCATGAATGATTCAAGGAGTGATTCTTATTTGTATTTTGACCTCTTTAGTCTTGGCGGGAAACAGCTCGACATGCAACTTTAACTGATGTTACTGGGTGATATTATATATACGGGGGGTGACATTATATATACGGGGGGTGATATTCACGGTCCCTGTCATTGTCATTGCCGAGAAAACGTAGGGATAGCCACTGTTCTTTATTTATTCAATTCGACTTGTTAATACACGTGTGGGCGATAATATGGTATGTCGTTGTAAGTTATTGGTTATAATGTGTTACGATGTGGCAGATATCTAATACTATAGATTGACCTACTAGTATCGGCTTTACTTATAGGTTTCCATATGCAACTCACGATTATGTAAGGCGTTCTAATGGTTAGCTTACATAGGCTATGACAGAGCAATAACGATAAACGAGGATTGCTGGAAGTCTGCGAACCCGCGGCGTAGATGTGACGAAACGTAGCCATAGTTACTGTGCATTATTTTGTTACCTTGACTATGCGTTATGCATTTCTAAGAATTAAAATGAAAACTCCGTATCCATGGTTACTCTACGGTCCTATCCTCCCCCGATCAGGCTGAAGACTAACCGTCACCGCCTGACGTGTAACCAGGAAGTGCAGCTGTTGCTGAAGCAGGGTCAGGTGGAGGTGGAGGCGACCTCCTTCACCCCCGACTACCGCAGCAGCCTCCTCCTCCACCGCGGGGTCGTCGAGGAGCTCAACAGCAAAATACGGGTGCGTGGCGAGCTTCACCTGAGCTCATATGCAACACTACTAAACGTGTTCTTATTACCACCACGTGACGCGGTACCACGTGAAACAGTACCGCGTAACCATACTAAGCGCCACGTAAATCTACTTGGTTGGTTGGTTGGTTATTCGGGACGCTTTAACCACTTTTGGTCATATCGCGTCAATGAGAGAAGGAAGGGAGAGTGGAGCCATGTACCCGGGGGTAACCCCCTACTCTTTGCGAAGAAAGACATGGGATCTTTATCCGGCGACCACACAGACATGGCCACAGCAGGGCTCGAACCACCGACCCACGTGCCGTTAGGCTTTCAGGTGGACAGAGCACTCAATGCGAGCGCTCTAACCCACTGAGCTGTCGCGCCGGCCCCTCAAATCTAATTGGCGAGCAGTAGAGCATTTTAAACGGCTTCTCATGCCAAGAATCGAAGAAATACAACTCACCAAGCGCATTTCTTGAACGGGGAAAGAGCCAAAATTAATATCGACAAATTGTTGTGATTCAGAATACGGCCGCTTCGTGCCCAACTTCTGCCATCTTTATGAATACGTGTACCGCTCCTGATCATCACATGATGCGACACGATGCAACTTTGTGCAACTCAGAAGTTTTCCATATGAGCAGTATTCCAATACATGTATAACATTCATACCCGTAAGATATCAATTCATTATATGCATTGCTACTTTTCTTCGTCAATTTGCATTAGACATTCACGTTTTATGCATTGTCGTTATTGATTACTTGACGGCTTTTTTCATGCTTACAGCAACTGGGTGAGAGTAAGATTGCCAGTATGGTGGAAAGCAAAGACTTCCGGAAAGGCATCATTCAACTGGAGTGGTGAGTGTGTGGAACCAATCAGATTGTACCTTTGTTTGGCAGTTTTTCAATGTTCAAATCATTTTCTATTTCTAATATATTGATACCTACACATCCAATAAATTATAATAGTACATGTAAAACATTTATCGTTAAAAAATATGTCGTTATATATCGCGCGCGACAAAAGTACACAACTTGACGAAGACACTCGCAGTAACGAGGCCGTAGAACACAATGGTATGCTGCTACAGCCAATAGTCAGTCCACCGGTCGTGGGTTCGAACCCTGGTACATTTACCTGGAACATGTATCAACTGCACCTCATTTACTTGACATGTGAAGTGTATTGACCAAGTTTTCATGTGCACAAAGGCGGCATAATATCACTAACATGTGATAATAATCTTGAGGTTTATCTCTAGTTGCTTCCTTGCCTTCAATACGCATGTCTAACAGTTGTAAATTTTCAAACTGTTTCCAGGGAGCACTCGAAGATGACGATGGAAATGGAAGACCTTCAGAACAAGATGAGAGATATACAGAATCTCAAAGTCACGCGAGAAATACAAGCGGTAAGTAATCCTGTCTGCTACACGCCGTGTACACAAATATAGACATTTAACCTGCAGTGGCACCATTGCAATGGAGATCGCCTTAGAAGCTGAAGGTTTCGTACCTCATGGATTTCTCAAGTTGAATATCAGAAAGATGATGAACTCCCACTCCAGTCTAGCATGAATGAATGCGCGATCCACTGCGCTTGCCAATATAACATTCTTGCTCACAGTTACTGTAGTAGTACTAGTACATATAGTAGTATTTACTCTCACTCCAGTCTGGCATGAATGAATGCGCTATATCCACTATGCTTGCCAACATAACACTCTTGCTTGCGTCCCTTTTGTCTATCGCTTTACTTGCATGATCTTTCTCTTCTGTTTAACTTTCGCTTCTCTCTAACTTTAATTCCTTTCTGCACTCTTCGTTCTTCTTTTCGTCACCATGACAACGGATATCTTACTCCAGCAAATCAGCGTGAGTTCACGTATTTCCGGTCTAACCGTTCGTCCGGGTCACCGGGTCAGCGTAATGCTGGTTTTTTTTCTGTTTTTTTTCTTGACCTGATGTTTAGATTGTTTATACTTAGTGTTTACTATGTTATCTTATCCTGTTATCCTTCATGTTGTCCTTCACTTTCGCGCGAACGATATCTAACATTTATTTAGTGTCAGTGATTTCTTTCCACTTCCCGGTTCTGTTCTATATTCTGTCGCCGTTCAATGGTTACTTCAATGGCAATGAAAACTCAACCTAAGAGTGGCTTATCATCCCTGTCCCTTAACTAGTTGTTGAACACATAAACTAGACATCACGCTAGGCTTAATACTGCAACAATATGCATGTAATAGACAAATATGTATCCATCGAACCACGCCCAAGCTCTTCCTGATGTTTTCTGTTTTTTGTATACCAGTTGAGCCATATCATGTCTTGAGTGTCCTGGTGTAATCGCGTTTGGTTCCCTCCCCCAGTTTTTGAATGAGCACGACCACGACAGTAAGAAGTCCCAAGAGATAGCAACGATGGAGCAAACGTTGGTGTTGTTGAAGCAGGTGAGATTACAGAGAAGTTGTCGCAATGTACTGATGATCCCATTACAGACATCCTGAGATTTTGTAACAAATTGGGTGTTAAACCCGGATAGAATAATGACGTGTAGCCAACTAGTCCTTTTAAAAGAGATAACAGGGAGAGGCGTTCATCTCCACAAAATGCTCTTATATAAATATACCAAAATCGTTCCTAACACACCTAGAGTATGGCGCCAATAAGGCCACTCTTCTATTAGAGCTCTTTGATGACTTCTTGTGTTGCCATAGGGATCATCTATCATTGTGCCTCTCCCGGTTTGTTTACTGGATATCACGTGCAATTTAATTTGTAATTTGTGACCCCCCCCCCCCCACGCACACACACACACTGCCTCTTGTGACCTCCAGCACCAGGAGAGGAACGTGGGCTTGAAGCGTAAGGTGTGGAAAGAGCTGAAGCGGACCGTCCAGGACAAGGCGGGCGAGAACGAGCGCCTCTCGCGAGAGTTGGAGGGCATCAACGTGTCCGTCAACGAGATGAAGCACATCCACGAAGTCAATGGTGAGGCCACGTGACGCGGTACCATGTGACGCGGTACCACTTGACGCGGTACCATGTGACGCGATACCATGTGACGCGGTACCATGTGACGCGGTACCATGTGACGTGGTACCACGTGACGCGATACCATGTGACGCGATACCATGTGACGCGGTACCATGTGACGCGATACCACGTGACGCGATACCATGTGACGCGATACCACGTGAGGCGGTACCACGTGACGCAGTGTCATGTGACGCAGTACCACGTGAGGCGGTACCACGTGACGCAGTGTCATGTGACGCAGTACCACGTGACGCGGTATTACGTGACGCAGTGTCACGTGACGCAGTACCACACACGCAATATCATTAAACTGATCTGTACGTGACGCGGGAAAAATACAATTATTATCATTATAACTCCTTCAGCGACGGAATTTCAGACAAGTTCATTGTGTGTGGGATCTGTTCCATGGGAGCCTTCTGCAGATTTAGCCTAAAGCAAGATAGCCGAAAGCACCAGTCTATCATATTGATACCATATATCTAGTCCGTCGGGGTTTTTTTTTGGCGTGTGGATAGGTATTACGCCAGCACTTATCCAGCAAGTCACCCCTACTATTGTCGCAATTTTATTTACATGTGCACGCGAATCTTGTAAACAATCGTTTAAAAAAAAAAAATGATCGTGGTGAATGCCACAACTTTAGGAGTATACAGAAATCCGCGATACTATAACTTGTTTTCCGAACTGACCCCTGAGTGACGTATGTTGTATTTGCCCGCAGCCGACAAGAGGACGAATGCCGGGACAGAGGAGAGATACCGCGAGATCGTGCAGCGCCGGAAGCTGGTCGACCTGGCCAAGGCGCAGGCGCAGGAAGTGGCCGTCCTCAGAGCCGAGGTTGAGCGACTGCGCATGCGTACTTTCCCCGCTCTGGTGCAAGTGGAACACTGACGAGATCAAATGTTCCTACTTTACATATCTGGAACCTTGAACGTTAATCACGTGTGATTTCCATGTGTTGAGATGGAAACTCGTCTTCTTGTGGTAAACGGGTTCAGTATTATATTTGAAATGAAAATGTTTTGGGCCACCTATTCTATCTTTACTTATTATTTGTTATATTTATATATATTTCTAAATCGCATGCTGTTGACCGACTTTGTCGAAACAATCAATTTCGCTGGCAAAAAGAGAGTTAGGGAATTAATTTAAATAATCCAATAGCTTATGTTCTTAAGACAAATTCGTGTACATTTTATTGTACGTATAATTACATTAAACTCTATTAACGTGTAAGAATATTTGATAAAAAGGAATGGCGAGGCTTACGCCCGGTTTCTCCGGGATTATTGTACAATTATTATTAGGTACAAGGCTACACAGAACGTATACAGACCACATACAACACTTCATGATGATCACAACACTCTTGACCCCTGCCTTGTGATTTGCCCGTTTTCACTTTATAAAAGTAATTTATTGGTAATTTAATTTAATCCCTTTCTTTAAAAATACATTTGCTTTCCACCGAAAGACCTATCCATGTATTCTGGTAGGCGCTAATAATATCTGCGTGGCGTTAATTCGGGATCATACATCATACGGGCCCTTTGAGTATGAAACCCGGGCGTGACCACTCCGAGCCAATCCTTTCGTGTTTTACCCAATGATTTGTAGCTATTGTGCGTGTCAATATACACATATATATATAGAAGAGGGAGTGAAGAAACTGTTCTCTCTCTCTCTCTTTCTTTTTACACCTTTATTAATGGTTCACCATTGCAGATTAATGGTCAAAATACATTTAAGGAGTTACTTTCTGGATAATAAGTAGCTACACTACAGTAACTGTTCTCATATCCCAAACATAGTGCCGATTCCGTCCAATGGTTTGTTTTCACCTGTAATTGGGACATCTGTGATAGAAGAGAAAGCGAGAACCTTATTGTGTTGTTTTCGACTCTTTCCTTGTCATGTTTTTTATAATATTACCATATGTGTATACTTAAATAAAGCAACGGACACTTGATACGCCCTAATGTTTGATTTCTTTCCTGTTGCCGCATGTGTGGGTTATACAAGGCGGAGGGCAACCCGAATGGCAAACCATCATCGCAAGGGCGGATCCAGGGGGTCCGAACTCCCCCCCCCCCCCCCCCCACGCCTTTTTTGAGGAAGGATGCCGTTTTTCAAGACATTAGAACGCTATTTGAGGCGGCGTGAGGAAGAATGCCGTTTTTCAAGGCATTAGAACGCTATTTGAGACGGCGTGGACCCCCCCCCCACCCGGTCGCAAGTTTGGACCCCCCCCCCTTTTCAAATTCTTGGATCCGCCCTGCCATTGTGCCCAATTTAGGGGGTTCTGCTGTGCGAACGTCGTTCAAAACAAGTAAGGAATTAACCAAAGAGGCCGCTCAGTTCTTCCTCTGATCACCCCCATGTACGCGAGGATCAGCTTAAAGTGATGTAGTGGTTAGTGCATGAGACCGCACATCAATAGGTCGGATCTGGACTCGGACACATAATAGGGGGCATACTTCATCCGTTAACGTCCCGAGAGGTTCATTTGCCCCGTCACTTTAGCCATTGTGTGCACAAAAACGGCCGAAAACAAAAACAAGTCCTTTTCCTTCTCAAGCCAAACCACCGATATAAGTTTTGACGAATTGTCGGTTGGAAAGTAAAACTATGTCCAGGTGATTTTTACTGAAATCATCATTGGAATGTATGTCCTTTAATATGTGTCCATTTAAAAATAGACCATCGATACTCCCATTGTTCTGTTGTGAAAGGCACTTTTGTTACGAGATCTCCTCTAGACTGACTTTTTTGTGTGGAAAGTTTTGGGATTTCTTGCACTTTTGTAATTAGTTCCGAGGTGGGCAAAAGATAGGTTGCAGCCCACCCGTGAACACGCGTTGCCTTTTCGTCCTCTTGTCTTCAAGTATTACATCAACAACGTTGAAAATATATAGCTATCCAGCTGGCTATATATATCGCATAATATGATGATTACTATAATTATACCATACAAGTGCTGGGATCACAGACTGCCGCACCGCACGCTCCGTTCCTTGCAAGACCCTTAATTGTCACGGTTCGAGAAAGATACCGACCAGAACCAATACAAAATGTGTGCAGCCTCTACGCCAGTATAATATAAACCACAAACACAGGACGACAGCGAACACAACCGTTCTGGTAGTTAAGTTATGAATTGTGTTTCCATCTAGTGGGCCATATCTGGTGCCAGTTTTGCCACGGTGCGACGACAATATGCCATGCGGGGCGCCACTTATCTACTTAGATCCAATATACACTGCAATAACCAGCTTCCCACATCACGAGACAGTCTAGCTTCTATATATAGTGCCCCCTCCAGTACCAGTCTCCCTTCGATTTATTGTAATGAAGTCCAAACGACAGTGGAGATCAACAGTGCTTCGAGCGTTTCTTGCCCTAACGGGCTGGTTTCCCGCCAAGACTGACCAATCACATCCCTCCGTCTGTGGCAACGTCATCGATTACCGACGCGCAAATCACCTGTTATTGGCTTCCTGTGCAGCTGCGAGTCAATATGGCGGAAACCGAGTACCATGGGGGTTGTGGTGGGGTGTTTGTGTGGCAGGGGAGGGGGTGAGGGGATAGGGGACAGACTAATAATCGACTGGAAGGCTCATTATTTGAGCTTTTTGCCCATTAATGACTTTAAAGTGGGCATCTTAGACTATAATTCATTCAAATGACTTACCAGAAATATTGGTATGATTATCTATAAATTATAATAACAATATCGTGTAAAGTAAGACAAATCACAGTAGCATTTAATCAAGTAATAGTTATAGTTAATAATATATATTTTAATTTCATCGGTTTGACGCTACACCTGCCTTACCAAACGCGTCGTCAGCATGGTTGCCGAATGTTTTTTAGTGTCACATTTTCATTCTTACTCTGGCATATGGGATTAACCTCCGACTGGAGACGTCATTTAGTCCCTCTAGTGGGGGAAATGAAATGATCTGTGTCATATATAGAGGCTCTATGTAAACAAGTAAGTTTTACCATTTAAAGTATGAGTAGCGTGTGTGATATTCACATAGCACCCACACGTAGAGAGCGTTTACATCTAATCATTAATTTATGTTTAAGAGTTGTGAGAAAGACGGTCATGAATTTGGTTATAACCTTCACAGTTTTGCTAATACAAGAACTTTGCAAAGCCTATTTATTTGATGCAAAATGACAGTTTGAATGACTCGGCACTCGCCATATACCAAAAACTGTTGTTTTTTTAGAGATATATGCGTGATCCCTCCTTGAGCGTCAACACACGGCTATGGGTCCATTACGATTGTAGTCACGTCTCACGTACCCTTATAATAGAATAAATTTCAATACACCTTTTAAAGATCCCTTCATGTGAATAAGTACAAGGATTTTTTTTGAGTGAATGCCGCATTTTTGCTCGTAGATACGCCCAGCAACTAAGCAAATGCTGAAGAAGATTTCGTAATTATTTCCCTTTTGAGTTCTATTTACCCGCTCCTTAACAATTCCTAAATGGGTTTTAACTAGCTTTTAATTAGTAAAGAGGGATTAACCTGTGGTAAAGACGGTAAGTTATTGCAAGAGGTTTTCCAACGACAATGTTCTTAAAGGACTATATCGCTTAAGACTGTCTCTGTTAACACATCTGACACTGTTCCCCTACGTATATATGAGCTTTCACAGTCCAACAAGCACCAAGTAGCTGGTCGGCAAGGCAAATGGCTGTCGCTGGTTAATTTACATGTCAAAGCCACGGAATCGCTGCGTAAGATTGAGCAAACGGTCATCCCCTTTTTGCCCACTGTTTACCTCCCCCGACATGAGGGTGAGGGGTGAGGGGTGGGACGTCACTTTAAAGAAGTACTGCACGACATAGTGACATCGCGTGTGCTACCGACAGCGGTCTGTGGACGTATGTGGGCGTGGGTGGGCGGCGGGGGAGAGAGAGGGAGAGAGGGGGAGGGGGGGGGGGGGCAGTGGAAGGGTGCGGGAGCAGGAGTGCCGGAGAACGGCAGGGGCTTTAATAAACCGGGCGTGCGGCTATCTTGGCGAAGTGTTTATAGAAGACCCCACTGGCTCCGACAGACCAGCCGCCAGTCACCCCGTGGGTCAATATAGAAGTGCCACTGGGTGTTGGCAGTGGGTCGGACACTCCTGCCATGGCGACATAACAGAAGATTGATGTCGCATAACATAATGACGATAGAAAAAAAACTCGGCCATGCATTTATTTCATGGCACAGCGAACAAAATGGAGATGATAAGAACTTATATTAATACACAGGCGCTTTGAATTTATGATCGGTTACTTCTACACAACCTGTCATACGGCTATTGGCCAAACGATGTTACGACTCTCCATTCGCTTCGGTCGGATAGCACGGCTCCTCATCATATGTAGGATATAGATGTCACATAAGCACAAGGACAAAACATTGTCTCCATTACATCTCAAGACTGAGGCCAAATCTTCACGCTGTTATTTCAATCAGCTATATTGGGAATATATCGACCTTTCCTCGGGCATGGATTGCGCACGACTGGCGGAAGACACACTTCATGTCAAGTTTCAGAGAGAAACAAGGCTTCAGTGTGAACAATTGAAATAAAGGACAGGGAACGAAAGCCATATATTTCTGCCGAATTTGATAGAAAGAAATGGTTGTTGTTTGCTGAGAGAAGCATCGAGGTTTATCGGCTATATACAAGTTGGATTACACTGCATTTGATGATAAAAATAGTTGTTGTCTTTGCTCCGCGAAGGATGGTCAAGGAATAACACTGTGTCCACGTCGTAACCATGACGAAAGCCAAGAAAAGCGAAACCCAGTGGACGAAATTGCCTGCGATTAAAAATGGCAGTAACGGGCAAATGACATTCTTGGTCAATAGGAATTACGACAAATTTCGCGAAAAGCGGTAAGTATGCTAATGGCTTCGATATCTGTTTCCGTCTATATATTGCCAATGGCGGAGTTAGAATAGGGGTATACAGGGTGTAGTGCGAGGCGGGGGGGGGGGCTGTTGGAAGGCATGGATGTATTCACCGTTTCTTTGTAGATCTGCCTCTATTTATTTCCGACCGCTTTCGACATTTACTTTTCGCTTGCAGGAAGAGAGTGGATTGAAGAATAACATGTTTGAAAACAAGAAGCTGAAATGTTTTATCTTCCGGTTTGACGTCAACGTTAGCAGGACACGATGTCTTGTCACGTGACTTTTAATAAAATTTCTTTCGCAGTAAGTGTTTACCGAATGCGATAATTGGCATAACCATGGGAGTTGCCGGAAAATGTCCAGGTGGGGTTCTGATTTTTTTGCCGAACGATTTCGACATAAACAGTGCTGATTTTCCCAACCGATCTCGACTTAACAGTATATCCTCTCCAGCGATCTCGACTTTAACAGTGCATCTTCCCAAACAATCTTGACTTTAACAAATAGAGGGTTCGTGCAAACCACACGACCTCCCCCCCCCCCCCCGAAGGGACCCCTTGATAACCATGCAATGGTGTTAACATTTGCCATTCCACAAAGCCAAAAACGTGTTGCTTATAATAGCCAAAAACATATGAATTGATTATCAACAAAACATCCCTTTCTGCGTTGTTAGCTACCATATACGAAGGGTTATAACCACAGAATAAATCTGTGATATAATGAATGGCATATGTGTTGATAGTGATCTTTGGCTTACTTCTGCTTTTTATCGCATCTGTGTATTAATGTTTTGTATTAGCAGAACTGCCTTTTGTGGCTGCACGCCGTCAGCCTCTCCAACCCATAATTACGCGGCATTAACGTCTCGGGAACACTTCAACTAACGGAGCAGTCTCTACGCGACCGTAGGGGGCAGCACTTGTCATCCTCAGCTCCATGTGAGGCCCTTTATTAGGCCCAAGTCCCCCTCCAGGTGGCACTCAGCAAGCTCCGCATTTTAGTGTGGCCCCCCGGGCGGAGCTTGACCAAGGCAGACAGTATCCGAGATCTTAGTGCACGAACTATTTATAGTGCTTATTGTAAACGTGCAAGCTCCCCGCACGGTGGCGCTACGCAAGCTCCGCTTTTATCGCTGCTGTCGGCCGGGGGCAAATTTCAAAATTACGGTCAAATCAGCTGTAATTTCTTGCAGCATCATAACTTTCAAGAATAAAACATAAAAATAACAAACTTTGTTTATTTAATACAGCAAAATACTTATTGTACAATTTAAAAAAAAGTTCTCATTGAGAGAGAACTTTCCTTTGTCCACCTGACACCGTGTTATTAGGCTTATGGTGGGTCCCCGGCACCAATTTGTAAAAATGATCTGCACATTTTTCCTATACATCTGTGCAGCGCCGCCCTGGCGAGCGAGTGTGACAATGCATTGAGGAAGAAGGCGGCAACAGAGATATAATATAGCCCTAGCGGAGAAGATCGAAGGCAGAGGGTGACGCATGTGGTGAGGAGGGCCCTATGCCATAATCATGTGTTCGAGATGGTGGCATGAGCAGTTTTCCAGAGGCCGGATTTACCGAAATGCTATATCTTTGGTGGTCTTTGTTTGTGTAAAGAGGCAGCAGTTCCTTTCTATGCAAATTAATCAGCAAGGTATTAGCCTATCCGTTTTCAAAGCTGGAATTCTGATAGCCAGTCTGACAAATATCTCCTTGATAATGAGAGGATTTTATGTTGACGCACAGATTTGGTGCAAAGACCAAACAAACAGAGAAAACAACGCAGCTAAGCATTCCAAATCAAGCGTCTATTTTACTTCAATATAAAATGAGGGGCATTCAGATCTAAGTATAAAATCGCAGGATCTGTCTGACGGGTTCCTGGCCTGTAAACGTCGACCTCGGTCCAAATATCTGTAAACCTTTCATTGAAAACATGGGTCTAAGCGACTTTTTAATTTTTGAAACCCTAATGTTACATATGATTGGTACAAGTTCGACGGGCGACCGTGTTCAGTTGACATATAGACTACGGGTTCATGCTGGCTTCATGTGCGCCTAATGTTTGCACTACTACTTTTGCACCCTTTTCATATCCGTAAACTGGGTAAATAATACCGCATTACAATTTTGCTATCATGGGCAAAAAGCGCCTCCGTCCGTCGGGATAATTCAACATTTGATGAAACATCGGACAATATACCGGTAATCCCCATAGAATAATTAGTTCGAATCACGTACCACCTTACACCTTTAGTGCTGTTCAGAAACTAACATCATAGACCTATAATCACCTAAGCTCAAAGGCAACCAACACACTTAGTGTACTTAAAAAACTACGTGCAATCATCTAAACTACAAAACGGTCGTCCTCTCCGCTCAAGGCATTTCGCTGGGCGGGAGCGGCCGTCGGTTAGCACCAAATTGTTCCGCACATAAACATAAGAATATGAACATATATATATAGAAGTAATCAAGTTTCATATTGTCATATAAATGTACAATATACAGCTACAGTACGCATCCAAATCGCGAACACGTATTCTTATGATATAAAAAAAAAACTACGTACATTTGTGCCCGGTACCTTTCCTAGTCATTGGACGATTTTTATATAAATTGCGTATTTTCCTAAAGAATTCAAATTTAGCGTTAATGCTTTAATATTCACTATTTGACGTGCTGGGTAAGATCTCATACAAGGCACGTGTCATACATACATGTATATGTTGGCTGATGTATAGGCTTTATCCGTTGGTTTTCGGCGTTGGATAAGGAAGCAAACCACTGGCAGTGATGAGCTGACAATCACAGTGTCACAACAGAAATGATTTACTATGTTATTCATTAGCGATACGATCAGACGATTTAATAATAAAATAACATAACATTAGGCTGTGTCGCTGCCCAGTCCACATCTGTGCTGTCCCCTGGCTCCTGCAGAGGACCAAGGCTTATTTTGTCTTCGGCGTGGGGCTTGGCCTAGCGACTCGGCTCCCATGTGTTGCCTTAAAACTCCCTGCCACGTCGTTTCTTCTGGGGCTTATCTGTAAACAAAAAGAACCCTTACAAATGTGTGAACCTTTCCACGAAGAAGAAGAATCAATCTTTGTCCATATATCAATGCAGTCCATTATAATATGAGGGATAGACTACTTGTTTCATACTTTGAGGTGTATACATTGCGACATTGTGAAAACCTGAATTATGGAATAGGTAGACTCACTTTTACCCTAAAAATGTCTATTTATTACGAACAGTTACCCGTATGTCATATTTACCCTTACATTCAGTCAATGTCTCTTAACTTAGACACCCAGTCACCCTTACCACAACTCTAACCCTCATTTCTCAGCCTCGAACCTAATTTCCAGTCAATCACCCTTACCACCACCGTCTACCCCCCCCCCCCCTTTTCCCTCCCACACATCTGGTCTCTGCTCCTAACCACTCACCCACTTACTCTGCCACCCTTACCCACTTACTCTGCCACCCTTACCTCCACGCTTACCCACTTACGCTGCCACCCTTACCTCCACCCTTACCCACTTACTCTGCCACCCTTACCTCCACGCTTACCCACTTACTCTGCCACCCTTACGTCCTCGCTTACCCACTTACTCTGCCACCCTTACGTCCACGCTTACCCACTTACTCTGCCACCCTTACGTCCACGCTTACCCACTTACTCTGCCACCCTTACGTCCACGCTTACCCACTTACTCTGCCACCCTTACGTCCACGCTTACCCACTTACTCTGCCACCCTTACCTCCACGCTTACCCACTTACGCTGCCACCCTTACCTCCACGCATACCCACTTACGCTGCCACCCTTACCTCCACGCTTACCCACTTACTCTGCCACCCTTACGTCCTCGCTTACCCACTTACTCTGCCACCCTTACGTCCACGCTTACCCACTTACTCTGCCACCCTTACGTCCACGCTTACCCACTTACTCTGCCACCCTTACGTCCACGCTTACCCACTTACTCTGCCACCCTTACGTCCACGCTTACCCACTTACTCTGCCACCCTTACCTCCACGCTTACCCACTTACGCTGCCACCCTTACCTCCACGCTTACCCACTTACGCTGCCACCCTTACCTCCACGCTTACCCACTTACGCTGCCACCCTTACGTCCACGCTTACCCACTTACGCTGCCACCCTTACCTCCACGCTTACCCACTTACGCTGCCACCCTTACCTCCACGCTTACCCACTTACGCTGCCACCCTTACCTCCACGCTTACCCACTTACGCTGCCACCCTTACCTCCACGCTTACCCACTTACTCTGCCACCCTTACCTCCACGCTTACCCACTTACGCTGCCACCCTTACCTCCACGCTTACCCACTTACGCTGCCACCCTTACCTCCACGCTTACCCACTTACGCTGCCACCCTTACGTCCACGCTTACCCACTTACTCTGCCACCCTTACGTCCACGCTTACCCACTTACTCTGCCACCCTTACGTCCACGCTTACCCACTTACTCTGCCACCCTTACGTCCACGCTTACCCACTTACTCTGCCACCCTTACCTCCACGCATACCCACTTACGCTGCCACCCTTACCTCCACGCATACCCACTTACGCTGCCACCCTTACCTCCACCCTTACCCACTTACGCTGCCACCCTTACCTCCACGCTTACCCACTTACGCTGCCACCCTTACCTCCACGCTTACCCACTTACTCTGCCACCCTTACCTCCACGCTTACCCACTTACGCTGCCACCCTTACCTCCACGCTTACCCACTTACTCTGCCACCCTTACGTCCACGCTTACCCACTTACTCTGCCACCCTTACGTCCACGCTTACCCACTTACTCTGCCACCCTTACGTCCACGCTTACCCACTTACCTTGCCACCCTTACGTCCACGCTTACCCACTTACCTTGCCACCCTTACCTCCACGCTTACCCACTTACTCTGCCACCCTTACGTCCACGCTTACCCACTTACTCTGCCACCCTTACCTCCACGCTTACCCACCGACCACCGCCTCCCATCTCCCTCACCCGTATCGATTCAATATTTAACCCGCCCCAACCCTTAATTACCTCCCCGCACCCACTAATCCAACGCTTACCGCCATTCCCCACCCCGACCAGCCCTCCCCCCTACCGCCATGCTGACACCCCGCTTACTGCTGTCCTCACACCCGCGGTAAGGGTACCGCCGTTCTTACGCCCCCACACCGCAGTCCTTACCCCCCTCCACACGCCCCACCCTTTACCGCAGTCGTTACGCCCCCTGTCCCGTTACCGCTGTCCTTACCCCCACGCCCCCCCCCCCTTACCGGCTTCCTTACCCCCACGCCCCCACCCCCTTACCGGCTTCCTTACCCCCCGCCCTCACCCCCTTACCGCCGCCCTCACGCCCCCCCTGACCGCCGTTCTTTCCCCCTCCCCTCCACACCGCAGTCCTTACGCCCCCCTTACCGCTGTCCTTACCCCACTCCTCCCCACCCCTTGCCGCCGTCCTCACGCTTCCCTTACCGCCGTTCTTACGCCCCCCCCCACCGTCGTCCTTACGCCCCCCCTTACCGCTGTCCTTACCCCCCTCCTCCCCACCCCCTTACCGCCTTCCTCACGCCCCTCCTGACCGCTGTTCTTACGCCCTCCCCCCTTACTGCTGTCCTTACCCGCACGCCCCCTCCCCACGCCCCCACCCCCTTACCTGCATTCTTACCACCCTCCCCCACCCCCTTACCGCCGTCCTTACCCTCTCCCCGGCCCCTTACCGCTGTCCTTACCCCCTCAGTCCCACGCCCCCACCCCCTTACCGCTGTCCTTACCCCCCCTCACTCCCACACCCCCTCCCCCTTACCGCTGTCCTTACCCCCCCTCACTCCCACACCCCCATCCCCTTACCGCTGCCCTTACCCCCCCCCCCCCACCATTCCCACGCCCCGACCCCCTTACCGCCGTCGGCGACGTTGATCCTGACCGTGGCCTCGTCCATGCCGTTTTTGTTCTGGGCCAGACAGGTGTAGTCCCCCTCGTGTTCCCGCTGCAGATCCATGATCTGGAGCCAGCCTGTCACCTGCCAGCGCTCCGGCCCGCCGCGCATGTTCACCGACACGCGCAGGTCGTCGCCTAAGAGACGGAGTGAGCGAGACGAATTATTGCCATGGATACGCCATACGGACCAATCAGAAGTTCGGACAAACTTTAACAATTTAACACTTTTAACTTCAGCATTTTCTTTCCGACTCAGGTCATATGATTATAACGCTGAAGTGGCGCGATCTATATCCAACGCGTGACACCTTTTAACGTCGATAGATATATATAATACACATTCCGAAGCTAATTTATTAAACTGATCACACAAGTCCCGTCCCGATGGCGTTCATATGGAGTACACAATGAAGTATGCTGACAGAATGGTATTGAAATTGACAAATATAAACACAGCTGAGTTGGGTTTCAGGGGTATCGTGGGTCCCGGGGTGTTGAGGGAGAGGTCCTGGGGCGTTGAAGGAAAGGCCCCGGGGCGTTGAGGGAGAGGTCCCGGGGTGTTGAGGGAGAGGTCCCGGGGCGAGGTGGGATAGGTCCCGGGGTGTTGAGAGAGAGGTCCCGGGGTGTTGAGGGAGAGGTCCCGGGGTGTTGAGGGAGAGGTTCCGGGGTGTTGAGGGAGAGGTCCCGGGGCGAGGTGGGATAGGTCCCGGGGTGTTGAGAGAGAGGTCCCGGGGTGTTGAGGGAGAGGTCCCGGGGTGTTGAGGGAGAGGTCCCGGGGTGTTGAGGGAGAGGTCCCGGGGTGTTGAGGGAGAGGTCCCGGGGCGAGGTGGGATAGGTCCCGGGGTGTTGAGAGAGAGGTCCCGGGGTGTTGAGGGAGAGGTCCCGGGGTGTTGAGGGAGAGGCCCCGGGGTGTTGAGGGAGAGGTCCCGTGGTGTTGAGGGAGAGGTCCCGTGGTGTTGAGGGAGAGGTCCCGGGGTGTTGAGGGAGAGGTTCCGGGGTGTTGAGGGAGAGGTCCCGGGGTGTTGAGGGAGAGGTCCCGGGGTGTTGAGGGAGAGGTCCCGGGGTGTTGAGGGAGAGGTCCCTGGGTGTTGAGGGAGAGGTCCCGGGGTGTTGAGGGAGAGGTCCCGGGGTGTTGAGAGAGAGGTCCCGGGGTGTTGAGGGAGAGGTCCTGGGGCGTTGAGTGAGAGGTCCCGGGGCGTTGAGGGAGAGGTCCCTGGGTGTTGAGGGAGAGGTCCCGGGGCGTTGAGGGAGAGGTCCCGGGGTGTTGAGGGAGAGGTCCTGGGGTGTTGAGGGAGAGGTCCTGGGGCGATGAGGGAGAGGTCCCGGGGCGTTGAGGGAGAGGCCCCGGGGCGATGAGGAAGAGCTCTGGGAGCGTTAAGGGAGAGGTCCTGGGGCGATGAGGGAGAGGTCCCGGTGCGATGAGGGAGAGGTCCTGGGGCGATGAGGGAGAGGTCCCGGTGCGATGAGGGAGAGGTCCTGGGGCGATGAGGGAGAGGTCCCGGGGCGTTGAGGGAGAGGTCTGGGAGCGTTGAGGGAGAGGTCTGGGAGCGTTGAGGGAGAGGTCCCGGGGCGTTGAGGGAGAGGTCCCGGGGCGTTGAGGGAGAGGTCCCGGGGCGTTGAGGGAGAGGTCCTGGGGCGATGAGGGAGAGGTCCCGGGGCGTTGAGGGAGAGGTCTGGGAGCGTTGAGGGAGAGGTCTGGGAGCGTTGAGGGAGAGGTCCCGGGGCGTTGAGGGAGAGGTCCCGGGGCGTTGAGGGAGAGGTCCCAGGGCTTTGAATGAGAGGTCCCGGGCCATTAAGGGAGAGGTTGAGGACTCACTGGGGAGGTAGACCGTCTTGCCGTCGACCCGTGTCCAGGTCCACTCCACGGTGGGGATGGGGAAGCCACGAGCCTCACACACAATGGCCACATTGTCACCAGTGTTGTTCTTCACGTTGTCCGGCTTGGAGATGATGACCGCAGCTGTGAACAACAAGCATGTGTAAAGATTACTGTCGCAGCTGTGAACAACAAGCATGTGTAAAGATTACTGTCGCAGCTGTGAACAACAAACATATGGGTAAAGATTACTGTCGTAGCTACTAACAACAAACATATGGGTAAAGATTACTGTCACAGCTGTGAACAACAAACATCGGTAAAGATTAGTCACAGCTGTGAACAACAAACATATGGGTAAAGATTACTGTCGCAGCTGTGAACAACAAACATATGGGTAAAGATTACGGTCGCAGCTGTGAGCAACAAAACAGGCTTGGAGATTATGGTCTCAGCTGTAAACAAAACAGGCTTGTAGTTTACGATCACAGTTGTAAACCACACAAGTTAATTTTTTTAAAGCATCCTTGACAGTGGTACCAAAATATGTCTACAACTCTGTATATAAGACATACACATAGCCTACGTGAGGACTACCAATGAGGGTGAATGGCTACCGACAGAGGCGCGACCTAGCGGCATAAACCTGCAAGATGTTGGTCGCCGTGGTACATGCAGTACAGTAAGTAACACGTGCAACGGGCCGTCTGTTGACATCAACGCGCTGTCCTCTTTATAACCCACGGGCGGAAATATGCACCCCTCATGGGATTGTTTACCCCCCCCCCACCCCCACCCTCTATCCAACCCGCTGGTCACACATACGTGTGAGACAGCCTTCAAAAGTAATCACATCTTGTTAGTCAAGGGGGCACGGGGGGGGGGGAGCTAGGGCCAGTCATAAAACGAATCGTTTGAAGTACGTATACTCTCCCCCCTACCGCCTCTACCTCGTAGGCCCTGTGTGGTAGAGCTTATCGATAAGTATGTGTACTATAGGATCCAACCGATTGGCCCAGCTTTGTTGTGTACACAAGAAGCGAGGGCGGGGGGGGGGGGGTGCACCTAAACAAACGAGCATACTCCAGTTAAAATTTCTAAGAACAACTGCTGAGACAAAGGCACATTTTATTTAATTCAGAAGTCACCAGAAAGCGTAAATGAAAGATTCATAGTGCATTTATCTGTCTGATTAATGAATTTCGGATTGGTTCGCAGCGATGACATAAACCCGTCGTTGGATCTGTTTAATGTTAAATTTTTAAGGGATGTAAATATTCGCTGAACTGTCTATATTTTAAGTGCCCACAGTTTGATGACGTAGTACATAGGACGCAACTATTCCGCGCAATTACCTGTACCAGTATGAGAGATAGATGTCTTTAACAGCTTCTCCTTTTTAGTTCTCGGAACACCATTTGGTTGTCTTTATACAAGAAGGACCACAATTTTCAACTTATATAATGCAACTGTTCGACGGAACAATTTGCCGTATGAGCAGCATTAATTCAGGTACTAATCATGCTTTATTCCATTGTCTCAAGATATGCCTAACCCAGTCTACTGGCGTTTTGACTAGACTGAAAAACTAGTCATAACTCAAACCCATGCACCATAAGCTGACCTCATTTCCAAAGGTGCACATGGTAACCGTTTATTTGGCGCATGCTAAGTTATGTCTATTAGGTTTGCACGCGTGGTCATCGTCCACGTATCTATTGATGATCTAATTATCTGAAATAGCACCATGATTAAACAGATACTCCGATAATTTATCTCATGATCAGTTTGGGGTAGGCGTTATATTTGAACGATCTTTCATATTTTATGACATACATCCTTTTTGCCGTTTTTTCTCGTGATTAAAAAAGAATGGACAATTACCATGGTAACCCCGACCCCTGACATGAATGACGTCACTCACGTTCGTTGCACGGCCCGGTGCCTTTGATGGTGATCTTTTCCTTGGCCCTCACCCCCGAGGACATCATCTGACACAGGTTGTCGTAGGACAGGCCATCGGACCCGCACAGGGTTCCCTCGATACGGCAGTAGCAGATGGCTTCCGCCTCGGCCTCCTCGCCCAGGTCGTCACGGAGACGGCAGTCGAGGTTGTCGCCACAGCGTCCCAGGGCCACCTCGGGGCGGTAGGTGACGGAGGGGTGATCGCACAGCTCGTACTCAGCCTTCCCGCAGATGTCGCAACAGTCGCAGGAGTCCTTGACCACGCCGGCCACGCAGCCCTGGGGTCGGTCGCACCGCTCCGGGCGGCACTTCCCGCACTGCTCCCCGCCCGCGTCCAGGGCCTGGGCGGCCTCCCCTCCCCGGGATCGGTGCCGACTCCCCTGGCCCATCACCGCGCCCACCGACATCATCAGCAAGACCAGAATTACGACTTTCTCCATGGCTGGAATTTAGTTTCCTCTCCTGGAAATCTCACGCGAAAGACAAGACCAACAGACAGTTGCGTAATCCGGAATGGTTTGTTTGATTTCGGGATCCGGACGTCTGAGAAGGGAGGGACGGCCAACGCCCGAAAATTCGGATGGAAATACGCGGGATCCTGAACGTCTTGTATTCCGGTCAGCAATCCGCCATCTTGTGTGGTGTGTGGACGTGGCGCAGGCAGGTTGTGCAGGGAGTGGGAGTGGAAGGGGGTGGAGGCTGGGGGGGGGGGGGTGTTGTGGTTGGGCCGGAGGCTGGGGCCGGGAGTGGGGGTAGTAGGGAGGTGTGGCGGTAAGACGGATGGTATGTGGGTGGGGGATGGGGTGAGGTGGGGGATGGGTGGTCGGACCAGGGAGGGAAGGGGAGGGGCAGTAGTTATGTAAGTGGGGGATGGGGTGGATGGGTAGTCAAACTAGGGAGGGAAGGCAAGGGGCAGTAGTGATGTAAGGGGGTGGGGTGGATGGGTGGTCGGACCAGGGAGTGAAGGGCAGGGGCAGTAACGGAGCGTAGTGAGGGGGGCGGGCGGGGTTTGGGAGGTAAGGCTGCGGCGGGCGGGGCCACCCCATCTCTGTGCCTCTCCCCCCCTCTCTCTCTGGCCGATCTGGAGCGCGCCTGGCCACTGGCTGAGAGTGAGTCCGGGTCTCTAGCGGCACCAGGTGGCACGACCAGCTCCTAAGCTGCGGGAGGTAGGCAGGCAGGCAGCCAGACAGTATGCGGTCTGGCTGAGTGAGCCGGCTATCCTGGTATCTGGAGCAGGCTGGCTGGCAGGATAGTGTGGGGGCGGACGCTGGAGGTGAGAGGGTGGGAGAGGGGAGTGAAGTGGTAGGGAGCGAGGCGGGTGGGGGGGGGGGGAACATCTGGTGCTGGAAGGGGTGGTTTGGTAAGATTTTAAAGCTGCAAGAGGTGTCCAGGGGAGGAGGGCGGGGCGGAGTGTTGGCAGCGATGGCGAGATAAAGATTGTAGTGCATACAAGCTTTTCTCAAGCTGAAGCTTACTGGGACAAAGGCGATTTTACAAGCAGTAAAGGGAGCAAAGCGGGTGAGTGGGTGCGTGGGCAAGGCCGGGGTAAGGCCACTGGGTGTGTGGGTAGGGCCCCCGGCTGGCCCCCGGGATTGGATCGGATGAGGGCTGAAAGGGAAGAGAGGTTGGCATGGGGATAGGTTCACGGTGTGGTGATAAAACTGTAAAGTGTGGTGGGGGGCGGAAGTTATGCACTTGTAAATCTGTGTAGGTGGGTGAGGGTTGAGATGGGGCTGATTGAGGGGGGAGGGGGGGGGGAGGCTGTGGGCTGGTAAAAAGCTGCCGTGGAGTGTTAATCCCAGAGGCACTGTTGCGGCTCGGTGCTAGCTTCGTCACAAGTCTCGTAAAAATCTCGCTCTGGCGGATATGTCTGTGGGAGGTTCATGTACGTAATGAACGGACTATGACGCCAAGGACGGGAGTCGCGGGGTGGGGTGGGGTGGGTGGTGGGGGGGTGGAGAGCTATGGTTCTCACCATGTGTTGGCGTAATGAGGCTCGGCTATTTGAAATAGAATATTAGTGTTCTGTTCAAATTTATAAAGGCTGAATAAAATGGGCCAAGACATCCCGAGACGTTGATAAATGGCGTGGGATCAAACTTATGCATGGACCCATATGCAGGTACCAGGGCGTAGCCGCGACCCGTAAGCAGGGTGTACTACCATGCAACTGAACTAGGGAAGCTGGCCTATCTGCTGTGAGTTGTTTTCAAAGAAATGTTTGTCATAAAAGAAATGGTTTCGGACGACCGCAAATATACTTGTAAAGTATTACGTTATTATACATTATGGCCGCCTAATTTAACTGACCTGAATAGTGTCAGTGATTGTTTTAATTTATTGTTCGTAAATTATTGCGTAAACTACTGTTCTATAATTTTTAAGCCGAGGAATTTAAGATACACCACACCTCCCTCTTCGGATTTAAAATGGTTGGCCCCCAAGGCAAACAGCCTCTATCAGTAGAAAAACTAAAGTATGGGTTTGCAGAGTGCAGAGTGCGCCGTGGGTTAGCCAATATCTCACTATGCCCCCTCTCTCCGCCTTCCCTAACAAAACGCCACCTTCGTATCGTATGTTTAGCACCACGTACAATGCCCCCTTTGCCCCACTCCTCTCTCTCACCGCCATCTTCTCCTCGACGGCGCTCTCTTTTATTATAGCGAATAGACGCGGTGGTTGTAGTTGTCTGTATGCGTCCCCAGATGGCAGCACTTTTCTTCTGCCGCCGCGTTGCCGTCGATTTCTATACCTGTTGTGTACTCTTCTTTGAATTCTCAGTAAACGGATCTACTTATATATACGTCAGATAGCCACGCAGTAGTCACCTTCTCAGCCGTCCGTTCGCGCGTCCGTCATATATATGCCGGTCACAATGAGGCCGAGCGGCCCCACCTGGCTTTCGGCCCCCCCACCCCCGCCCCAGACGGTCGCAAAGGTTTTTCAACGTCCATGTGCCTTACTTCAAAGCTGGGGGGAGGTGGGGGGGGCGGCATAATGCGGCGGGGGGACGGGGGGAGCGGGAATAAATGTTGACCAGTAGCGACAGAGAGGAACCTGGGAAAGGGGACTCTTCCACGCCCCACCCTCACCTGGCACACCATGTGTACATGCATATATTATTGTGATTTTATCCGTTTTCGTTAGGTCAGAGCTTGTATAGTCGGGTCAGGCAATCTGCATGGTCCTATACGGCAATGACGTCACCGACAAGTCATTTCCTCACCACACGCCGCATAGGATATGGTGTAACCAGATAACAACAATGACGTCATCCCAAGGCGTGACTGTCGCAATCAGCTGTGCCCCACCCTCGCTGGCAATACCCCCACCCTTACGCCCCCCGCCCCGACCTATCCCCTGCCGACAACCAACACCGCCATGGGTCCCGGTCGACAAAAAGTCTTGGGTCAGCCCCTCCATCGCCCCCCCCCCCCCAATCTTTCCGTTTAAAAGATGCGTAAAATTTATCTTGGGCGCGGGGGGGGGGGGATATGGGAGAGAGGGTTCGAGTGAATCAAGGGGATGTGATCGAATGCACATGTATATATTCTGTACTATGGGCCGCTGTCCAGATTAGTGCGAAATAAAACTTCCACGGAAGGTTATCTTGTATCCCGTTTCGCTACCCGGAAAGGAAAAACCGTTCAGAAAATGTAATGCCTATTTTGAGCATAATGGGCTCGAACAATGCGCACTACATGGTAACATTATGACTCGTATAGGTTTATCAAAAACTTGTTGGTGGTCTACAAAAGCCAGCATGTGCATGGTGCCGAATACCTCAGGCTCAGTATCTTGCCACCCGTTATTTCGGTGTAGCATGATATTCTGTCCGGGGGTATAATGCGCATGCGCATCCGATGCAAATGCCGCATGCTGTGATAACTCGTCCGGGTGTCTTTCGTCATTAGGTACTCTCTGATTATGGCAGATTGGGGAACATAAGCGTGGGTCTCGTGGTAAATGAAACGCCTCGAGATCCACTGTTATCTAAAGGAAAATATCTATCCTGAGGGATAAATTGACAATAAGAAGCGGTCCGTCGGGCGATATTGCCTGGAAGATATCGTTTGAGTAACATAATTTAAATTGAAGCAACGTCATAATGCAAACAATAAAGTCAACGTGATCATCTCAACGCTGATTGGCTGAAATGCTCGACGCTGATTGGTTGACATTTCCCAAATCTTAAAGTTGATCGAAACTTTAGAACATGCACTAAGCCTACAATGCGTGGCAAACCGGTCTTCCAATTGATGAGTTAGTTGAAAAGTGGATTTGTTTCAAAACGTATTGCATCGTGGGAACAGGGCATAACCGTGCGATAGAAATGTCATAACGTTATGACGTCATTGAAGGAGCGCGTTATGACATGCATAAGTTCAATAATTCCCCATCCCACCCCTCCCCCTATTACGTATATTACGGTAAGGACGGCGAGGGGGGGGGGGGGGTGGGGGTGCGAAATAAGGTCCAATGACATATATCCGTAATTGCATTCAAGTGCATGTAATCTAGCGGACTACGTTTAATGCATAACTGTAGTTCAATGTAGCAACTTTTACAAGTTCCATTCTCGTCACAAAGAAAATGTAACGTTACATTACATGTACTTATAATCACTTAGTTGACAACTTCAAGGGCGATCCTGTTGTGTAGCTCGCTGGCGCACTAATAGGCCATGAGGGTCAGGGGGGGGGGGGGGTCCTACTTAAAACCCTAATCAAAACCTTGTTTTTAGCCGAGTTTATGCGGAGCACAACCCCATATACTCTAGTGGCGGATCTAGGGGGGCACATATTGGGCACGTTTCGCTGGCAAATAGGCGAAACAAAGGCACGTGCCCTACCCCCTTTCTCTGAAGAACAGAAGGGGGCACAGTCACTATTCTTTCTGCACAATCTCACCAGCACCCCCCGCCCCCCCCCCCCCTCCCCCCGCTCCCCGTCGCAAGCTTCTCACTGGATCGGCGCCTGGATAGTACTTTAATAAACGGTGCCCCCCCCCACCCCTTTCGTAAATTCCTCGATCCGCCACTGTATACTCAGCTGAGTCACCTTAGGAACCACTAGTAGGCTATTTTCTGCATGGTAGGCCTTTTAACCTGCCAATCCACCCGTCTGGGGACAGCGAACAGGTCCGATCATTTCAATCGATATTTACCCATCGATTGACAGCCCACTGACACCGGGGTGTCTCTCATAACGCTCGCCGTCATTTGCGACTAGACTGAGGTCACCAGGCGCCCCCCTCTCACCAACTGACCCATCCAGCCATTAAGATCTGGCTTCTTACTTTAATGAATAGCCGGAGTTTAGCGTGGAGAGGAGTCAATGCAAGAATATTGACTGCTGACCTGTGAAGCCATTAGACCGGCCCCTTTCAGAACTAGATAGATCATCGCTGCCGGCTATACTATCGTTCAGTCTTACGTTAAACGTTGGGGTTTTCACGTATAGACTTGACCGAAGAATAGTTTATTTTTCTCGAAGCTTATTTTTTGGGAGCTCGTATTTCGACGAATTGAATATATGTAACCAGTTTGTTATATATCTAAATATGTATTATCAGACGTCATCTGGTGATTATATTTAAACTGCCATTGGCTCAAATATGGATAACCGAAGAGAAAAGACGAACTTGCAAACTGATACGCTGGTATAGGAATGGCAAGTTTGAATATTGATTTATGATATTCCGTGCCGCTCACACAGGCTGTTCGATACTGGACGAATGTTAGGCCTCACACCTGCCGTTGCTGGAAATACTGTTGTAGGCTTTGTATACGTAGGTCGTCTCTATGAAATGATTCTATGAAATGATATCTTATGCGCTGACAAAGTTTCCACAGAAGAAGGCCTGATTGCAGCGAATACCATATGCTGAAATCCAAGTTGATCAACTCGATCGCCTTCTTTTCTACGTAGTACTGGATATACACTAGGAATGATGTCTAGTTTACCACAGCCGTCTGTTGCCCTGGAGTGATTCGCCGGTGTGTACGTTAGGCTAGACGTCTTCACCTGGCCGACTTGCCGCCAATCCAAAGACTTCGCTCTCCATGATCTTCGTCTTACATTGCATTCACCAAGCGCCTTTTCCACAGACCTCATGTGCAATAGCCTTGGTGGGCGTTGTCTTGGTTGAACAATGTTCACGCGCAGTAAGGTGTCGGGATAATGGGAAAATCCCCTGTCCTAAACCGGAAGGGCATGCAAGGACGCAATGACAGTAAAAGGTTAGTCGGTAGTTACCTACGTTGCGCCGACATCAGATGTCAGATATCAGAGGTAATTGTCTCCATTATATAATCAAATGTCAGTGTTGGATGTAGTCCAAAAAACGGACCAATCGTAATCGCGGGGCCCTGCGAACGAGCCAATCACAATTAAGGCATCCAACTATACAGCCAATCACGGTCGTTCTTCCATTGTTTCAGCATAGCTCACGTATTACTCACGCCTAACGTTTACTACAATAATACATTTCGTGGGTTCTAATGTGGAAAATCGACCCCGATCACAATTAAGGGCTACCACGATCAAACCAGTCATAATTAGTTAAGGGCTACCACGATCAAACCAATCATAATTAGTTAAGGACTACCACGATCAAACCAGTCATAATTAAGGACTACCACGATCAAACCAATCATAATTAAGGACTACCACGATCAAACCAATCATAATTAGTTAAGGGCTACCACGATCAAACCAATCTTAATTAATTAAGGACTACCACGATCAAACCAATCATAATTAGTTAAGGGCTACCACGATCAAACCAATGTTAATTAGTTAAGGGCTACCTACCACGATCAAACCAGTCATAATTAGTTAAGGACTACCACGATCAAACCAATCATAATTAGTTAAGGACTACCACGATCAAACCAGTCATAATTAAGGACTACCACGATCAAACCAATCATAATTAGTTAAGGACTACCACGATCAAACCAGTCATAATTAGTTAAGGACTACCACGATCAAACCAATCATAATTAGTTAAGGACTACCACGATCAAACCAGTCATAATTAAGGACTACCACGATCAAACCAATCATAATTAGTTAAGGGCTACCACGATCAAACCAATCATAATTAGTTAAGGACTACCACGATCAAACCAGTCATAATTAAGGACTACCACGATCAAACCAATCATAATTAGTTAAGGGCTACCACGATCAAACCAATCATAATTAGTTAAGGACTACCACGATCAAACCAGTCATAATTAAGGGCTACCACGATCAAACCAATGTTAATTAGTTAAGGGCTACCACGATCAAACCAATCTTAATTAATTAAGGGCTATCACGATCAAATCAATCTTAATTAAGTAAGGGCTATCACGATCAAACCGATCTTAATTAGTTAAGGGCTACTACGATCAAACCAATCTTAATTAATTAAGGGCTACCACGATCAAACCGATCCTAATTAATTAAGGGCTATCACGATCAACCCAATCACAATCGTAGTAACCAACCAGAAAAAGAATGAAATACGAAGGAGTAAATGGGTCCGACAAGGGAGTTATTTCACAACCGAAGAATCCAAGAAGCGAACCATTTATTCATTTATTTATTAGGCAGTGCGTTAGGAGTGTGCTCTGTAAGGGTGGCGGGACGCAAGGGGTAACTCCCTTCCTAGAAAATGGGTTTTTCATTTCACCGTGAACTGAGAATGAAGAAAATAATTCCCGGTGAACTGGGAATGGGATAATAGCCGACTGTCGTGATCAAGGATTTTCATTAAACCCGAACTGAGAATTTTAATATTGAATAACCGTAAATTGGGATCATGTATCAATTTATGTCATGTATCCGCCCCTTCCCCTCCCAAATTTATTCTTCGTGATTAGGGAACACAACCCTCCATTGCCCCCCCCCCCTTTAAGGCCCGCCCAAGCGGCTGTGACGTTCCAGGTGTACACCCCCTCCCCCCGACCGGGCATATAGCCTCTCGGATATTTCCCCCCTCCCCTCTCGGCTTCCTGAGTCGACCGACATTGTTTTCTGCGGACCTATACGCATACAATGGCGGAGCCAATTCTAATTGACAGGCTATATGCATGTCAAAAGATTGCTCTTCAACACTAATACTTCTCACATTTACTGTAAACGCGGTACATATTACCCCCTCGGAAACGATATTTTAGCCGGATAACGAAGCCAGTATTATCCGATAATTTCGCATGCCTTGGTTTGATATATGTTGCCCAAGGCCATCATGTTATCATATTGTTACACAAAGTCTTATAACGTTAATTACGATGCTTAAGAGACAGAGCTCAATACCTTTCACCGCTTGGAATAACAGTCCGACCTATTTAATCCGATACATTTGGTTCCACCTGAATTAATGTCGGATAACAAACAATCGCATTAAGGGATTCAGAAATCCCAGGTGTTGGCCATGACCAATTGTTTGTGTGCGATACATACAGTCTATAGGTATGAGCGTATTTCATTTTTGTGTCACATTTCACTCGTTAAATTCATTTTTATCAACGAAATTCCTCAATGTGCATTAGCCGAGGGAGGGCGGATAACTGCCGAGGCGGGGACCGAATCAGTCACTAGCCGCCAGCCGCCACCAAGCATGAGGCCGAGGCAGGGGCCGAAGTCACTGTCCTTACAGCCCGCGAGCCGCCCACCATTGAGCATGGGGCAGAGGCGGCCCCCCCCCCCCCCCAAGTCACGGTGCCGAAACTAACGTGGGCCGAACTCAACGTAATTCTTGCACACTGGTATTAGCAAAATAGTCTCATCTATATTGTAGGCCAGGTTGTATGCTGTGTTGTAGGCTTTGCGGGGTGATTCGACAGGCGTGGTCCGAGTCGTGGCAGCATCACTATATTAGATGAAGCGTTTGACGGTCAAGCCTGAAATCTCTTTGGAGGATACACGCTGTACACAAATGGACATCGTGTTTTAGTTCCTTTCGTGATTAAGTTAAGCATCGATAACCGTCAGCGTTGCTCGCCATTATCCTGATGGCAGGCGGAACAACATGGCAACCTCTTTTGACTTCACTTTGTGTGTTTACTTGCAATCTGCCTTTTAATGTCGATGATTGGAAGTGATCACCAACAGTCAGTGTTACAACACCGAGTTTTGTGAACAAAATTCACGAAACAGGCAATGGACTTTTTAAAGTGAAAGCAGAATTAATAGGGGTCCGGAAGGGGGTCTAGGGTCCAGTGTCGATTTTTCTAAATTCTCAGTGTCGAATATGGATTTTCACGAAAATAAGATTCGATGGAGGGATTATCGGGCATTGTAGGGCAATTACCCTCCTGTCGGGTTCGTGGCGGGTGGTCTTCTGGCCCCATGCATTGCCCTATGCATTGCCCTATGGCCGACTGGAGCCAGTATGGAGTATTCAGTATGGTTGTCACCGTCCGTTCTACTTCGGCATTCCTCCTGTCGCAGCCATCGCAACTTTGTCTCGGCCTACACGCCTACAGGTCAAGTCAGACCTCTGTCGTCAGCTCCTTCTGCTGACATCAAGTCTGAATCGGGACATCAGCTTGGAATAAGTAGCAGGCTGGTAAGGATCACATGGTCTGGTGAGGAGCATGTCCACCAGAATACACAAACGCCACTTGGACGGATAGATAGACAGTTGTCGCTTGGATGTTTGCTTAGAACAATTCGAGTCAGAGTGCATCCCATGCCACCGATCGGATGCATATAGCCTACTAAAGGCCTATATAATTATTAATATATCAACTATATATATAGCATCATGGATGGCAAATTTATTTCTCGCCCTAAGCCCTGGGGCAAGACTTCAGACGTCGCACGGGGTCCAGGTCATGTCCTCTGGCGTCCCTCTGTCGTCATGGACACGGCTCTGACCTCGTGTACCATTGTTATAACGGCCCCGAATCCTCGAGCAGTAAGGTCACGACTTTCACACCAAAGTCTATGATGACGTCACGTATGGTTGATCGCGCTGGAGGCATCTAAGTCTCATATATATGTGTACGTGTCTGAATGAACATGCGTCTGAGCCGTCATGTATATAGGGGTGCAGATGGCACTCGCAGTATTCTTTGATGCTTTCCTTCTGGTGTTTCTTGCCACAATATAAAATGGGTCTCGTAATCTGGTCAAGAATGGATATCTGGTGTAACGATTGCGCGAGATAACACGTGGTGGCAAGAGCTCGTTACAAAGAGTCTATGGTTCGACTCCCCAGACAAGTCTATAGCGACCGAAACATTGGTGGACCCCATCAGGATCTCACATAATTAAGTGGATTTATCATATGCAGGTGAAGGATTAGGAGATATTCACAACGATAAATAGTGCCACCAGCAAAGATTGACACCATGGAGTACCAATGTGCATTGGCAGATGAGGATTAATTAGTGATGTGGATGTAGAACCTTTGTGTTCATCATCAGCAGCCCACAATGACACAGTCATCCAACCTTCCACTAATTCTTGCTCCTCTTGTGGGAGGTAGACGAAGGAGTAGGTAAGCCCAAGCAAAATAATGAATATGTAAACAAATGTATGATCATATATGTATACAAATGTAAGTTCATATATGTATACAAATGTATGATCATATATGTATGCAAATGTATGATCATATATGTATGCAAATGTATGATCATATATGTATACAAATGTATGATCATGTATGTATACAAATGTATGATCATGTATGTATACAAATGTATGATCATATATGTATACAAATGTATGATCAAATATGTATACAAATGTATGATCATATATGTATACAAATGTATGATCAAATATGTATACAAATGCATGATCATATATGTATACAAATTTATGATCATATATGTATACAAATGTATGTCTTCCACGTGCGTGATGTCGGACACACAAGTCGGACAAACAAAGCAGCATGGCACTTTCTTGTCAGCTTCAGAGATGAGTAATTCTCACTTGTACCTACTATGATTGTTCATTTCATGCTCACCATTAAGGGCAAAGGACTCGCGCGTGGGCGGGGCTTAGTGTCGGAGTGTGGATCGGTATATTGTGCCACCAGCGGTTTCGCTGCTTCCGGCCAGCAGCCACCGTGTGGTCACACATTAAGTCACGCAATCGAAAACAATCGCAACGCACCTTTGTCACCGATGTATATACCAGGAATGTTGGTGTTTTAGGCCACTTTTGTGCACATACAGGCTAAATTGGGCCAAGGAACCTCCCGAGACGATGAAGGATGAAGGAATGAAACATGCGCCAGATTAGGTGCCCGAGCCCGGATTCGAACCCAGGACCTATTGATCTGCGGTCTAGTGCGCTAACCACTACACCAGGGAGGCCCCCTATATACCAGGTGTCAGTCGGTATAAACGCTGCCTTCACCCCGTCATAAGCTTCGCGATACATTGGTCGCTGACACTGTGTCCAAACACACCAACCGAGAACATAATAGGTGTTTATGCCATTATTGTTCTGAGGTGAGAGAAGATCAGAGAGACACCTGCCAGGATACCTGCACGATTTTGCACTGGGTTTCTTTACCGACAGGAAAACACACAAGCACACCATCTGCGATTGGACTGAGCGACGGCCATGGTGTTAGACCGACCCAGGCCGTCACTCACTCAGTGACGTCACTGTTGCTTTCATGCAATCATCACATGTGGCGAAAAAAGCTCTGCCACGTGCGTTATGTCCGACCAACAAATACGACAAGCAAAGTAACATGTCACTTTGTTGTCAGTTTCTGAGATGAGTACTTGTACCTTGTGCCTACGATCAGCTATGATTGTCAATAGAACGATCCAGGCTGTCAATCATTCACTGACGTCACTGTTGCTTTTACCCAATCATGTGGTGAAAACAGGTCTTCCACGTGCATTATGTCGGACAAACAAGTCGGACGAACAAAGCAGCAAGTCACATTCTTGTCAGTTGCAGAGATGAGTACTTCTGACTTTACCTGCCATCAGCTATGATTGTCAATTTCATACTCACGAGTTAGGAGAAAGAACTCAACCGTAGGCGGGGCTTAGAGTCTAATCGATTCAACTCTTCCATGAAGAGAAGAGCTCATCCAAGAAGAGAGAATATGAGCGATGAATCGATCGCGTCTGACGAGTTGGAAGAGTAGTTCCAATATTGTGAACGGAAACTCACTTATTGCTCACAAATTATCGCCCAAATCCATATATTATCGCCCAACATCAACAGACAGATGCATGGTTAACTGCATATATGGGCCCTCATATACCCCGCACATGCCTTTCAAATAACAAAATAAGGTCTTACATATGTTTCACGTCATTTTATTCGTTGTTTTATTCATGTAGTTCCCCCTTAAACCTATTTGATCACACTGAGCGAATATTGCATAGTTAGCTTCCGCCATCTTGGAATCGCCTCTACCTCTTCTCTCTTCCACCTACTTGGGCGGACGAGCAGAAGAGGTCTTCTCGGAATAGAAGAGGCAAAACGATCGTACTGCTGCACTCTTCCGGAAGAGGTAGACTTTGGAAGAGGCGAATCGATCACGCCCTAAGTGTCGGAGCCTGGATCGGTCTATTTCATACCCACGATCAACGAAAAGGGACCCAAGCGTGGGCGGGGGCTTAGCTCGGGGTATAGAACGGAGCATTTTAACTCTGCTCAAAAGGTTATTGTGTTTAATGGGAAAAAAGGACACAAGCCCATCATCAGCGCTTGGACTGAGCAAACCTGACATTGTTTGCCGCGATACCAATGGCCGACATGCCAGAATGCTTTGTCTTTTATTGGACAAAGAAAATCATGCATTTCAGAACAAAATACCATGTTTGTAAGTTATCCTGCATATGCATCTGCATCGCATCCTTATTTAATAAAACAATATTTAATACAATAACAGTTACTTTATAGTTTAACATTTTTAAAGGGTTTTCGTGCCGAAGAATATTTATTGTAATGAGACCTATATATTTGTGATTTATAAGAACCCACTTGTAGTTTACATGCAATGAGAGAATGCGGAACAGAACAGAACGCGCGAAGTTTGGCGTTAGCGGAGGCCCCCGGGCGCAGGCTATAGTGGCAAGAAGCTGGAAAGTCGATCCAAGTGGCATACCGTATTTGTGCCTTTACATCAATAAAGATGAGCTTCTCTATAAATATTGCGACGAAGGTGCCAAGCTGTCTAGCCGGTAGATGGCGACATCGCATGGAAGGCTATGGCCCCGGGGGGGGGGGGGGGGGGGTATGTAATACATAGTTGGGTTTGGGGTGGGGGGGGTCTGCGGTAAAGCCCCCCCCCGCCCTTTTTCACCGCTCGGTCGTGGCGTTTTGCCGCCAAAATCCGCTCGGAAGGGGTATTTTTTCGCGGCAACCCGCTGTATAAACACACATTTTCAGAGTCCCTGCCCCCCCCCTCCCCCAGTCGCAAGTTTTAAAATATCCGTTCTATAGGGGTATCTTTTTCATCACAAATGTTCGCTCCCCCAGGCATCAAGGCATCCGCGCCCCCCCCCCCCCCGCCCACCCCCACTAGATTTATATAATAGTGCCCCTCCACCCCCCCGTATGAGCAGATTTTCGGACTCCCTCTCAACGAAGTCGTTTTCAGCAAGCAAACTCGTGGCGAAGAAACGTGCAGCGATATCTTAAATGAATATTTACCAAGTAAAGAAATGTCTTTATCTTGGAAGATTATCGTTAAATAAATTTTGCATTGAACTTTGTACCCCAACGTTTTTCCAACGATGTCCCAAAAGGAATACGGCTAGGTCAAACTGTCCGTTATTATAAAGCAGTTCAGCAGCGTATATCTTTTTTCTCCAATAAATATTACCCTAGTACAGCCCCGAGTTTCCAATCTGCTCCACTTTATTCAAATATGCAGGAAACGAATTCACAGACGATAGGGGGCGTATGTTACCGGTCGCTGGGGCGCCAGAGAAAGGAATGTCTTAATATGGACGGCGGAATGGGCCATTCACAGCCGATAGGGGGCGTACTTTACCGGTCGCTGGGGCGCCAGAGAAAGGAATGTCTTAAAATGGACGGCGGAATGGGCCATTCGCATCTTGGCCAAATTAAGAAGTCGTGTGCACCAATGCGGCCTAAATAAAACACCAACTGATCATTTCTAACAGTAAAACATGTGAGTGAGTGGTGGTGGTGGTAGGGGGGGGGGGGTGGGGACGGTGAACACTTCGTTCACCCCCCCCCCCCCACCCACCCACCCACGCATCCCGATCTTGGCAAGGTGGGACAGGCGCTATTTGGTCTCACATATACCTCGCCCCCGTGTTCCCTTTGCTTGTTCACCGGGAGCCGGAAGTGAAAGCGGCGGGCTTTATATGTACGGTCCCCATTAAGAACAACATCCGGTAGCGATGTCGCAACCGGTGTGGATCACGTGGTACGCTGGGAACCGCCCCTGGCTGCCGTCAACCTGTCAGTCAGAGCCTGATTTTCTTTATTCAGAGGCAAGTTTACTGCGCTGTACGATTAGATGCTTTGTCTCCCTCCCCTCATCCACGCACCCCCCGCACCCCTTGGCGACGGTAGTGGGGGTGATGGTGAACGCTTCATTCACCCCCCCCCCCCGCGCCACCCACCCACCCCGATCATGGCAAGGTGGGACATCTTGATTTGATTTGAGCCCCCTTCTAACATGGCACATGGATATCCATGTATCGAGTAACCAATTAGAGCAAAGAAGGTGGTGTTATGCACCCCGACTGTCATCCATTGCGCCCTTCTCCCTCCACCACCCCAGGTTTGAGTCTATACACCCCCCCCCACCCCCTGCCGCTCTCCTTCCGGTAGATTTACCCTCATTTACAGCGCACATGGGGCGCGTATTAATGATGATCACATCGCCGACGACAAAACTCATTATTTTACACCCAGTGCCCCGCCCACGTCACCCACGGCGGCCTTTTCTGCCCCACTGACACCTCACCCCCTCTTCCAACACTTACCCCTCCCTAGGTCTAACAAACGTGTCCATACCAGCCATGTAGGGGTGCCAACAGCCGATGTTTCTATGGAGCCCTCTGTGCCATCTGCCAATGCGTTCAGGGCCTTACGTAAATGCGTGACTAATATAGCAGCACATACATACCCTTCCGGTGAATAGTCTGTGTAGCCACCAAACCATGTCCTCTTTAGCCGCGCTTTCAACGCCAGCCCCCCCCCCTCCCCCTCCCCTTCTCCCCCCATCCCCTTCATGTCCCACCCCCACCTCCATCCACACATTAATGACAAACCTCTCTGAAGGATACATAACCGCCCGTGTTGGGATCTGTTCCTTGGCGCGGTAGATCTGTTCACGCATCGATTGATTCGTGAAATCGACAGCAAGCCAAACTGAAAATCTCGATTTGTTGTCTCGTGGCCCAGGAATACAACCCCAGATTACGAACTCCTACTACTAATCAGGACCATACGACCGGACGTCGACGTGAGCACTGTGGCAAGCTCAGCCAGTCTCAGATAGCCTTATTTATTCCCAAGCGCAAATGTCACGAAATTTATATCGGATTACTTAAATTGCATGAACATATGCTGCAAATACGCTATATTACACAGACAGACGGATGCCAACCAACTGGCTTAATAGGAATCAATTCTTATATATTTCACACCAATATCTCATCTATTTGGATATTCGCTGAACAGATTTAAGGTTACCTCTATTTTTTAAAGTTTCATGGATAAATACCCTTATTGACCAATTAACTGACATTTCAACTTTTCAACTTTTCGCATCGCGACTGTTTGGTTACCAAACATTTGTGAGGATATAGGAAGACTGGGAAGTTGATTACTTCGTAGATTGTATCACGTACTTCTTAGCAACGTGATTCGCGTAGCCTCACAAAAGAAAAAAACGAGACCAGATGCACTATGGGGGACTTCACGTCATACAGCGCTCTCCATGGAGACAGGCAGATGGTTGGGGAGGACAACCGAGCAGCAATCGACAGTCGCTATTCGGTCTCACATATACCCCGCCTCGGTGTTCCTTTTGTTTGTCACCGGGAGCCGGAAGTGACAGCGGCGGGGTTCATACGGTCCTCATTAAGAACAACATCCGGTAGTGACGTCAGAACCGGTGTGGATCAGATGATGCGCAGACTGCGAACCAGCGCAGGCTGCCGTCAACATGTCAGTCAGAGCCTGACTCTCTTTATTCAGAGGCAAGTTTACTGCACTGTACGCTTAGATGCTTATAGCCCCCATCCCCCCATCCCCGCACCCCACGCCCCCCCCCCCCCCGCCCCGCACCCCGCCCTCCAACTGTTACTGGAAGCGCGAAGCGTAGAACACAGATCTCATCACAACTTTACGCCCACTTTACGGCCTCACTTAACAAAAAACATGGCTGATATGGACGATCCGCGTTTATCAACGCTGAATTGGATAGACACACGTGCAATTTCCTTTCGCCCACACAATTTGCCGTTTGTATTGACGAGTTACCGCTTCGTCAACACTATCTTTATTTAAGTTTTATACAGCCTGGCGTGAAGCGGTCAGGAAGATTTTTAATATGCCTCCACTTAACCCATGGCCAAGCAGGAACCAAGCGGTATTCATACTCACATTTGTACAAAAATAATTCTATGTGCTGACTGTATCCTTTGATACGAAAATAAACAATAATAATAATGCTAGGGGCGATGGGGGATCTGTTGTGTGCCCCCAGGAGGACGCCGATTTGTATCATAGTGCCCCATCCCCCTCCACCCCCGGGTCTAATCATCTCTGATGACCCACACAGCTTCTTCACACGTCGAGCGATCTGATTTTTAAATGTTGAGTAAGGGTCTGGAAAGGGGTAAACGGCGACATGCGGCATATTTGAAAAATCGGCATTCGACATTGACCCCTTAATTACGACACTTAGGATCTAATAAAGCGACATCGTCACATATTTTGAAAAAGAAACGACACTGAACTGAGCCCGAAAATCGACACGGAACGTCGTGAAAAATCGACCGACACTGCGAATTTTGAAAAATCGACACTGGACACTGGACCCTCCAGCTCATCCAAACCCTCCAGACCCTCCAGACCCTCCAGACCCATTAGAGTCCTGGGGCGGATTTCAGTTATCATGTTATCATGTAAAACGATTTCAGTCCACTGAACTCCTTAGCCTGCTAAGCTGTATACGTGACATAGGCCATTGATTGTTCACTCAGAGTTCTCAGTAAATCTTGGATATTGTTTCATATTTGCAGCTTACGCAAGGACAATGCGGGGGTCACCATTGAGAAAGGGGAACTCCCTCCTGCCAAGAGGAACGGCTTGGTAGCCGTAGAACACTACAACGTCCAGAACCCGGATGGTAGTGACGTCCTCTACCGCCACAGGCTGCCCCGAGGGGAAGACCCCCACCTTCCTACACCCCGGGGAAACGTGGGGGCGGAGAAACCACCGCCTCCTCCCGCCCGGTCCCTTCCCACCAGCGAAACACAAGAAGGTATTTACAGTGTGTTATATTGTTTTCATTCTCTCCGCCCCCTACCCTCACCCACTCACACACAACGGTCACCGATGTTGCGACTGGAATTGTGGTCGATGTTACCTATTTTAGTAACATCTGTTGTCACCCACACTGCACCACACTATAGCGCTACACTAGCCGACGCTATAGATAAAGGGGCGGATGGGGGATAATGGTAAGGGGGGCAGGGTGTTGCATATGTGGATGTGGAACCCATGCCCAGCCACTCTTGTAAGCCACGTGGTCTCCCAGCTAGGCTGCACATTAGATCTCGAAGATACCGCTCTGGGTGCCGCTCTGGCTACCGCTCTGGCTACCGCTCTGTGTACCGCTCTGTGTACCGCTCTGTGTACCGCTCTGTGTGCCGTTCTGTGTGCCGCTCTGTGTACCGCTCTGGCTACCGCTCTGTGTACCGCTCTGTGTGCCGTTCTGGATGCCGCTCTGGGTACCGCTCTGGCTACCGCTCTGTGTACCGCTCTGTGTACCGCTCTGTGTACCGCTCTGTGTACCGCTCTGTGTGCCGCTCTGTGTACCGCTCTGTGTACCGCTCTGGGTACCGCTCTGGGTGCCGCTATGGGTGCCGCTCTGTGTGCCGCTCTGGGTACCACTCTGAGTACCGCTCTGAGTACCGCTCTGTGTGCCGCTCTGGGTACCGCTCTGTGTACCGCTCTGTGTACCGCTCTGTGTACCGCTCTGTGTACCGCTCTGTGTGCCGCTCTGTGTACCGCTCTGTGTACCGCTCTGGGTACCGCTCTGGGTGCCGCTATGGGTGCCGCTCTGTGTGCCGCTCTGGGTACCACTCTGAGTACCGCTCTGAGTACCGCTCTGTGTGCCGCTCTGGGTACCGCTCTGTGTACCGCTCTGGGTACCGCTTTGGGTACCGCTCTGGGTGCCGCTCTGTGTGTCGCTCTGGGTGCCGCTCTGGGTGCTCTGGGTGCCGCTCTGGGTGCCGCTCTGGGTGCCGCTCTGTGTGCCGCTCTGGGTGCCGCTCTGGGTGCCGCTATGGGTGCCGCTCTGTGTGCCGCTCTGGGTGCCGCTATGGGTGCCGCTCTGTGTGCCGCTCTGGGTGCCGCTCTGGGTGCCGCTCTGTGTGTCGCTCTGTGTACCGCTCTGTGTGCCGCTTTGGGTACCGCTCTGTGTACTGCTCTGTGTACCGCTCTGTGTACCGCTCTGGGTGCCGCTCTGGGTGCCGCTCTGTGTGCCGCTTTGGGTATCGCTCTGTGTACCGCTCTGGGTGCCACTCTGTGTACCGCTCTGTGTGCCGCTCTGGGTGCCGCTCTGGGTGCCACTCTGGATGCCGCTCTGGGTGCCACTCTGTGTACCGCTTCAGAGAGGTACGCTGTCCTCTGTTCCTTAATCGGGTAATCTCTGTTATTGGCACAGGTACAAGAAGCGCTCATATACCTCTAGTTAATGACGTGTTCTACACCAATGGTATTGGCAGATGCTTGCATTGTTGACGCCAGTGCAAATGAAATGAATTAAAAACCTTTAACATAAATTATCTGCGTAAAACAATAGGCTACTGACGTGACCCAGAATGCAATTTTCTTCATGCAACTACTGATTAACATACAGAGCCTCTGCGATCATAAACATTGATTTGAAATATCTTTAGGTATGCACATAAACTATATACTTAAGGTATACTAAATATATAAAAAGATATACTGAAAGTATACTATAGATGTACTTAAAGCCTAGCTCCTTGGTCCAAATGGACTTTAATTATCCCATATGATGCGTGAGAACATAAAGAAATAGTCATTTGCGACATATTCCTTTTGTCTTTCTACCGATAAAGCTTCATATAATTTCGTATGTGCGAGGCTAAGGCCTAGAGTTGAGGAGGTGGGGGGGCACACAGGTGTGTGCTTGTGAAAAACGTAATGCCTTAATCCGTTAAATAGTTTGCACTCTTGCGGATAAAAGGCTGAGAGATAATCATGCGGCCGGGATGGGAGGTGCGGAGAGGCGTGGGATTATTATTTATTTTTAGCCAGTAGGTAGGCCTACGGTCGTTTGCAATATTACCGACTTCACTGGGGGTACGCGACGTATTTCTTCAACCCCCGCACACTCTCTACTCCTCTGTCTCTCTCTCTCTCTTTATCTCTCCAAAGATTGAACGTTTAACGTTCCCCTTTGAGGAGCTGGTGCGCTGTACGCATGAGACGGGTAGTCAGGCTAATTCTTCTGGTGAAAACGTCGTTCCAAAACCGCAGTTTAAAATGCTATACCGGTATTATGAATTCAACACATCGAACTCCTGCTAATTACCTCCTTTCTCAGAAATACTGACTAATCTAAATATTTACACGAACCCTTCACCTTCCGATATTTAGCAATTAAACAGGAACCTGCATCTACGTCCCTCGGCGAGAAAAATTAAATTTAAATTTTACCCAGAAACTGGCCTTTAAGCTATGCTTCCTGTGGTGGCTTCATATGTCTATCCAGACGACCTCTGTATGATCCTAGCATTGTATATAACGTGTGAACTGTTGTCTTGGCTACAGCGCCAGATGACCGCCAGGTGTCCTCGGCTCCGGGGCGGAAGAAGACAAACAGGTCACGTGACGCCGGGGCGCCGCACCCTAAGTTCAATACGTATGTCAAAGGTCAATACACCGGAAATAAGGACAGAAGACGCCAGCGGACGAGCCCAGGTTCGTGTAGAACGCGATTCATGCTAAACACCGAATAGTATATACTGTTATAGGCCTATCGCAACGTAATGCTAATATGCAGTGGTCTATTTCACGTGCATACTTTAGCCGGCTACAGGGCTTAGTCGGCTAATATCGCCCATCATACTACATGGTACCTTTAGTCGACTCAGCCCCGTAGACGGCTAAACGGCCGTCGTACAATCCGTCACAGAATACTTTTCTTTGACCCAGTTTTCTTTATCAGACTTCATCTTCGTTATGCCAACATGCATCAACAAGTAGGGCGTCTCCCTATTGCATCCAACCCTATTCCATCGTCCCGTGGGGGTTGTCTGACCCAATTTAGCCTTTATGTGCAGAAAAACCACCAACATTTCCATAGTTTTCTCTTGAAGGAGGAAACTATGCCAGTGTTTTTAAGGCGATGCTTTTTTTCCTCAAAAATGTGTAGAATCCGCGATGCAAATCATGGGTTATTGTAAATATCGTGTAGTTAATCATATCGTATATGTCAATAACCTGTATGTTATAGGTGGCGTGGCTAGTAAGACTCTCGATGGCCATAAGCGGGGCGAGGTGATGGAAAAAGAAACGACGGAGGCGGCGAAAACTGGGAAGGACGAGTACGTATATCTGATTAGTTGAGGCGTTAATTCTACCGTGTGTTATTGCACGTCAATCTGCCTCATCACGTGATCCAGCTACTGGCGGATCCACGTTTTGGCTCCCAGGACGAGGTGCAGGAGAACGTAAATGTCCAGCTTTCTTTGTGTGGATTTCTTGCCGTGAGGGTGCTTTCGTTTGGTATCCAATAAAATAAAGACTTTCTTAAGAGAATTAGACATGTCTGCTAAATATGGGCGACCGCGAACATTGATTATGAGAGAATATTTCTGATTTATTGAGCTATATCGTCTTAAATACTTATGTTACTGTAGTACGTTAGTTCAAGTGCATTCACGTATTTATCCTATGAATTTGATGCTTTAGTGAGGATACTACTAATAAAAAACAACTGCACAAACTTTCGATTTGATCAAAAGCAATTTTCCAACCAGAATATTCAATTTATAGCCTATATTTAACAATGCATGCGACCTGCTATTTGCTTTTCGTATCGAGATTGAAGCATGAGATAGACCCCAATTAGAAAAGGTCGTTCAATTGATCACAAAATATATTTTCAAAAAAAATCGTTACTGCCCAATATTACCGACGGTCATTCTATCCATTATTATATTATTCGAGCGACACGTACAAATACATTTAATCCAGCCTTGATCAACAACCAAGAAGTAAACAGTATATATATACAAATGCAAGGACATGTCTATTAAACTGTTATTTTCGGAATACACAATGATGAAAAATTTAGGAAGCCACAGATGACCACAGACTGAAACAAAAAAAGGAGATTAACGACATGGTTCATGTTTCATTTTCTTGTTTACCCAGGTCGAGAGAGGAAGTCACCCATGGCGATGCGGGTGGGGACCCTGCGGGGGCAGGTTCCCCTGGGGGTGACCCTTTCCACGCCCAGACGGGGGATTCCGAAGTGCCCGGGACCCCTGAAGAACGCCTGGACGTCGACGTACGACGGGAAAATGCCAGACAAGCGCGAGAATTACGCGAGAAGCGAGAGCGCGAACGGCGAGAGACGCTTGAGCGACAACAGAGGGAGAAACGGGCCAAAGTGCAAAAGGAAAGGGAGAAAAAGGACCTGGAACGTAAAGAACGGGAGAGAAAGGACAAAGAAAGGCGGGAGAAGGAGATGGAGAGACAGAAGAGAGCCCGCCTCGTGGCAGCAAAGGAAAATGATGAAGAGCAACAAAATGGCGCAGAAGAAAGTGACGTGGAACATCAGCCGCGCCCTCTGCTGGCACGCTCTCCAACTAAACGCGGCCGGACATTCATCTTCCACTGGACGTCGTCATGGAAGCCAAAACGAGGCCGCACCAGTCTCGCCCGGGACCCTACTACCACCGTTGTCAGTAACAACAAGACCCAGCAGGCGACGCTCCCGACGGAGCGGCGGTATCCAGAGGAATACACCTTAGAGGATGCCGTGGATCACTACTACAAGGACTACTCCCGGACTCACACGAGCATGGCGGGCAAGGACCTGAAGCGCCTACAGCGGGGGAGGAGTCCCGTCCGCAATCCCGAGCCGACTGCCCAGTCCGTGGTCGACCCGGCCCTGCGCCAGGTTCCGCCTTGGCACCGCAAGGAGTACGTGTTGAACAAGCGCGAAGCCTCCATGTACGTCCACATCAAGCACGTCTACGGCAACGACCACCTGCGGCAGCGCCGCAAGAACGACTTCTACCAGAGGGTGCTGGACCTGCAGGAAGAGGAATGGCGCAGGCTGCACGAGGAATACAGGAAGCGGCAGGTGTACAAGGCGGCCACCAAGTACAACCAGCAGAAACAGCTCCGCGACGTCAGACAGCGCTTCGAGGACGAGCAGGTGCGCCGCTTCAAGACGCAGTACGTCACGAGTCGGGTTCTGGCGCACGAATGGACCACCCGCCAGCACTACGGCCTCCCCGAGGACCTCAACGGGTCGCCCCAGGCGCGGGCCAAGCTGAGGAAGAGCGAGAGGGTCCCCGACGAGCGGTTCGATTACCGGGAGAAGACAAAGCTGAACGAGCGGCGCTACAGTCGCCTGTTCTCCTTCTCCCACGGCCCAACGTGGCTGGCCAACGCCAAGACACCCAAGATGGCCGGCATCGACACGGTGGACATCTCGGATGACTCGCAAGGTGGGTACGAAACGGAGTCACTGGGACTATGCAATGGTAACGGTCGGGTACGAAAGGGTACCAGCACTGATGTGAAACAGGTACGAAACGGACAATTACTAGGGACAATGCGATGATAGCGATGAGTACGAAACGGTCACGAGGACAATACAATGGCAACAACAGAGACAATGCTATGGTAACAATGGAAACAATGCGATGGCAGCAATAGAATGGCGACAATGGGTACGAAACGGTCATGAGGACAATACAATGGCAACAATGGGGACAATCAAAATGACAAAAATGGTTACGAAACGGTCATAAGGACACCTCAATGACAGACATGTGTTTGAGTCACACCATACATGATAAGCAGTTGGTGTCACGCCAAAATAACTTTAGCTCATATTCTTATTCTGGGTTTCGATCCTCGCTTATAAAATAGTAGCATGAAATACTTTTACCACTTGTTGTTGCACCTGCCAATTTAAATTCAATGTCAATCTTGTGACATCATTGGCGAATTTCCAAATAACGCTCAGATGCTCCAGCTAGCCAACAAACCCGCCGGGCCTCACTTTTGCTACTTTGGCGAAGGTGTTGATAGTGATTTAGTGGAATAACACCGTAAAATCCAGATGAAACACGGTTTTATTTCTTTATCTTCCGTAAACTCCCGATGAAACACGGTTTTATTTCTTTATCTTCCGTAAACTCCCGATGAAACACGGTTTTATTTCTTTATCTTCTGTAAACAATGGGGGCCGGCCCGGTAGCTCAGTGGGCTAGAGCGCTCGCCTTGAGTGTTCTGGCCACCTAGGAGCCTAACGGCACGCGGATCGGTAGTTTGCGCCCCGCTGTGGCGATGTCTGTGTGGTCGCAGGATAAAGATCCCATGTCTTTCTTCGCAAAGAGTAGTTGGTTACCCCCGGGGACATGGCTCCACTCCCCCTTCCTTCTCCCATTGACGCGATATGACCAAAAGTGGTTAAAGCGTCCTGAATACCCAACCAACTATAAACAAAGTTAACTTTAATCTAACCCACATCGCGGCACCAACACTGTAAGAGCGAGAAGAATACTAACCATCTTCTCTGGATTCTTTGTTATCGTTCCTCTCTGTTGACGCTGACGCCACCTGGTGTTTGCTTGCAGACGCCAATGGCGGAAGAGTGAGAAATGTCAAGGACATCGTAGACAACGCCAAGAAGCTGTTGGAATCAGACTCAGATGGAGCTTATTCCGACCTTGACGAGGATGCCAGCTCAGTGGAAGGTTATTATTACGATTATCAGTGTTACTATGTTACTATGTTAATACGGTATGGGTGTGATTATGTGAAAGTAGGTGTTATTGTGGGAAATTAAGTGTTATTGTGTGAAATTAGGTGTTATTTTGTGCAATTTAGTGTTATTATATAAATGTCAGTGTTATTATATACATGTTAACGTTATTTAACGATACTATCACAATATACCATTGTCATTTTCCTTATGACACGTTTTAATACGGTTAATATATCTGCTATCGTCAGTGTGTGATGATATAATTATTATCATCAGTGCTAATATGTTTACTGTCAGTCGTGTATTAGTATATGGCATCATTAGTATTACAACCATTGTTAGTGTTAGTATTGCTGTTGTTACTGTTAGTGTTACCCTGTAATACTATTGTTACTGTTAGTGTTAACATGTAATACTATCGTTACTGTTAGTGTTACCCTGTAATACCAGCGTTAATGTTAGTGTTACTCTGTAATACTATCGTTACTGTTAGTGTTACCCTGTAATACTATCGTTACTGTTAGTGTTACCCTGTAATACTATCGTTACTGTTAGTGTTACCCTGTAATACTATCGTTACTGTTAGTGTCACCATGTAATACTATCGTTACTGTTAGTGTTACCCTGTAATACTATCGTTATTGTTAGTGTTACCATGTAATACTATTGTTACTGTTAGTGTCACCATGTAATACTATCGTTACTGTTAGTGTTACCCTGTAATACTATCGTTACTGTTAGTGTTACCCTGTAATACTATCGTTACTGTTAGTGTCACCATGTAATACTATCGTTACTGTTAGTGTTACCCTGTAATACTATCGTTACTGTTAGTGTTACCCTGTAATACTATCGTTACTGTTAGTGTTACCCTGTAATACTATCGTTAATGTTAGTGTTACCATGTAATACTATCGTTACTGTTAGTGTTACCCTGTAATACTATCGTTACTGTTAGTGTTACCCTGTAATACTATCGTTACTGTTAGTGTTACCCTGTAATACTATCGTTACTGTTAGTGTTACCATGTAATACTATCGTTACTGTTAGTGTTACCCTGTAATACTATCGTTACTGTTAGTGTTACCCTGTAATACTATCGTTACTGTTAGTGTTACCCTGTAATACTATCGTTACTGTTAGTGTCACCATGTAATACTATCGTTACTGTTAGTGTTACCCTGTAATACTATCGTTACTGTTAGTGTCACCATGTAATACTATCGTTACTGTTAGTGTTACCCTGTAATACTATCGTTACTGTTAGTGTTACCATGTAATACTATTGTTACTGTTAGTGTCACCATGTAATACTATCGTTACTGTTAGTGTTACCCTGTAATACTATCGTTACTGTTAGTGTTACCCTGTAATACTATCGTTACTGTTAGTGTCACCATGTAATACTATCGTTACTGTTAGTGTTACCCTGTAATACTATCGTTACTGTTAGTGTTACCATGTAATACTATTGTTACTGTTAGTGTCACCATGTAATACTATCGTTACTGTTAGTGTTACCCTGTAATACTATCGTTACTGTTAGTGTTAACATGTAATACTATCGTTACTGTTAGTGTTAACATGTAATACTATCGTTACTGTTAGTGTTACCATGTAATACTATTGTTACTGTTAGTGTTACCATGTAATACTATAGTTACTGTTAGTGTTACCATGTAATACTATCGTTACTGTTAGTGTTACCATGTAATACTATTGTTACTGTTAGTGTTACCATGTAATACTATCGTTACTGTTAGTGTTAACATGTAATACTATCGTTACTGTTAGTGTTACCATGTAATACTATCGTTACTGTTAGTGTTACCATGTAATACTATTGTTACTGTTAGTGTTACCATGTAATACTATAGTTACTGTTAGTGTTACCATGTAATACTATAGTTACTGTTAGTGTTACCATGTAATACTATTGTTACTGTTAGTGTTACCATGTAATACTATTGTTACTGTTAGTGTTACCATGTAATACTATAGTTACTGTTAGTGTTACCATGTAATACTATCGTTACTGTTAGTGTTACCATGTAATACTATCGTTACTGTTAGTGTTAACATGTAATACTATTGTTACTGTTAGTGTTACCATGTAATACTATTGTTACTGTTAGTGTTACCAGGTAATACTATAGTTACTGTTAGTGTTACCATGTACTACTATTGTTACTGTTAGTGTTACCATGTAATACTATCGTTACTGTTTGTGTTAACATGTAATACTATTGTTACTGTTAGTGTTAAAATGTAATACTATTGTTACTGTTAGTGTTACCATGTAATACTATTGTTACTGTTAGTGTTAACATGTAATACTATTGTTACTGTTAGTGTTACCATGTAATACTATTGTTACTGTTAGTGTTAACATGTACTACTATTGTTACTGTTAGTGTTAACATGTAATACTATAGTTACTGTTTGCGTTACTGATATGTTATCCAGGACAATGTTTTACTGAAAACGTTTAGTCCTGCTGACTACATGCTACCGCCCTCCTTCTCCAGATTCCACCGAGAGAGGCCGGCGAGGACGGCGCCCCCTACCGGCCGCCAAGGGGCGTGGAGCCCGAGGGTCGCGGAGTCCTGGTGGTCGCCAAGGGAACCAGGGTCCCGCCGGGAGAGGGACCCTACGAGGACCACCTCCGCGACTCGCGGCGCCCCGTCCGTCTGTGAGACCGGGGGTCGCGTTAACAGTGCGTGGACATGGTCGCCATGGAGACGACGATGACGCGGCCGGGGTGCATGGGAGTGGACCCCCCGGGGCTAGACCTGCCCGGAAGGGGGGTCTCTCCCGCCCTCATAAGCAGCGGGGTGATGATAAGGGTGGTCGGGGTGGGGTCGGCGACAGGGGGGCGGACGGGGACGGGGACGGGGACGGGGACGGGGTCGGGGACAGTGACGGTGCCCCCCGATCACCCCTCTACCCACCTCGTAGGGTCCCACGAAAATCAGAACTCGGGGACTGGAGCCGGACTGGGATCGACACGGGGCTGGCGGGGTCGGGAAGGGGGACCGGACGAGGGCGGCCCAAGGGTGACAGGGGTGATCGAGGGAGTAAAGCGGCGCAAGTTACAAAGGGGGATGGTAGACCGATAGGCAGGGCTGCACCTATCGGACTTATCGGAGGGGAAGAAGTTGGGCCTGGAGATCGTGGAGATAAGGGGAGAGATAAGGGTTTAAATAAGGGTGGAGATAAGGGTGGAGATAATGGTGGAGATAAGGATGGAGATAAGGGTGGAGATAAGGGTGGAGATAATGGTGGAGATAATGGTGGAGATAAGGGTGGAGATAAGGGTAGAGATAAAGGTGGAGATAAGGGTGGAGATAAGGGTGGAGATAAGGGTGGAGATAAGGGTGGAGATAAGGGTGGAGATAAGGTTGGAGATAAGGGTGGAGATAAGGCTGGGGACAAGGCCGGAAATAATGGGAGAGTTAAGGGTGCGGGTAAAAGTGCTACGAGCAGAGGGCCTGGTGGTGGAGGGCGAGACTCTGGCGGTCGCGGCGATGGATCCAGAAAAAGAAGCGTCCGAGGTTCGGATTCTCCCGGTGAGGACGACAACACGGCCAGATCAAACAGCCAGAGCTCTGGGGGTGACAGAGCTTCCTCCGCCCGATCGGGTGGTTCTCGTGAGGGTCGCGTGGACACTGGGGGTGAGGGGAGAAATGGCGGTAGGAACACTGGGACATCACAGGGATCCAGAAGAAGAAAGGATAGCCGTGGAAACGACACTCATCTGAAATCTCATGAAGATCCCGACAAATTTGGATCTGGTGGAGCAGGAAAGGCGCCGCGTTCCCCTACAAGTGGCAAAAGCCAATCCCGCCGGCCAGGAGATGGCGCCACTGAGCGGGAAGTCTCGCCATCGAGTCCTGCCAATGGTAACGACCTGGATAAGGCTAACGGTGAACAATCAGATGGGCAATTTGGCCCCAAGTCCAAATCGGACCGTGGCGATTCCGATGAGCCATCCAGCCGGGCGGGTGGGCGGGGTTCGGCCGGTGGGGGTCGGAGGAAAAGTCGTGTATCGGGGCAGGGTGTCGGTGAAAGTGGCACGGACAAAACTCGTACCAAGAACGATTCGCACGGCGGGTCCGGTAAGGTTGGCGCTGGGGCCGCAAAGGGAGGTTCAGGCAAGGGAGCCGCAGACGACGACAGAAAGGGCGCGGTAGCCGCAGGGGAGAGGGCAGAGGGGGAAGGGAAGGCTGGGAGATACGGGGTGGGTGTCGGGTCTGGGTCTGGGTCTGGCTCAGGTTCTGGCGAGGCGGCCAGGCAGGAGAAGGCTGGGGTGGGGACCCGGAAGCCCTCGGGAAACCAGCGCAGAAGTAAGAAAGAACCTTCGACACTATCAACTAAATCGGGGGAGAAAAACGCGGGCAACAAAGTAGAGCTTGGCTCTCGGGGAGGAGGCCAGCGTAACGATGCTGGGGGGAAAGGGGTTAAGGGGGACCATGGTAACAGTCGAGAGGGGGCTGGCAAGAGGGTGGGGCGTACGGGGACGGGTGAGCCCGAGGATTCCAACAAAAACGCTGGCGAAAAAGTGGGCGATAATAGCAGGTTTTCCGCGGAATCCAGAGAGCGGCGTCGGGAGAGGCGTAAGGCAGCGGCCAGGGATCCGGGCAGCGCCGGGCACGCGTCCCCACACCGGCTGCCCGCCTATCTACGGGACGGCGACCGCCCCGACGTACCCGACAACGAGTTGCGGATCACTGATGACGAGGACAGCGACGGGGAGGACATCTTTGAGAAAGCCAAGAAGAAATACGGCATCGTCATCAACAGCGACAGCGACTAGTGACGTGCGTGTCAGGCGTCGAGCATCGAGCGTCAAGCGTCGAGCGTCAAGCGTCGAGCGTCAAGCGTCAAGCGTCGAGCGTCAAGCGTCGAGCGTCAAGCGTCGAGCGTTGAGCGTTAAACGTCTTGGCTCGTAGACATTGATGTCGTGTGTCGGTCTTTCAGGCTGGATATTGCATGTCGCGTGTCGGTCTTTCAGAGCTGTAATATTGGGGCCAACGTCATTGGGTGTATGTCCTTTATAATCATTGAACCGCCTCTACTGGGCTTCGGCGCTGTCATCCTGGATATTGTACGACCGTGTGCACCAACCACCTTCCAAATGGCTTTCTCGTTATGTGTTAAGCCCTCGCCATATGCCTGCCCCCCTTCCCCATTTACGATCCCCCCTTCCACATTTACCATTTCCCTTCTCCCCCCCCCCCCCTGCCGCGCCAACCCTCGGTCTCGTGTTGCACGTCTTTGTCTTTATATTGGGTCTGTACGTCAGTGAATCGTGCGACCTGTGTGACGCATGCGCCGCATTGCGAGTTCTATATGGGGCTACACGCTGCTCAAGTGTATTCCCGTTGTAGGCGCTTTGGGGACCAAACAACTCCCCCCCCCCCCGAAAAAAAACACGTGCTCTTAGAATGCGTGCGCGTCAGTTCCGCCGGCTGATGATGTTACAGCATTGACGTAGAGCATAAGTATCCCTGCCGTGCGAGAGCTCGATGAGATCCCGTAGTGACTGTGCCGCCCTATTGTAGTCAGCCCTTCCGTGACTGGAGACGCATCTCTTTACCATAGACAAGTAATTGGGTTACTGTATCTGCTAAGCGACGGTGTTAATACGTCAGCCAGACGCACACACGCAGGCCCCTCCTCTGTCCCCGCCCCCGTACACCCCGTTGGGGCTGTTCTTTTAACCGAATGGGCTGCCACTCCAACAGCTCCTAGCTTTATCTGCAAGGTCTGAAGTACTTCCCGGGAATCACAAAGGCATCTTGTTGATGCCCTCATATTGTAAAGATCGTAGTCGCCCGAAGTCATGTACCCTATGTACTAGTTTTGCAGCCACAGTTTCGTATCTTGACGACTGTCACGTTGCGTTAGAGGTTGCTTCTATATGCGGCTGTGCTTAGCGAAATGGCGTAGCGAATGGGTCCTATGTCATCATACCAGGCCGTTGTGTAACGACGATCCCATTGTCTATGGGAGACTCGCCTAATGTGCATTTTACTACTCTGTCCTTACAAACAGTTCTTGTGTAATATAAACTGATGATGTCGTGTTTTTTGTCGCTCAGCAATCTAGAAATAGCCCTATTTGTTGGACTGTTTTATTGCCATGTTATAACATTAGATGTATCTGGAGAGAACTGTCGTCACCAGAATTCCTTGGTAAAATCTACGTCTATGTAGAAATGAACGTTTAGAGGACAGAATTCGTTATGTTTATACCGCCGTTATTTGTATGCAATGTAAAATACATGAAACCAGTAACTTTTGTACATATGTATAAAAACAATGTTACATAATGTTATTTATATGCATTGTAAATACCTATTTTATAATATTATACTTTGTATATGTGTAAAACCCTACGCAGCTCAGCCAGAAAGTGAATGGTGAATAAAATATATTTTCATGGTACTAAATTCATTGTGTTATTATTATGAAGTACGCTTTCCTATCGATGGTAATAATAACAAATAAATAATACGCCCATTGCCGTAGTATATTAGTAGACAGTAAATGTGATGCATTTGCCAATCGGTAGAATCATCTTAATTTTTCACATACAAAAGATAATATGATTAAAGTTGACTCAGTTTTACGTGGGGCAAACGGACGATTAGTGGAACGCCCTCTGTCGGCTGAAGATTTACCTATATAATACGCGACACCATTGTTTCCAAGGAAACGATCGATCCTAGTCAATTGCTTATACTGCTTATAGGCAATGTTGGTACAGACTATTGGGTCGGAAGGGAGAATCAGGACAGTAAGACAAGGCTCATTGACGCAACACTTTTTATTGGATATATAGCATTATTTCATACATTTCATGTCCAGCATTAGGATGGCACAAGCGCTACCAGGACCCTGTAACAAGCGCTACCTGGACCCTGTAACAAGCGCTACCAGGACCCTGTAACAAGCGCTACCTGGTCCCTGTAACAAGCGCTACCTGGACCCTGTAACAAGCGCTACCTGGACCCTGTAACAAGCGCTACCTGGTCCATGTGACAAGCGCTACCTGGTCCATGTAACAAGCGCTACCTGGAACCTGTAACAACGCTACCTGGACCCTGTAACAAGCGCTACCTGGTCCCTGTAACAAGCGCTACCTGGAACCTGTAACAACGCTACCTGGTCCCTGTAACAAGCGCTACCTGGTCCCTGTAACAAGCGCTACCTGGAACCTGTAACAACGCTACCTGGACCCTGTAACAAGCGCTACCTGGACCCTGTAACAAGCGCTATCTGGTCCCTGTAACAAGCGCTATCTGGTCCCTGTAACAAGCGCTACCTGGACACTGTAACAAACGCTACCTGGTCCCTGTAACAAGCGCTACCTGGACCCTGTAACAAGCGCTACCTGGTCCCTGTAACAAGCGCTACCTGGACCCTGTAACAACGCTACCTGGACCCTGTAACAATCGCTACCTGGACCCTGTAACAAGCGCTACCTGGTCCCTGTAACAAGCGCTACCTGGACCCTGTAACAAGCGCTACCTGGACCCTGTAACAAGCGCTACCTGGACCCTGTAACAAGCGCTACCTGGTCCCTGTAATAAGCGCTACCTGGACCGTGTAACAAGCGCTACCTGGAACCTGTAACAACGCTACCTGGACCCTGTAACAAGCGCTACCTGGACCCTGTAACAAGCGCCACCTAGAACCTGTAACAACGCTACCTGGACGCTGTAACAAGCGCTACCTGGACCCTGTAACAAGCGCTACCTGGACCCTGTAACAAGCACTACCTGGACCCTGTAACAAACGCTACCTGCATGCATGGACCACCGATCTACGGCGATACATGACTTAACGTCGTCAAGTGCCTCCCCTTGTCTTTACCACTAGCCGAACAAGGACCCCGATACAAACCTGTTTGACCCGACGCGCCTTATATACTGTCTTCACTGGGGCATTCACTGGGCATGGGCACGTGCCCCCTCCCCCCACCCCGCCCCCCAGACCCTAAGATATACATTACTCCCCTCCCCTTTCAAATTCTGTGCACCACTGTCACCTACGTCTACACTCATTTTTTATGTTTTTGTGCCCCCCTTTTTTAAAGAATTCCTGCACACGCCCGTGCTGGTTACCCCATTAAATACAAATATAAAGTTCGTTGAACAGATTACCTCAAAGCAATGACATTTTTACACATTTTTTTTTCATTTTTCTCAACACAAAGGAATAACATAAATTAAGTCACTTTAACTAAAGGTGCAGTTAAGCTCTTCCTGCTAACCGCCATTGTAAGACTATTACAACCAGAAGGATATAACATTCGTCTATGAGAGTCACATCTCATCTTTCCATAGAATATAGCGACACACAGGCCGCGTCTGTGTGTTCGCAGGTCTTTATCAGGCGACCACACAGACATGGCCACAGTGGGGCGCGAACTACCGATCCACGTGCCATTAGGCTCTCAGGTGGCCAGAACACCCAAGGCGAGCGCCCTAACCCACTGAGCTATCGCGCCGGCCCCTATGAGAAATTTGGTGACGAACAAGAAGACGTGATGTTAGGCGTTGTAACGGCTGTATTGCCCGGGAGCGCCTGTCAGCGCGGGTTGTGCTCGAAGCATGGAGTGGATATAAACAAATGTGCTGCTTTACAACAAATAATCCTGATATTTACACATAATAACATCACACGACATTAATATATTATTTTTTGTTTTGTTTTTCAATAGGGAATCAATAATATTTACACACAAAAAATAGGAAAACAACAACTTGGACCTCTCTAAACCGCCATTGATCATTAATTATTACAAAATATTCTCCCCCTAGCAAGTATTTACAAACAGAAAATTATGGGCTCGTTTTATGGGTGAAACGCAATTAACCAACTGAAGTTGAAATTACCCTGTTGCGATAGATATCAAAAGTGTGGTTTGTTTCTACGTTCGATTTCAATACCACCATTCACCCGCCGCCATGTTTAACCACTGAGATCCATCCGTCATTAATTGCTTTGAAATATACAAATTATTTCACTTCATTTGAACATCATTAAGTTTAATGTATATAATCTTCGTTTAAACGTATTCGTTGCAAAGATTTGGACACAGGTAAAATCTGTACAAGTTTCCTCTATTTCTTGCACTATATAATAATTATAGCATAATTTTGTAACATACATACATTACAGTACATACTTACAACATTATTTAAGCAGAACGCATAGTTAAAGAAGCTGACTGATATAAAACGGCTGTACAATAGTTTGAACTGGTGATAACGTGAGACCCATCATATATACATATAGTGTGCTGAAGAATATAGTATCATCAGTTGCTTAAATAAATTAAATACAAAGCATATCAAATCACGAAATTGGCCTTTGTGACAGGCCGCAAGGGCAAGAAAATGTTGTCAAATGGTACTCGTCTTTAGTCACACGAAACGCCGACCGTGGGCAGTACTTACACACTATGTCCTGTTTTACGGAATTCAGCGAGGAAATGCGAAACGTGATAGGCCCCCCCCCCCCCCCATTTTAAAGCATATGAACAGACCTAATAGCCTTTGCACTTGTTATTGTATATATAGATATATATATATATATAATTTTATGAATATCTACATAGTCCAAATGTCTTCTGCCGTGATTCTCGTAAACCCGCTGCTCTGTTCAGGGGCCCACTTCGTAGCGTATTATCAACTCATATAATGCAATAAATCCTCTAAATATTTAAATATCAAGGCCCCCAATGGGCTGTTTACAATTCGTTCGCCGCACAATACCGACTCCTAATGCATTAATTACGAATGCATTATTTGGTCCAATTAATGACCATAAAATATATGTTATGTTAACAGGGGCGGATCTAGGAATTTTCCAAAGGGGGGGGGGGTGCTCTCTGAAGACTTGGGACTTTAACATGTATGTTAACATGTATGTTGTATGTTCTGGTTCCCAAGGGGGGGTTGCAACCCCCCTACCCCCCCCCCCCCCCCTAGATCCGTCACTGCAATGTTTATAGTAAACCCACAACAAACACAAATGATGACGACGAGATAAACGTTACGTATACACATAAAATCGCCATGAATGTCTTTGTCGAGTTACAGTTACAGGTAGATAAATGACATAGCGACTAATTGTGGATGGGCTATACGGGAATCGGCGGCAAACTAGGACGCCAAGAGCAGCCAGGAGATCGAAAACGTTCAAAACGAGGCCATCCGCATATTTACTGGTGCAAATAGCCGATCATCTAGAATGGGGTTATTGAAGGAAAGCAATCTGCCCTCACTTACAGACCGCCGCCAATTTCAGATTGCTGTTAAATATATGCCCAGTACTACCACCCAGGTTCCAATTTTTAAAAAAATTAAAAATTCGCCGTGTACAGTGTCGTTTAACAAAAGAAAAAAAATCCCAGTCTGATTATCGAGAAACAACTGTGCCAGTGTCAAAATGTGGATGCCAATGTCGGATGTCGACAGTCTGATTGTCGAGCAACCACTGTCCCGGTGTCGGAATTTGGATTTCAATGTTTGATGTCGACAGTCTGATTGTCGAGAAACAACTGTGCCGGTGTCGAAATTTGGACGCCAATATCTGATGTAGACAGTTTGATTGTCGAGAAACAACTGTGGCGGTGTCGGAATTTAGATGCCAATACCGGATGTCGGCAGTGATTGTCGAGAAACAACTGTGGCGATGTCAGAATTTAGACGCCAATATCTGATGTCGACAGTCTGATTGTCGAGAAACAACTGTGCCAGTGTCGGAATTTGGATGTCAATGTTCGATGTCGACATTCTGATTGTCGATAAACAACTGTGCCGGTGTCGAAAATTGGATGCCAATATCTAATGTCGACAGTCCGATTGTCGAGAAACAACTGTGGCGGTGTCGTAATTTGGATGTCAATGTCTGATGTCGACAGTCTGATTGTCGAGAAACAACTGTACCGGTGTCGGAATTTGGACGCCCATATCTGATGTCGACAGTTTGACTGTCGAGAAACAACTGCGGCGGTGTCGGAATTTAGATGCCTATATCGGATGTCGAGAGTCTGATTGTCGAGAAACAACTGTGGCGATGTCGAAATTTAGACGCCAATATCTGATGTCGACAGTCTGATTGTCGAGAAACAACTGTGCCGGTGTCGGAATTTGGATGCCAATGTCGGATGTCGACAGTCTGATTGTCGAGATGCAACTGTGTCGGTGTCGGAATTTGGACGCCAGTGTCTGATGTCGACAGTGTGATTGTCGAAAAATAACCGTGCCGGTGTCGGAATTTGGACGCCAATATATGATGTCGACAGTCTGATTGTCGAGAAACAACTGTGCCGGTGTCGGAATTTGGACGCCAATGTCGGATGTCGACAGTCTGATTGTCGAGAAACAACTGTGGCGGTGTCGGAATTTGGATGCCAATGTCTGATGTCGACAGTCTGCTTGTCGAGAAACAACTGTACCGGTCGGTGTCTCGACTTGGTATATATATATATATGATAATATATGTAATAAGCTCCCGCTTGGTACAGGACCCGGGACCGTTGCACCTACCCGACGGCCACCGCGGTGGCTACCCCATTCTCAGCACCACTCTTGGCTATGTTAGAGATGGCCGGCTCCCCGGCGCCGCCCCCCTCAACGGACTTGGTAAGGTCGGTGGTGCCGCTGGTGCCGCTGGTGCCGCTGGTGCCGGTAGTGGTGGTGGAGGGTACCGTGCTGGAGCGGGGCGCAGCCTTCTCCATGCTCTCGCCGCCGGAGCGAGACTCCAGCATGGCTGGGTTGCAGAGACTAAGCACCTGGCGGTATCCCTCACGGTAGTTGGGGTTGGAGAAGCCGTAGATGAAGAAGGTGAGGGTCGAGTGGAGGTGGGCCAAGTAGGTGGACCACAGGTGAACCCAGCCCGGCAGCCGGTCGGCCATGTCCACGCAGATGACGACCACATAGGGCGTCCAGCACACGAAGAAGGCGATCACCACTATGAAGAGCGTGCGGCATGAGCGGATCGTCTCCTTCCAGGCCTTCAGCGTCGACTCGTCACCCCCCTGGCGGCCGGCAAAGAAACCAATCAGCAATCTAGCGACAATCAGCACTCTACTCGCCATCCTCAATCTAGCGACAATCAGCAATATACCCGCCATCATCAATCTAGCGACAATCATCAATATAGTGACAATCAGCAATCTAGGGACAATCAGCAATCTAGCGACAATCAGCAATCTAGTGACAATCAGCAATCTGGCGACAATCAGCAATCTAGCGACAATCATCAATCTAGCGACCATCATCAATCTAGTGACAATCATCATTCGAGCGACAATCATCAGTCGAGCGACAATCAACAATATAGGGACCAACCATTAATCTACCGACTAGTCACCAATTTAGCGACAATCATCAATCTAGAGACAATCAACAATCTAGGGACCAATCATCAATCTGCCGACAACCAACAATCTATGGACCAACCATCAATCTACCGACTAGTCGCCAATTTCGCGGCAAGCATTAATTTAGCGACGATCATCAATCTAGCGCCAATCATCAATCTAGCGACAATCATCAATCTAGCGACAATCAACAATCTAACGAAAATCAACAATCTAAAGAAAATCAACAATCTAGGGACAATCAACAATCTAGAGAACAAACATCAATCCAGCGACCATTAACAATCTAGGGACCAATCATCAATATAGCGACAATCAACAATCTAAGGACCAACCATCAATCTACCGACTAGTCACCAATCTAGCGACAATCAAAATCTAGGGACAATCTACAATAAAGAGACAATCAACAATCAAGGGACCAATCAACAATCTAGGGACCAAACACCAAATTGGCGACAATAAACAATCCAGGGACCAATCAACAATCTAAGGACCAATCATCAATCTAGCGACAATCAACAATTTAGTGACAATCATCAATCTACCGACTAGTCACGAATTTAGCGGCAATCATCAATCTAGCGGCAATCATTAATTTCGCGACAATAATCAATCTAGCAACAATCGTCAATCTAGCGCCAATCAGCAATCCAGCGACAATCAACAATCAAGCGACAATCAGCAATCTAGCGACAATTAGCAATCTACCCGCCATCATCAATCTAGCGACACCCAGCAATCTAGCGACAATCAGAAATCTACCCGCCATCATCAATCTAGCGACAATCAGCAATCTACCCGCCAACATTAATCTAGCGACAATCACCAATCTAGCGACAAGCATCAATCTAGCGACAATCTTCAATCTAGCGACAATCATCAATCTAGCGACAATCTTCAATCTAGTGACAATCATCAATCTGGGGACAATCAACAATCTAGGGACAATCAACAATCAAGGGACCAATAAACAATCTAGTGACCAAGCCCCAATCTGGCGACAGTCAGCAATCTAGGGACCGATCATCAATCTAGCCACAATCTTCAATCTAGCGACAATCATCAACCTAGCGACAATCTTCAATCTAGCGACAATCATCAATCTAGGGACAATCTTCAATCTAGCGACAATCATCAATCTAGGGACAATCAACGATCTAGGGACAATCATCAAATTTATGGCCTGCAAAGAAACATCTCAGTTGCGATGTTTAAAGCTACCCTTACATTGGGACCGGCCATGTGGGCACAATACCCTTACATTAGGACTGGCCATGTGGGCACAATACCCTTACATTGGGACCGGCAATGTGAGCACAATACCCTTACTTTGGGACCGGCCATGTGGGAACAATACCCTTACATTGGGACCGGCCATGTGGGCACAATACCCTTACATTGGGACCAGCCATGTGGGCACAATACCCTTACATTGGGACCGGCCATGTGGGCACAATACCCTTACCTTGGGACCGGCCATGTGGGCACAATACCCTTACATTGGGACCAGCCATGTGGGCACAATATCCTTACATTGGGACCGGCCATGTGGGCACACTACCCTTACATTGGGACCGGCCATGTGGGCATAATACCCTAACATTGGGACCGGCCATATGGGCACAATACCCTTATATTGGGACCGGCCATGTGGGCACAATACCCTTATATTGGGACCGGCCATGTGGGCACAAGACCCTTACATTGGGACCGGCCATGTGGGCACAATACCCTTACCTTGGGACCGGCCATGTGGGCACAATACCCTTATATTGGGACCGGCCATGTGGGCACAATACCCTTACATTGGGACAAGCCATGTGGGCACAATACCCTTACATGGGGGCCAGCCATGTGGGCACAATACCCTTACATTGGGACCGGCCATGTGGGTCCAATACCCTTACATTGGGACCGGCCATGTGGGCACAATACCCTTACATTGGGACCCGCCATGTGGGCACAATATCCTTACATTGGGACCGGCCATGTGGGTCCAATACCCTTACATTGGGACCGGCCATGTGGGCACAATACCCTTACCTTGGGGCCAGCCATATGGGCACAATACCTTTACATTGGGACCGGCCATGTGGGTCCAATACCCTTACATTGGGACTGGCCATGTGGGTCCAATACCCTTACATTGGGACCGGCCATGTGGGCACAATACCCTTACATTAGGACCAGCCATGTGGGCACAATACCCTTACATTGCGACCGGCCATGTGGGCACAATACCCGTATATTGGGACCGGCCATGTGGGCACAATACCCTTACATTGGGACCAGCCATGTGGGCACAATACCCTTACCTTGGGACCGCCTATGTGGGCACATTACCCTTACATTGGGACCGGCCATGTGGGCACAATACCCTTACATTGGGACCGGCCATGTGGGCACAATACCCCTACATTGGGGCCAGCCATGTGGACACAATACCCTTACATTGGGACCGGCCATGTGGGCACAATACCCTTACATTGGGACCGGCCATGTGGCTCCAATACCCTTACATTGGGACCGGCCATGTTGGCACAATACCCTTACATTGGGACCACCCATGTGGGCACAATACCCTTACGTTGGGACGGGCCATGTGGGCACAATACACCTACATTGGGACCGGCCATGTGGGCACAATACCCTTATATTGGGACCGGTGATGTCGGCACAATATCCTTACATTGGGACCGGCCATGTGGACACAATACCCTTACATTGGGACCAGCTATGTGGGCACAATACCCTACATTAGGACCGGCCATGTGGGCACAATATCTTTACATTGGGACCGGCCATGTGGGTCCAATACCCTTACATTGGGACCGGCCATGTGGGCACAATACCCTTACCTTGGGGCCAGCCATGTGGGCACAATACCTTTACATTGGGGCCGGCCATGTGGGTCCAATACCCTTACATTGGGACGGGCCATGTGGGCACAATACCCTTACCTTGGGGCCAGCCATGTGGGCACAATACCTTTACATTGGGGCCGGCCATGTGGGTCCAATACCCTTACCTTGGGACCGGTCATGTAGGCACGGAATACCCTTACCTTGGGGCCAGCCATGTGGGCACAATAACCTTACATTGGGACAGGCCATGTGGGCACAATACCCTTACATTGGGACCGGCCATGTGGGCACAATACCCTTACATTGGGGCCAGCCATGTGGGCACAATACCCTTACTTTGGGACCGGCCATGTGGGAACAATACCCTTATATTGGGACCGGCAATGTGGGCACAATACCCTTACATTGGGACCAGCCATGCGGGCACAATACCCTTACATTGGGACCAGCCATATGGGCACAATACCCTTACATTGGGACCGGCCATGTGGGCACAATACCCTTACATTGGGATCAGCCATGTGGGCACAATATCCTTACATTGGTACCGGCCATGTGGGCACAATACCCTTACATTGGGACCGGCCATGTGGGCACAATACCCTTACATTGGGACCGGCCATGTGGGCACAATACCCTTACATTGGGACCAGCCATGTGGGCACAATACCCTTACATTGAGACCGGCCATGTGGGTCCAATACCCTTACATTGGCACCGGCCATGTGGGCACAATACCCTTACATTGGGACCAGCCATGTGGGCACAATACCCTTACATTGCGACCGGCCATGTGGGCACAATACCCTTATATTGGGACCGGCCATGTGGGCACAATACCCTTACATTGGGACCGGCCATGTGGGCACAATACCCTTACATTGGGACCGGCCATGTGGGCACAATACCCTTACCTGGGGGCCAGCCATGTGGCTCCAATACCCTTACATTGGGACCGGCCATGTGGGTACAATACCCTTACCTTGGGGCCAGCCATGTGGATACAATACCCTTACATTGGGACCAGCCATGTGGGCACAATACACTTATATTGGGACAAGCCATGTGGGCACAATACACTTACATTGGGACCGGCCATGCGGGTCCAATACCCTTACATTGGGACCGGCCATGTGGGCACAATACCTTTACCTTGGGGCCAGCCATGTGCGCACAATACCCTAACATTGGGACCAGCCATGTGGGCACAATACACTTGCATTGGGACCGGCCATGTGGGCACAATGCCCTTATATTGGGACCGGCCATGTCGGCACAATACCCTTACATTGGGACCGGCCATGTGGGCACAATACCCCTACATTGGGGCCAGCCATGTGGGCACAATACCCTTACATTGGGACCGGCCATGTGGGCACAATACCCTTACATTGGGACCGGCCATGTGAGCACAATACCCTTACATTGGGACCGGCCATGTGGGCACAATACCCTTACATTGGGACCGGTAATGTGGGCACAATACCCTTACTTTGGGACCAGCCATGTGGGCACAATACACTTATATTGGGACAAGCCATGTGGGCACAATACCCTTACATTGGGACCGGCCATGCGGGTCCAATACCCTTACATTGGGACCGGCCATGTGGGCACAATACCTTTACCTTGGGGCCAGCCATGTGCGCACAATACCCTTACATTGGGACCAGCCATGTGGGCACAATACCTTTACATTGGGACCGGCCATGTTGGCACAATACCCTTACATTGGGACCAGCCATGTGGGCACAATACCCTTACATTGTTACCGGCCATGTGGGCACAATGCCCTTACATTGGGACCAGCCATGTGGGCACAATACCCTTACATTAGGACCAGCCATGTGGGCACAATACCTTTACATTGCGACCGGCCATGTGGGCACAATACCCTTACATTGGAACCGGCCATGTGGGCACAATACACTTGCATTGGGACCGGCCATGTGGGCACAATACCCTTACATTGGGGCAAGCCATGTGGGCACAATACCCTTACATTGGGACCGGCCATGTGGGCACAATGCCCTTATATTGGGACCGGCAATGTCGGCACAATACCCATACATTGGGACCGGCCATGTCGGCACAATACCCTTACATTGGGACCAGCCATGTGGGCACAATACCCTTATATTGGGACCGGCCATGTGGGCACAATACCCTTACATTGGGACCAGCCATGTGGGCACAATACCCTTATATTGGGACCGGCCATGTGGGCACAATACCCTTACATTGGGACAAGCCATGTGGGCACAATACCCTTACATTGGGACCGGCCATGTGGGCACAATGCCCTTATATTGGAACCGGCCATGTCGGCACAATACCCTTACATTGGGACCGGCCATGTGAGCACAATACCCTTACATTGGGACCGGCCGTGCGGGTCCAATACCCTTACATTGGGACCGGCCGTGCGGGTCCAATACCCTTACATTGGGACCGGCCATGTGGGCACAATACCCTTACATTGGGACCGGCCATGTGGGCACAATACCCCTACATTGGGGCCAGCCATGTGGACACAATACCCTTACATTGGGACCGGCCATGTGGGCACAATACCCTTACATTGGGACCGGCCATGTGGCTCCAATACCCTTACATTGGGACCGGCCATGTTGGCACAATACCCTTACATTGGGACCACCCATGTGGGCACAATACCCTTACGTTGGGACGGGCCATATGGGCACAATACACCTACATTGGGACCGGCCATGTGGGCACAATACCCTTATATTGGGACCGGTGATGTCGGCACAATATCCTTACATTGGGACCGGCCATGTGGACACAATACCCTTACATTGGGACCAGCTATGTGGGCACAATACCCTTACATTAGGACCGGCCATGTGGGCACAATATCTTTACATTGGGACCGGCCATGTGGGTCCAATACCCTTACATTGGGACCGGCCATGTGGGCACAATACCCTTACCTTGGGGCCAGCCATGTGGGCACAATACCTTTACATTGGGGCCGGCCATGTGGGTCCAATACCCTTACATTGGGACGGGCCATGTGGGCACAATACCCTTACCTTGGGGCCAGCCATGTGGGCACAATACCTTTATATTGGGACCGGCCATGTGGGCACAATACCCTTACATTGGGACAAGCCATGTGGGCACAATACCCTTACATGGGGGCCAGCCATGTGGGCACAATACCCTTACATTGGGACCGGCCATGTGGGTCCAATACCCTTACATTGGGACCGGCCATGTGGGCACAATACCCTTACATTGGGACCCGCCATGTGGGCACAATATCCTTACATTGGGACCGGCCATGTGGGTCCAATACCCTTACATTGGGACCGGCCATGTGGGCACAATACCCTTACCTTGGGGCCAGCCATGTGGGCACAATACCTTTACATTGGGACCGGCCATGTGGGTCCAATACCCTTACATTGGGACTGGCCATGTGGGTCCAATACCCTTACATTGGGACCGGCCATGTGGGCACAATACCCTTACATTAGGACCAGCCATGTGGGCACAATACCCTTACACTGCGACCGGCCATGTGGGCACAATACCCGTATATTGGGACCGGCCATGTGGGCACAATACCCTTACATTGGGACCAGCCATGTGGGCACAATACCCTTACCTTGGGACCGCCTATGTGGGCACATTACCCTTACATTGGGACCGGCCATGTGGGCACAATACCCTTACATTGGGACCGGCCATGTGGGCACAATACCCCTACATTGGGGCCAGCCATGTGGACACAATACCCTTACATTGGGACCGGCCATGTGGGCACAATACCCTTACATTGGGACCGGCCATGTGGCTCCAATACCCTTACATTGGGACCGGCCATGTTGGCACAATACCCTTACATTGGGACCACCCATGTGGGCACAATACCCTTACGTTGGGACGGGCCATGTGGGCACAATACACCTACATTGGGACCGGCCATGTGGGCACAATACCCTTATATTGGGACCGGTGATGTCGGCACAATATCCTTACATTGGGACCGGCCATGTGGACACAATACCCTTACATTGGGACCAGCTATGTGGGCACAATACCCTTACATTAGGACCGGCCATGTGGGCACAATATCTTTACATTGGGACCGGCCATGTGGGTCCAATACCCTTACATTGGGACCGGCCATGTGGGCACAATACCCTTACCTTGGGGCCAGCCATGTGGGCACAATACCTTTACATTGGGGCCGGCCATGTGGGTCCAATACCCTTACATTGGGACGGGCCATGTGGGCACAATACCCTTACCTTGGGGCCAGCCATGTGGGCACAATACCTTTACATTGGGGCCGGCCATGTGGGTCCAATACCCTTACCTTGGGACCGGTCATGTAGGCACGGAATACCCTTACCTTGGGGCCAGCCATGTGGGCACAATAACCTTACATTGGGACAGGCCATGTGGGCACAATACCCTTACATTGGGACCTACCATGTGGGCACAATACCCTTACATTGGGGCCAGCCATGTGGGCACAATACCCTTACTTTGGGACCGGCTATGTGGGAACAATACCCTTATATTGGGACCGGCCATGTGGGCACAATACCCTTACATTGGGACCAGCCATGCGGGCACAATACCCTTACATTGGGACCAGCCATATGGGCACAATACCCTTACATTGGGACCGGCCATGTGGGCACAATACCCTTACATTGGGATCAGCCATGTGGGCACCATATCCTTACATTGGTACCGGCCATGTGGGCACAATACCCTTACATTGGGACCGGCCATGTGGGCACAATACCCTTATATTGGGACCGGCCATGTGGGCACAATACCCTTACATTGGGACCAGCCATGTGGGCACAATACCCTTACATTGAGACCGGCCATGTGGGTCCAATACCCTTACATTGGCACCGGCCATGTGGGCACAATACCCTTACATTGGGACCAGCCATGTGGGCACAATACCCTTACATTGCGACCGGCCATGTGGGCACAATACCCTTATATTGGGACCGGCCATGTGGGCACAATACCCTTACATTGGGACCGGCCATGTGGGCACAATACCCTTACATTGGGACCGGCCATGTGGGCACAATACCCTTACCTGGGGGCCAGCCATGTGGCTCCAATACCCTTACATTGGGACCGGCCATGCGGGTCCAATACCCTTACATTGGGACCGGCCATGTGGGCACAATACCTTTACCTTGGGGCCAGCCATGTGCGCACAAAACCCTAACATTGGGACCAGCCATGTGGGCACAATACACTTGCATTGGGACCGGCCATGTGGGCACAATGCCCTTATATTGGGACCGGCCATGTCGGCACAATACCCTTACATTGGGACCGGCCATGTGGGCACAATACCCCTACATTGGGGCCAGCCATGTGGGCACAATACCCTTACATTGGGACCGGCCATGTGGGCACAATACCCTTACATTGGGACCGGCCATGTGAGCACAATACCCTTACATTGGGACCGGCCATGTGGGCACAATACCCTTACATTGGGACCGGTAATGTGGGCACAATACCCTTACTTTGGGACCAGCCATGTGGGCACAATACACTTATATTGGGACAAGCCATGTGGGCACAATACCCTTACATTGGGACCGGCCATGCGGGTCCAATACCCTTACATTGGGACCGGCCATGTGGGCACAATACCTTTACCTTGGGGCCAGCCATGTGCGCACAATACCCTTACATTGGGACCAGCCATGTGGGCACAATACCTTTACATTGGGACCGGCCATGTTGGCACAATACCCTTACATTGGGACCAGCCATGTGGGCACAATACCCTTACATTGTTACCGGCCATGTGGGCACAATGCCCTTACATTGGGACCAGCCATGTGGGCACAATACCTTTACATTGCGACCGGCCATGTGGGCACAATACCCTTACATTGGAACCGGCCATGTGGGCACAATACACTTGCATTGGGACCGGCCATGTGGGCACAATACCCTTACATTGGGACAAGCCATGTGAGCACAATACCCTTACATTGGGACCGGCCATGTGGGCACAATGCCCTTATATTGGGACCGGCAATGTCGGCACAATACCCATACATTGGGACCGGCCATGTCGGCACAATACCCTTACATTGGGACCAGCCATGTGGGCACAATACCCTTATATTGGGACCGGCCATGTGGGCACAATACCCTTACATTGGGACCAGCCATGTGGGCACAATACCCTTATATTGGGACCGGCCATGTGGGCACAATACCCTTACATTGGGACAAGCCATGTGGGCACAATACCCTTACATTGGGACCGGCCATGTGGGCACAATGCCCTTATATTGGAACCGGCCATGTCGGCACAATACCCTTACATTGGGACCGGCCATGTGAGCACAATACCCTTACATTGGGACCGGCCGTGCGGGTCCAATACCCTTACATTGGGACCGGCCGTGCGGGTCCAATACCCTTACATTGGGACCGGCCATGTGGGCACAATACCTTTACCTTGGGGCCAGCCATGTGCGCACAATACCCTTACATTGGGACCGGCCATGTTGGCACAATACCCTTACATTGGGACCAGCCATTTGGGCACAATACCCTTACATTGGGACCGGCCATGTGGGCACATTGCCCTTACATTTTGGCCAGCCATGTGGGCACAATACCCTTACATTGGAACCGGCCATGTGGGCACAATACACTTGCATTGGGACCGGCCATGTGGGCACAATACCCTTACATTGGGACAAGCCATGTGGGCACAATACCCTTACATTGGGACCAGCCATGTGGGCACAATACCCTTATATTGGGACCGGCCATGTCGGCACAATACCCTTACATTGGGACCGGCTATGTGGGCACAATACCCTTACATTGGGACAAGCCATGTGGGCACAATACACTTGCATTGGGACCGGCCATGTGGGCACAATGCCCTTATATTGGGACCGGCCATGTCGGCACAATACCCTTACATTGGGACCGGCCATGTGGGCACAATACCCCTACATTGGGGCCAGCCATGTGGGCACAATACCCTTACATTGGGACCGGCCATGTGGGCACAATACCCTTACATTGGGACCGGCCATGTGAGCACAATACCCTTACATTGGGACCGGCCATGTGGGCACAATACCCTTACATTGGGACCGGTAATGTGGGCACAATACCCTTACATTGGGACAAGCCATGTGGACAAGTCAGAAAGATGGCATTGAGTGTTTATGGCTAGAGATTAGCCTTGACAAGGAACGAATATTAATAGGAGGATACTACAGACCTCCAAACAAGCAGTCTGATGCGGTGAACACATTTATGGATAATCTTCATGAATCATATTGTCTTGCTTCCGCCAATAACTCTAACGTGATTCTTTTGATAGGTGATTTTAATGATAAATGTAAGGTGTTTTCTGAGTCTCATGACGACAGTGATTTAAAATATCGTCTTGTGGAGTTTGTGGAAAACAATGAACTATATCAGTTGATAAATGAGCCAACGAGAATAACCAAATACTCTGAATCGCTATTGGACCTGGTTATCACTGACTCCCCAGCCCGCGTGTCGTCCAGTGGTGTGCTCCCTCCCATCTGTAACTTAGATCATAGTATCATATACTGTGAGATATCTAATGTGGTAACGCCAAGACTCGCCATAAAGCGGAAAATTTATAACTATAAAAGAGCAGATTTCGAAGGCTTAAGATCACAGCTAACACATGCACCATGGTATGTTGGTCAAGAGGTATTTGATGACGTTGAAGATTGTGTCACTTACTGGTACGCTCTTTACGGAGAAGCAACTGAGTGTTTTATTCCGAGTAAGGAAATAGTTATTAATTCGAGAGACAAACCTTGGATGACGGCAAATATCAAGCGCCTTATCCATAAAAGAAACAGGCTGTTTAAACGCTATGCTAAGTCTAAAACAGAATTGGCACACAATCGGTATTTGTTAATCAGGCGTGAAGCTCATTTGGAAATCGACAAAGCCAAACAACAATATTTCCGTAGGTTCACTGAGCGACTGCAGGATCCCGCAACGGTAAGCAAAGAATATCACAAAATTGTGAAGTGTTTTTTCTCTGGTAAGGTAGATAAAGGCATACCATCTATCATCCATGATGGGGTGACCCATGCGGACGCACCATCAAAGGCAAATGTCTTTAATGAGTATTTTGCGTCAAATTCCACGCTCCCGAGTGTTGAAGAGGGTTTCGCACTTCCCCCACTCAACTTGAGTAGAATGCCCACCTTATGCACCATAAGCTTTACTCCTGTCAAAATTTTCGGTGTCTTGAGACAGCTTGATCCAAACAAAGCAAATGGCCCTGACAATATTAGCAATAGGATGTTAAAGGAGACCGCGGAAGTTATATCTGAGTCGCTCTCCAACCTGTTTAACAAAAGCATGTGTGAGTTTACATTTCCTGCTCAATGGAAAGATGCCAATGTTACGCCAGTTTTTAAGAAAAAGGACAAGCAACGAATAGAAAATTATCGCCCCATATCTCTGCTCTCATGCGTGGGTAAGGTTATGGAACGGGTAGTTTATAACGAGTTATATGAATTTTGCCTCAGTAATAATCTCCTGACATGGCGTAATGCCGGCTTTAAAAAGCTAGATTCCACTACAAATCAGCTGATATATATTACTCATAAAATTTACGAATCGTTAGAGCACAATCGCGATTCAGTTATGGTTTTTCTTGATGTGTCAAAAGCATTTGATAAGGTGTACCACGAGGGTTTATTGCATAAAGTCGAATCATTGGGTATTAAAGGAGATCTGTTGAGGTGGCTCAAAAGTTACCTATACTGTAGGCGACAGAGAGTGGTCATAGAGGGTTGCACCTCGGAGTGGAAATATATAAATGCCGGAGTGCCTCAGGGCTCTATACTGGGGCCGCTCCTGTTTCTCATTTTCGTTAACGATATTGTCGAGGGCCTTGAATGCGAGGCTTATTTATTTGCAGATGACACGTCTCTATTTTTTGTACTAGATTTTAATAACGATGTCAAAATCATTAATCGTGATCTAGAACGACTATCTCAGTGGGCCAAACAGTGGCGGGTAACGTTCAATCCTGATAAAACTGAATACATGGTATTTAGCAAAAAGTTATCGCGACCAAATGAGCTCGATCTATATCTGGACAATTCGAAACTCCGGCAAGTAAGAAATCACTGTCACCTTGGTGTAACCCTATCAGACTCAATGTGCTGGGACCTGCACATAAATAACACTATTATTAAGGCCGAGAAATCTGTTGCTCTACTAAGGCGTCTTCCTAAACAGGTAGGACGCAGAACTAAATTAAATGTTTATAAAACATATGTTCGACCTAAAATGGAATACTGTACTGCTGTCTTTCATGGCAATCTTACCAAAACCCAATCAGAGAGGTTGGAAAGTGTACAGCGGCAAGCCCTTTTGTCTGTTACTGGGGCATACAAGAGTACGTCACATACCAAACTGCTGAAAGAAGTTGGCATTGAACCACTCGCTCTCAGACGTAAATACCTAAGTCTGTGCATTTTGTATAAAATGGTTAATAGTCTCTCTCCGATGTATATGTCTTCTCTATTACCTGATTTGGTTTCCCAGTCATCAGTATACTCACTTCGGAACTCGACTGACATAAGAATCCCGCATATAAGAAAAAACTATTACAAGAATTCATTCGTTTGGAACTCAATCAGAGAGTGGAACTCCTTGCCTCAGTGTGTTAAACTAGCAACGTCATTATTACTTTTTAAGTCACTGTATAGGAAGTCATTTTTTTACCCCGGCAACGAATTGTATAACTATTTTAACAATCCTGAGGCTGTTTACCACACCAGACTCCGCTTAGGCCTGAGCGCACTTAATGGACCTCGCAAAAGATACGGTTTTATTAAGGATTCTACTTGTAGTAAATGTAACGGGAAATCTGAAGACGAACTTCACTATCTGTTAAAATGTCCAGAGTATGAGATGCATCGCGAAATCCTAATGTCAGATCTATCGTTTTTAAAATTGTATGGTATCAATATATATCCAGAAAGCAGGCATGAATTTAATATCCTTTGTGAATTGTTGCTGTTTGGTAGCCCCGAGCTGTGTTTTGAAGACAGCGTCGCTATATTTAGGGCAGTTCATTTATTTATCCGCAACTCAGCCAGGTTTTCTAGTTAAGGGCCATGGCAAACTCATTAAATTATGAATTTGGTATTTATCTGAGCTTATATTCATGCACTTCATTTGTTGACATAACTATACTTATAGTATTACTTATTACCGTCCTTTGCTGTACATCCAATTTAATTTTTCTTTTTTTATGTTGAGGTGAGCATTAATATGTGTATTCGCTATTGCAAACCTCCAGAAATAAATGATGTTTAAACAAAAAAAAGCCATGTGGGCACAATACCCTTACATTGGGACCGGCCATGTGGGCACAATACCCTTACATTGGGACCGGCCATGCGGGCACAATGCCCTTATATTGGGACCGGCCTTGCGGGCACAATACCCTTACATTGGGACCAGCCATGCGGGCACAATACCCTTACATTGGGACCAGCCATATGGGCACAATACCCTTACATTGGGACCGGCCATGTGGGCACAATACCCTTACATTGGGATCAGCCATGTGGGCACAATATCCTTACATTGGTACCGGCCATGTGGGCACAATACCCTTACATTGGGACCGGCCATGTGGGCACAATACCCTTACATTGGGACCGGCCATGTGGGCACAATACCCTTACATTGAGACCGGCCATGTGGGTCCAATACCCTTACATTGGGACCGGCCATGTGGGCACAATACCCTTACATTGGGACCAGCCATGTGGGTACAATACCCTTACATTGCGACCGGCCATGTGGGCACAATACCCTTATATTGGGACCGGCCATGTGGGCACAATACCCTTACATTGGGACCGGCCATGTGGGCACAATACCCTTACATTGGGACCGGCCATGTGGGCACAATACCCTTACCTGGGGGCCAGCCATGTGGCTCCAATACCCTTACATTGGGACCGGCCATGTGGGTACAATCCCCTTACCTTGGGGCCAGCCATGTGGACACAATACCCTTACTTTGGGACCAGCCATGTGGGCACAATACACTTATATTGGGACAAGCCATGTGGGCACAATACCCTTACATTGGGACCGGCCATGCGGGTCCAATACCCTTACATTGGGACCGGCCATGTGGGCACAATACTTTTACCTTGGGGCCAGCCATGTGCGCACAATACCCTTACATTGGGACCAGCCATGTGGGCACAATACCTTTACATTGGGACCGGCCATGTTGGCACAATACCCTTACATTGGGACCAGCCATGTGGGCACAATACCCTTACATTGTTACCGGCCATGTGGGCACAATGCCCTTACATTGGGACCAGCCATGTGGGCACAATACCCTTACATTAGGACCAGCCATGTGGGCACAATACCTTTACATTGCGACCGGCCATGTGGGCACAATACCCTTACATTGGAACCGGCCATGTGGGCACAATACACTTGCATTGGGACCGGCCATGTGGGCACAATACCCTTACATTGGGACAAGCCATGTGGGCACAATACCCTTACATTGGGACCGGCCATGTGGGCACAATGCCCTTATATTGGGACCGGCCATGTCGGCACAATACCCATACATTGGGACCGGCCATGTCGGCACAATACCCTTACATTGGGACCAGCCATGTGGGCACAATACCTTTACATTGCGACCGGCCATGTGGGCACAATACCCTTACATTGGGACAAGCCATGTGGGCACAATACCCTAACATTGGGACCAGCCATGTGGGCACAATACCCTTATATTGGGACCGGCCATGTGGGCACAATACCCTTACATTGGGACCAGCCATGTGGGCACAATACCCTTATATTGGGACCGGCCATGTGGGCACAATACTCTTACATTGGGACAAGCCATGTGGGCACAATACCCTTACATTGGGACCGGCCATGTGGGCACAATGCCCTTATATTGGAACCGGCCATGTCGGCACAATACCCTTACATTGGGACCGGCCATGTGAGCACAATACCCCTACATTGGGGCCAGCCATGTGGACATAAAACCCTTACATTGGGACCAGCCATGTGGGCACAATACACTTATATTGGGACAAGCCATGTGGGCACAACACCCTTACATTGGAACCGGCCGTGCGGGTCCAATACCCTTACATTGGGACCGGCCATGTGGGCACAATACCTTTACCTTGGGGCCAGCCATGTGCGCACAATACCCTTACATTGGGACCAGCCATGTGGGCACAATACCCTTACATTGGGACCAGCCATTTGGGCACAATACCCTTACATTGGGACCGGCCATGTGGGCACATTGCCCTTACATTTTGACCAGCCATTTGGGCACAATACCCTTACATTGGAACCGGCCATGTGGGCACAATACACTTGCATTGGGACCGGCCATGTGGGCACAATACCCTTACATTGGGACAAGCCATGTGGGCACAATACCCTTACATTGGGACCAGCCATGTGGGCACAATACCCTTATATTGGGACCGGCCATGTCGGCACAATACCCTTACATTGGGACCGGCTATGTGGGCACAATACCCTTACATTGGGACAAGCCATGTGGGCACAATACACTTGCATTGGGACCGGCCATGTGGGCACAATGCCCTTATATTGGGACCGGCCATGTCGGCACAATACTCTTACATTGGGACCGGCCATGTGGGCACAATACCCCTACATTGGGGCCAGCCATGTGGGCACAATACCCTTACATTGGGACCGGCCATGTGGGCACAATACCCTTACATTAGGACCGGCCATGTGAGCACAATACCCTTACATTGGGACCGGCCATGTGGGCACAATACCCTTACATTGGGACCGGTAATGTGGGCACAATACCCTTACATTGGGACAAGCCATGTGGGCACAATACCCTTACATTGGGACCGGCCATGTGGGCACAATACCCTTACATTGGGACCGGCCATGTGGGCACAATGCCCTTATATTGGGACCGGCCTTGTGGGCACAATACCCTTACATTGGGACCAGCCATGTGGGTACAATACCCTTACATTAGGACCGGCCATGTGGGCACAATACCCTTGCATTGGGACCAGCTATGTGGGCACAATACCCTTACATTAGGACTGGCCATGTGGGCACAATATCCTTACATTGAGACCGGCCATGTGGGTCCAATACCCTTACATTGGGACCGGCCATGTGGGCACAACACCCTTACCTTGGGGCCAGCCATGTGGGCACAATACCTTTAAATTGGGACCAGCCATGTGGGCACAATACCCTTACCTTGGGACCGGCCATGTGGGCAAAATATTCTTATATTGGGACCGGCCATGTGGACACAATACCCTTACATTGGGACAAGCCATGTGGGCACAATACCCTTACATTAGGATCGGCCATGTGGGCACAATATCCTTACATTGGGAGCGGCCATATGGACACAATGCCCTTACATTGGGACCAGCTATGTGGGCACAATACCCTTACATTAGGACCGGCCATGTGGGCACAATATCCTTACATTGAGACCGACCATGTTGGTCCAATACCCTTACATTGGGACCGACCATGTGGGCACAATACCCTTACCTTGGGGCCAGCCATGTGGGCACAATACCTTTACATTGGGACCAGCCATGTGGGCACAATACCCTTACCTTGGGACCGGCCATGTGGGCACAATATTCTTATATTGGGACCGGCCATGTGGACACAATACCCTTACCTTGGGGCCAGCCATGTGGGCACAACACCCTTACCTTGGGGCCAGCCATGTGGGCACAATACCCTTATATTGGGACGGGCCATGTGGGCACAATACCCTTACATTGGGACCGGTAATGTGGGCACAATACCCTTATATTGGGACCGGCCATGTGGGTCCAATACCCTTACATTGGGACCGGCCATGTGGGCACAATACCCTTACCTTGGGGCCAGCCATGTGGGCACAATACCTTTACATTGGGACCAGCCATGTGGGCACAATACCCTTACCTTGGGACCGGCCATGTGGGCACAATATTCTTATATTGGGACCGGCCATGTGGTCACAATACCCTTACCTTGGGGCCAGCCATGTGGGCACAATACCCTTACCTTGGGATCGGCCATGTGAGCACAATACCCTTACCTTGGGGCCGGCCATGTGGACACAATAACCTTATCTTAGGGCCAGCCATGTGGACACAATCCCCTTACCTTGGGATCGGCCATGTGGGCACAATACCCTTACCTTGGGACAGGACATATGGACACAATACCCTTACCTTGGGCAGGCCATATGGACACAATAACCGTACCTTGTTATCGGCCATGTGGGCACAATACCCTTACCTTGGGATCCGTCATATGGGCACAATACCCTTACCTTGGGGCCAGCGATGTGGGCACAATAACCTTACCTTGGGATCGGCCATGTGGGCGGCCATGTTGAGCTTGGAGCGCAGAACCTTGGTGAAGATAGAGATGTAAGCCATTGCCATCAGCAGAAGGGGACAGCCCACCAGCACACAGGACACGAACAGCGTATACGAGAAGCTCGCTCGTCGGTCCCAGATGCACTACGACAAAAAAACCAAACCAAATAGGAAAGGTTATTTAGGAAAATAATATGGGCTTACATGAGTTTCACAGAACAAGACACACTTTTATGTATCTATTTATCCAACGTGTAATAACTGTAAATTTTATCGATCTATATCAATATGAACAGCAGGTAGTTTTACGTCATAGAGTTACATTTTTAAACAAATACTGGACTCGCGATTGCAGTGTCTCTGTATATACAGGAGACGCTCTTCCAGTGCGACATCTGTGGCGAAATACATCAACAACAGACGCAAAATATAGTGGTATTCCGACGCCGACAACCACAAGCCCTACCCTTGCATTAGGAGCAAGATAAGACTGGGTTGGTGCGTGGCTTAGAAAATGTCTATTGTTGCTTACTTAATACAGGAAGTAGAAAACAATAATCACTAGTGCAGGAGACGGTACTTAATTGGATAATGTTTTTATGAAACCTGACAACTGTCCCAGCGCGATGAGAGAGGGAGAGAGGGAGAGAGAGAGAGCGAGAGAGAGAGAGAGAGAGAGAGAAGGTGGAAGAAAAAAAAACAACGATAGATATAAAGCTAAGAATACAAAAAAACGGGAGACACAGACAGAGAGAGAGAAACAGACAGACAAGAACAGGCAAGAGAGTGAGAGGGACACAGAGAGAGGGAGGGAAAGACGGGGAGAGGGGGGGGGGGACGCTGAAGGCGTGGGGGTGGGGGGCTTCGGGGGTTGGGGGTGAAAGCATGCGGGGAGACAGAGGCGAGCCGCTAGCTGGCCGCCATAAATAGACGTGCTGTCTGCGAGGAGGCGAGGGTCGCACTGGCCATCTCGCTGGTGGCCGGACTCGTCCTCACCAAGTCGTGCCTCTGTTGTTTCTGGTAATGGTATGGTGAAGGTAATCTCCGTCTGTCCCTGGGCAGGCAGGTCCTCCCTGCCTCGTCTTCATCAGAGGGGGGGTGAATGTGGGTAATGGAGGTGGGGTAATGGGGGTGGGGGATGTGGGTGATGGGGGTGGGGTAATGGAGGGGGGGGGATGTGGGTGATCGTGGTGGGGTAATGGTGGGTGAATGTGGGTGATGTGGGTAGGGCAATGGGGGGGGGGTAGAGTAATAAGGGGCTGGTTGTGGGTGATGCGCGTGGGGTAATGGGGGTGGGGGATGTGGGTGATGGGTGTGGGGTAATGGGGGGATATAAGTGATGGGGCTGGGGGAATGGGGGGATGTAAGTGATGAGGCTGGGGGAATGCGGGTGATGGGGTGGTGCAAGGCGGGGTGAATGTGGGTGATGGGGGTGGGGTAATGGGGGTGGGGGTGTGGGCAATTGGAGTGGGGGAATGCGGGGTGAATGCGGGTTATGGGGGTGGGGGAATGCTGGGTGAATGTGGGTGATGGGGATGGGGTAATGGGGGTGGGGTGATGGGGGTAATAGGGGGGGGGGGAGATGTGGGTGATGGGGACTGGGCGTAGGGACAAGGTGAAGTAAGGCAGGGAAGGCGGCCACAAGTGGGTGGGGGGTGGGGGGGACTGGTAGTCAGGTACTGTCGGGCCCCGTGGCCGCCGTCCAGGCCAGCCAGCCAGCCAGCCAGCCTGTCCGGGTTCCTCTGTGGTAAACGTGGCTGCTGAAGTCAAGGTGTATCAGGGGGGAGGGTGGTGCCGGAGGATGGGGGTGCCGGTCGGGGGAGAGGAGGGGGGCAACAGGAAAGCAGAAATGGAATGAGAAGAGAAGGAACAGAGAGGTATGTGTAGATATAGAAGCGTGGGCGGAATAAAGTTGAATAATAATAGTCTGGGAATGCTAAGAGCGAGATAAGAGATGGTATCACGTGACGTATGAAGAGAGAGTGAGACAGAGAGAGACATTGAGGGGGTGTGGAGATAGACCTGGAATGCACGTCTTGTGTATCGAATCGACCGTCGTTGTATGATACACTGTCGTTGTCCGATACACTGTCGTTGTCCGATACACTGTCGTTGTCTGATACACTGTCGTTGTCTGATACACAGTCGTTGTCTGATGCACTGTCATTGTCTGATAGAATGTCGTTGTCTGGTACACTCTCGTTGTCTGATACACTGTCGTTGTCTGGTACACTGTCGTTGTCTGACACACTGTTGTTGTCTGATATACTGTCATTGTCCGGTGCCCTGTTGTTGTCTGATATACTGTCGTTGGCTGATACACTGTCGTTGACTGATGCCCTGTTGTTGTCTGATATACTGTCGTTGTCTGATACATTGTCGTTGACTGATACACTGTCGTTGACTGATGCCCTGTTGTTGTCTGATATACTGTCGTTGTCTGATACATTGTCGTTGACTGATACACCGTCGTTGTATGATGCACTGTCGTTGTCTGATACACTGTCGTTGTGTGATACACTTTCGTTGTCTGATACACTGTTGTTGTCTGATACACTGTCGTTGTCCGATACACTGTCGTTGTGTGATACACTTTCGTTGTCTGATACACTGTTGTTGTCTGATACACTGTCGTTGTCTGATACACTGTCGTTGTCCGATACACTGTCGGTGTGTGATACACTGTCGTTGTCTGATACACTGTCGTTGTCTGATGCACTGTCGTTGTCTGATACACTGTCGTTGTCTGATACACTGTCGTTGTCTGATACACTGTTGTTGTCTGATACACTGTCGTTGTCCGATACACTGTCGTTGTCCGATACACTGTCGTTGTGTGATACACTGTCGTTGTGTGATACACTGTCGTTGTCTGATACACTGTCGTTGTGTGATACACTGTCGTTGTCTGATACACTGTCGTGTGATACACTGTCGTTGTGTGATACACTGTCGTTGTCTGATATACTGTCGTTGTCCGATACACTGTCGTTGTCTGATACACTGTTGTTGTCTGATACATTGTTGTTATCTGATACACTCTTCCTTCTCTCATTGACGCGATATGACCAGAATTGGTTAAAGCGTCCTGAATATATAACCAACCAACCAACCAACGAACCAACCTGATGCACTGTCTTTGTCTGATACACTGGCTCTGTTTAATCGAGCAAACATGACGCCGTATAGGGAACGTGCTCTGGGTGTCACAGTTTCACGTTATATCTCCATCATACCCGGAGGGCGGGGGATAATGGTGGGAAGAAGAAAGGTCAGCCCCAATGTCGTAAGATAATGATTCCAATTATTGACATAGGAGCGGAAACACTACTAAAGAAGCATCAAATAGCGGCTTTAATTCGCAGACCAGACCGACGCAAAGATCGTCCAACATTGATGAGTTACACCCAAAAAGTCTATGGTAGTACACCTTAATATAAGCTATATACCAATTATTCGAATTCTGAGGGTAAAACACTTCCACAAATGCATCATGCACGGTCATATCCATATACACATGGATACTGTTACAACATATAAAAATGATGTTATGAAATGCGTTCAGGTCGACGGGTGCGACATTCACATGTAACAAAATTGTAATATTGCCGTCAAAATGTAATGTGGAACCTGGCAGAAACGTATTTTGGTTTTGACAGCTGACCGTAAGTTGGAAGCTATGTGAACCACGTCACAGATGTGTGTGTTATTCACCGGTTTATTGTACCATTTCAGGGTTGCTGAGCAGGCAATAAATCTTATAAATAATTAAAATGATAAGAATAAATAACTCTTGAACTGATCAGGCTTTAAGTTTTAGCCTTTTTACATCATGGCATGATTTGGCAGGAAACAACTTTCGAATACCTTTAACTCTTCTAATGCTGTTTGTAGCGGTCTGCTACGGATCGTCAGTGTGTTTTGTCGGCGTATAGAAACTCATAATTGCTGGGGACCAAGTGGCCGTGTGGTTGATGGCAGTGGTCGTGGTGGTGATTTAAGTGGCCGTGTGGTTGATGGCAGTGGTCGTGGAGGGGATTTAAGTGGCTGTGTGGGTGATGGCAGTGGTCGTGGTGGTGATTGAAGTGGCCGTGTGGGTGATGGCAGTGGTCGTGGTGGTGATTGAAGTGGCCGTGTGGTTGATGGCAGTGGTCGTGGTGGTGATTTAAGTGGCTGTGGGGTTGATGGCAGTGGTCGTGGTGGTGATTTAAGTGGCTGTGTGGGTGATGGCAGTGGTCGTGGTGGTGATTGAAGTGGCCGTGTGGTTGATGGCAGTGGTCGTGGAGGGGATTTAAGTGGCCGTGTGGTTGATGGCAGTGGTCGTGGTGGTGATTGAAGTGGCCGTGTGGTTGATGGCAGTGGTCGTGCAGGGGATTTAAGTGGCTGTGTGGGTGATGGCAGTGGTCGTGGAGGGGATTTAAGTGGCCGTGTGGTTGATGGCAGTGGTCGTGGTGGTGATTTAAGTGGATGTGTGGGTGATGGCAGTGGTCGTGGTGGTGATTTAAGTGGCCGTGTGGTTGATGGCAGTGGTCGTGCAGGGGATTTAAGTGGCTGTGTGGTTGATGGCAGTGGTCGTGGAGGGGATTTAAGTGGCTGTGTGGGTGATGGCAGTGGTCGTGGTGGTGATTGAAGTGGCCGTGTGGTTGATGGCAGTGGTCGTGGAGGGGATTTAAGTGGCTGTGTGGGTGATGGCAGTGGTCGTGGAGGGGATTTAAGTGGCCGTGTGGGTGATGGCAGTGGTCGTGGTGGTGATTGAAGTGGCCGTGTGGGTGATGGCAGTGGTCGTGGTGGTGATTGAAGTGGCCGTGTGGTTGATGGCAGTGGTCGTGGTGGTGATTTAAGTGGCTGTGGGGTTGATGGCAGTGGTCGTGGTGGTGATTTAAGTGGCTGTGTGGGTGATGGCAGTGGTCGTGGTGGTGATTGAAGTGGCCGTGTGGTTGATGGCAGTGGTCGTGGAGGGGATTTAAGTGGCCGTGTGGTTGATGGCAGTGGTCGTGGTGGTGATTGAAGTGGCCGTGTGGTTGATGGCAGTGGTCGTGCAGGGGATTTAAGTGGCTGTGTGGGTGATGGCAGTGGTCGTGGAGGGGATTTAAGTGGCCGTGTGGTTGATGGCAGTGGTCGTGGTGGTGATTTAAGTGGCTGTGTGGGTGATGGCAGTGGTCGTGGTGGTGATTTAAGTGGCCGTGTGGTTGATGGCAGTGGTCGTGCAGGGGATTTAAGTGGCTGTGTGGTTGATGGCAGTGGTCGTGGAGGGGATTTAAGTGGCTGTGTGGGTGATGGCAGTGGTCGTGGTGGTGATTGAAGTGGCCGTGTGGTTGATGGCAGTGGTCGTGGAGGGGATTTAAGTGGCTGTGTGGGTGATGGCAGTGGTCGTGGTGGTGATTGAAGTGGCCGTGTGGTTGATGGCAGTGGTCGTGGAGGGGATTTAAGTGGCCGTGTGGTTGATGGCAGTGGTCGTGGTGGTGATTTAAGTGGCTGTGGGGTTGATGGCAGTGGTCGTGGTGGTGATTGAAGTGGCCGTGTGGTTGATGGCAGTGGTCGTGGTGGTGATTTAAGTGGCTGTGGGGTTGATGGCAGTGGTCGTGGAGGGGATTTAAGTGGCCGTGTGGTTGATGGCAGTGGTCGTGGAGGGGATTTAAGTGGCTGTGTGGGTGATGGCAGTGGTCGTGGTGGTGATTTAAGTGGCTGTGTGGGTGATGGCAGTGGTCGTGGTGGTGATTGAAGTGGCCGTGTGGTTGATGGCAGTGGTCGTGGAGGGGATTTAAGTGGCTGTGTGGGTGATGGCAGTGGTCGTGGTGGTGATTTAAGTGGCCGTGTGGGTGATGGCAGTGGTCGTGCAGGGGATTTAAGTGGCCGTGTGGTTGATGGCAGTGGTCGTGGTGGTGATTGAAGTGGCCGCGTGGTTGATGGCAGTGGTCGTGGTGGTGATTTAAGTGGCTGTGTGGGTGATGGCAGTGGTCGTGGTGGTGATTGAAGTGGCTGTGTGGTTGATGGCAGTGGTCGTGGTGGTGATTTAAGTGGCTGTGTGGTTGATGGCAGTGGTCGTGGTGGTGATTTAAGTGGCCGTGTGGTTGATGGCAGTGGTCGTGGTGGTGATTGAAGTGGCCGTGTGGTTGATGGCAGTGGTCGTGGTGGTGATTGAAGTGGCTGTGTGGGTGATGGCAGTGGTCGTGGTGGTGATTGAAGTGGCCGTGTGGTTGATGGCAGTGGTCGTGGAGGGGATTTAAGTGGCTGTGTGGGTGATGGCAGTGGTCGTGGAGGGGATTTAAGTGGCCGTGTGGTTGATGGCAGTGGTCTTGGAGGGGATTTAAGTGGCTGTGTGGGTGATGGCAGTGGTCGTGGTGGTGATTGAAGTGGCCGTGTGGTTGATGGCAGTGGTCGTGGAGGGGATTTAAGTGGCCGTGTGGTTGATGGCAGTGGTCGTGGAGGGGATTTAAGTGGCTGTGTGGGTGATGGCAGTGGTCGTGGAGGGGATTTAAGTGGCCGTGTGGTTGATGGCAGTGGTCGTGGTGGTGATTGAAGTGGCTGTGTGGGTGATGGCAGTGGTCGTGGTGGTGATTGAAGTGGCCGTGTGGTTGGTGGCAGTGGTCGTGGAGGGGATTTAAGTGGCTGTGTGGGTGATGGCAGTGGTCGTGGAGGGGATTTAAGTGGCCGTGTGGTTGATGGCAGTGGTCGTGGAGGGGATTTAAGTGGCTGTGTGGGTGATGGCAGTGGTCGTGGAGGGGATTTAAGTGGCCGTGTGGTTGATGGCAGTGGTCGTGGTGGTGATTTAAGTGGCTGTGTGGGTGATGGCAGTGGTCGTGGTGGTGATTGAAGTGGCCGTGTGGGTGATGGCAGTGGTCGTGGTGGTGATTGAAGTGGCCGTGTGGTTGATGGCAGTGGTCGTGGTGGTGATTTAAGTGGCTGTGTGGGTGATGGCAGTGGTCGTGGTGGTGATTGAAGTGGCTGTGTGGGTGATGGCAGTGGTCGTGGTGGTGATTGAAGTGGCCGTGTGGTTGATGGCAGTGGTCGTGGTGGTGATTGAAGTGGCCGTGTGGTTGATGGCAGTGGTCGTGGTGGTGATTTAAGTGGCTGTGTGGTTGATGGCAGTGGTCGTGGTGGTGATTTAAGTGGCTGTGTGGTTGATGGCAGTGGTCGTGGAGGGGATTTAAGTGGCCGTGTGGTTGATGGCTGTGGTCGTGGAGGGGATTTAAGTTGCCGTGTGGTTGATGGCAGTGGTCGTGGAGGGGATTTAAGTGGCTGTGTGGGTGATGGCAGTGGTCGTGGTGGTGATTGAAGTGGCCGTGTGGTTGATGGCAGTGGTCGTGGAGGGGATTTAAGTGGCCGTGTGGTTGATGGCAGTGGTCGTGGAGGGGATTTAAGTGGCCGTGTGGTTGATGGCAGTGGTCGTGGAGGGGATTTAAGTGGCTGTGTGGGTGATGGCAGTGGTCGTGGTGGTGATTGAAGTGGCTGTGTGGGTGATGGCAGTGGTCGTGGAGGGGATTTAAGTGGCCGTGTGGTTGATGGCAGTGGTCGTGGAGGGGATTTAAGTGGCTGTGTGGGTGATGGCAGTGGTCGTGGTGGTGATTTAAGTGGCTGTGTGGGTGATGGCAGTGTCGTGGAGGGGATTTAAGTGGCTGTGTGGGTGATGGCAGTGGTCGTGGTGGTGATTTAAGTGGCTGTGTGGGTGATGGCAGTGGTCGTGGAGGGGATTTAAGTGGCTGTGTGGGTGATGGCAGTGGTAGTGGTGGTGATTGAAGTGGCCGTGTGGTTGATGGCAGTGGTCGTGGTGGTGATTGAAGTGGCTGTGTGGGTGATGGCAGTGGTCGTGGAGGGGATTTAAGTGGCCGTGTGGTTGATGGCAGTGGTCGTGGAGGGGATTTAAGTGGCTGTGTGGGTGATGGCAGTGGTCGTGGTGGTGATTGAAGTGGCCGTGTGGGTGATGGCAGTGGTCGTGGTGGTGATTTAAGTGGCTGTGTGGGTGATGGCAGTGGTCGTGGTGGTGATTGAAGTGGCCGTGTGGTTGATGGCAGTGGTCGTGGAGGGGATTTAAGTGGCCGTGTGGTTGATGGCAGTGGTCGTGGAGGGGATTTAAGTGGCCGTGTGGTTGATGGCAGTGGTCGTGGAGGGGATTTAAGTGGCTGTGTGGGTGATGGCAGTGGTCGTGGTGGTGATTGAAGTGGCTGTGTGGGTGATGGCAGTGGTCGTGGAGGGGATTTAAGTGGCCGTGTGGTTGATGGCAGTGGTCGTGGAGGGGATTTAAGTGGCTGTGTGGGTGATGGCAGTGGTCGTGGTGGTGATTTAAGTGGCTGTGTGGGTGATGGCAGTGGTCGTGGTGGTGATTGAAGTGGCCGTGTGGTTGATGGCAGTGGTCGTGGTGGTGATTGAAGTGGCTGTGTGGGTGATGGCAGTGGTCGTGGAGGGGATTTAAGTGGCTGTGTGGGTGATGGCAGTGGTCGTGGTGGTGATTTAAGTGGCTGTGTGGGTGATGGCAGTGGTCGTGGTGGTGATTGAAGTGGCCGTGTGGTTGATGGCAGTGGTCGTGGTGGTGATTGAAGTGGCTGTGTGGGTGATGGCAGTGGTCGTGGAGGGGATTTAAGTGGCCGTGTGGGTGATGGCAGTGGTCGTGGTGGTGATTGAAGTGGCCGTGTGGGTGATGGCAGTGGTCGTGGAGGGGATTTAAGTGGCCGTGTGGCTGATGGCAGTGGTCGTGGAGGGGATTTAAGTGGCCGTGTGGTTGATGGCAGTGGTCGTGGTGGTGATTGAAGTGGCTGTGTGGGTGATGGCAGTGGTCGTGGTGGTGATTTAAGTGGCTGTGTGGGTGATGGCAGTGGTCGTGGTGGTGATTGAAGTGGCCGTGTGGGTGATGGCAGTGGTCGTGGAGGGGATTTAAGTGGCCGTGTGGCTGATGGCAGTGGTCGTGGAGGGGATTTAAGTGGCCGTGTGGTTGATGGCAGTGGTCGTGGTGGTGATTGAAGTGGCTGTGTGGGTGATGGCAGTGGTCGTGGTGGGGATTTAAGTGGCTGTGTGGGTGATGGCAGTGGTCGTGGTGGTGATTGAAGTGGCTGTGTGGTTGATGGCAGTGGTCGTGGAGGGGATTTAAGTGGCCGTGTGGTTGATGGCAGTGGTCGTGGAGGGGATTTAAGTGGCCGTGTGGTTGATGGCAGTGGTCGTGGAGGGGATTTAAGTGGCCGTGTGGGTGATGGCAGTGGTCGTGGAGGGGATTTAAGTGGCCGTGTGGGTGATGGCAGTGGTCGTGGTGGTGATTGAAGTGGCCGTGTGGTTGATGGCAGTGGTCGTGGAGGGGATTTAAGTGGCCGTGTGGTTGATGGCAGTGGTCGTGGAGGGGATTTAAGTGGCTGTGTGGGTGATGGCAGTGGTCGTGGTGGTGATTGAAGTGGCTGTGTGGTTGATGGCAGTGGTCGTGGAGGGGATTTAAGTGGCCGTGTGGTTGATGGCAGTGGTCGTGGAGGGGATTTAAGTGGCCGTGTGGTTGATGGCAGTGGTCGTGGAGGGGATTTAAGTGGCCGTGTGGGTGATGGCAGTGGTCGTGGAGGGGATTTAAGTGGCCGTGTGGGTGATGGCAGTGGTCGTGGTGGTGATTGAAGTGGCCGTGTGGTTGATGGCAGTGGTCGTGGAGGGGATTTAAGTGGCCGTGTGGTTGATGGCAGTGGTCGTGGAGGGGATTTAAGTGGCTGTGTGGGTGATGGCAGTGGTCGTGGTGGTGATTGAAGTGGCCGTGTGGGTGATGGCAGTGGTCGTGGAGGGGATTTAAGTGGCCGTGTGGTTGATGGCAGTGGTCGTGGAGGGGATTTAAGTGGCCGTGTGGTTGATGGCAGTGGTCGTGGAGGGGATTTAAGTGGCTGTGTGGGTATGTTGGTAATGGAAGAATGTGTGCTGGTGATGGAATACGACTTGGTGATGATGCAACTGGCTATGGCATATCTAACAATAAAGCAATTACTGCTGCAGAGCGCAGCTTCTTTATTTTGTAGATCTTCAATGCGGTTATCGATGCCTCTATATGCAAGGTACACTTAGCAGATACCCTTCGTGTGCTGGTGCAGATCGCAAAGATTATATCCCAGGTGCACATTTCCAATACGATACCGTAGGTAGGAACAGATTTCACAGGTGCTATC